>VWYI01010628.1:0-99794 GCA_013399455.1 Anthoscopus minutus
GCTCAGCTTTGCCACCAGCACAAACTGCAGAGACTGTCCTGCAGAGCTGCTCTCAGGCAGGCAGTTCCTGCCCTCTGGTATTGCAGGGGCTCATCCTTCCTAGCAGCAGCAGTTGGCAGTTCTCATAGAGGTTCAGGAGGTTCAGGAGCCCATTTCTAGGCCTCTGAGTAGCAAATCTGCCTGAAAACATAACTGTTTACCTCCATTTGTTATCAACCATAAAGTTGATCAGATATCGTCTGCCTTCTCTCCCAGATCACTGAGAGATGTGTATTGGGTCTGTGTGGAAAGCGTTTGTCAGTGACAGAGCTACAGCACTGGCTTCTGTGAGAAGCTGCTAGAACCTTCCCCCATGTCCAACTGAGCTAATGCCAGCGAGCTTCAAGATGAGCCCACTCCTGGACAGGGCAGAAAAAACTGCTGCACAGCAGCAGCTGGAGAGGAGCTGTGAGAGGAAAAGCCCTGCAGACCCCAAGGTCAGTGCAGAAGCAGGGGCAGGAGGTGCTCCAGGCACCAGATCCCCCTGGTGCAGCCCCTGGTGAGGCAGCTGTGCCCCTGCAGCCCATGGAACATGCACATTGCACAATGAATACAAATCATTAATTACTGAGCCTGGTGACCCAGCCAGTGACCCAACCTTATAGCTCACCCAGCCAGCCTGTAATATGCCGGCTTGGACAGCTGGAAGGAAGGTGTCATAAACAATGTCAAAAGCCTTGCTAAACTCAAGGTAGGTATCATCATACCTCTCTCTCACAAGCAATTCTGGGCTTTTATTCTTTAAAGAAATAAAATATTCCCTTCAGCCACAGCATGTTTAGCATCCCATATTCCTTTCAGAGTTCTTTCTCTGAGATTAGATTTCCTCCTCAGCCTGTAGCCATGTCATTATTTGATCCTCAGTCTAAGCTGAATAACTTTATCATGGGCCGTGTTTAAAATGTGCATTGCTGGCTGGAACCCAATTCATTGAAATATCAAGACTGCTGTGTTTCCATGACCTGCTCTTACACTCCTCCTAGCATGTCATGTAGCATTTATTATGGAGCTGCCAATCAAACACAGAAATGGATGTGTTTGCCATTTTGTCACTGCTATCATCTGCTCTGGATAATGCAGCCTTTACAAGAATCACCAGGAGATGCAGTTTAATAAGGTCTTGCTTTAGTTTATCCAGAAGCACATCAGATGCTACACAGTAGCACCGCTGAACCTGAACACAACACAGACTGGAGACTTTCTACTAAATACGTAGTTAATTCTTTCTGCTAACAGCCTCTCTGTTGGCAGTAGTACCTGTCCATATATTTCTGCCTTCTGTTCTACCTAAAAGTTATGGTCTGTGTGAACTTACTTCTCTCCTGCTCCTACAGTTTTGTCCAGTTTGCTTTGTTCACTATGAAACCAAAGAGGAGACATTTTCCTTGACTGTAAAAAAGACACAGAGATATTCTGTCTTAATATATATATCTATATTGTTGACATTGACTAATGATAGCAGTAGCTTTTTCATCCCAAACAAAATTTCCAGGGACATGTGATCTCCTAAAACATAATTCATCACCCTCCAAACTTGGATCTTATGTCAAGAAGTGTCACTTAATAATCTTTTACATCAAATCAAATAAGAAAGTCAAGAAGAATGTAATTTCAAGAGCAGAACCCATACTTGTTCATCTGAATCACATTTATAATGCACAAGAAAAACAAAAGTTTCCCATTTCATTTTCCATGAAGGTCTTTATCTTCAGCTTTATGAGTTTTCTGATGGTTCTGGTTTAGTCTGGGCAGTGTGGACTAGCCCTGGCAGGGCCTAAGGTGCCCCCTAACATTGACATTGACAGTGTTTGTCTCCCTAAGTCACCACGGCATATGATAGAATCCTGCTGCCTTGGAGATGGCTGAACACCTGCCTGCCCATGAGAGGTGGTGAATGAATTCCTTGTTTTGCTCTGCTTGCATGTGAGGTTTTTGCTTTGCATATTGAATGGTCTTTATCCCAGTCCACAACTTTTCATACCTTTACCTTTCCAAGTATCCTATCCTATCCTATCCTATCAGTGGGAAATGAGCAAGTGGCTAGATGGAGGTTAGCTGCCTGGCAGGGTTAAACCATGACACTTTTCTGTGATTTCAATTCTATATTCCATTCTAGTTTTTTTCTCAAAATCCCACCAAGGACTTTTGTGTCTGGAACAAAATAATGAATATTTACTTTCCCACTATGATACCACTGGGGCAGAGGAACTGCTCCTTTCCCTCTCAACAAAATAAAATAAAGCCAGAGCACAGAACAGTTTCCAATTCAAAGATGTATCTGAACTTTCTCCATTTTCACATAAGATGCCCAAGTGTATGGCTTCACTAATTTAATTCCCATTTGCTTTGCTGTAATATACCCTTTGTAAATGTTAGAAGTCCATCTGCTTGTTTTTCCATCAGAGCCTTGGCATAGCTCCAGCTGCAGATATGGGAGCTCCAGCGCAAAATGAGCAACAGTTTAAGCAGTCTCATTTCCAGACCAAATGTGAACGCTTTTTCCCTTAAAAGAAAAAAATGTATATCCCAAATCAGTATTTTGTTAACAGGTCCATAAATAAGAGCACTAAACAGGCCAGACCCATTAGAAATGGACCAAAACCATGAATCTGGAAGCCTTCTTAGAGGGATCTCCTGCTCTCAGTAAGTTACAGAATCACATTTCTTTGCTTCTAATTCCAGAGATATTTTGGTGAGGAGAAAATTAAGACGAAACTTCAGATGTGAAGTATGACCCCCACAGTGTGTGTAAGGGAGAGTTTTAGTCATATTTTGCCACATGAAAAACCCAGCTTCACAATCCCCACCCCCATTCTGTGGAGGGGTAAAATCCCATTTTACTGAAATCAAATCATTAATGGATAATTTCAGAGATGGGTAATGTAATTTACAGGACTGTAATATGTGTATATACTCTAATTCCTTGTAAATTAAAGCAACTTTAATTTTTTTGCAGTTGTGCTTTGGAAACCACCAATGCTGGTGAAGGGAAGGCAAGGCAAGGCAAGGCAAGGCAAGNAGGGAAGGGAAGGGAAGGGAAGGATCCATGCTGTGCAAGGTGCTGGGCACAGTTCTGATCTTTCTAAAGCATTTTAATCCTTTTGGTGAAACTCCACCAACATAAAGCCTCTCCCCTCAGCCACTTGGGATGCCTGCTGACAATACAGGTCTGAGCTGCATTCCTCAGGTGCTGGTCTCCTTCAAGATGGCATGAACCAGGAAATAACTCTTGCAATCAGTAAAGCTTCACTGATAGAAAACTTGAGTCACAAAGACCACAGAATACAGACAGGATTGTTCAGCCATAATTACGTCCACAAAAGCCTCTGGCCCCACTACACTTGCCCTTTCTGACAGGAGCATGTTTGTACTTTCCATCACCCTCCCATCTCTGCCAAGCAAGCCATACAAATGCAAAAGCCTTTTAGGGTGAGTGCAGTGTCCTGTGTAGAGCTCCCTTTGTAAAAACCATGGCACTGGAACAAAACAGATTACATGGGGAGAGGGCAGCAGTTTCATGGGGAGAGTGCGGTACCTCTGTGAATTTCTGGTGCAAGTAACACTCCTGGACAGGAACAGGAACAGGAACAGAAGAGCACTGACCAGCCCTAGGGACAGAGTCTTCACTGCTCCGGTACTGCTCATTTGGCTGAGTAAAACCTGGAAAAAGTGCCATGCACTCCAAAATAGCGCACTAATCCAGAGTACTGTGTAAAGCAGTCTAGAAAATATTAAGGAAAGCAAATTCATCTCAACTTAAACCCTTCTTAAAAACTCAGTATTTATAGTCCTCACTTTCTCTGTGTTGTGTGTTGGTTTCATGTCTCCAGCAATTGCTCCAGGCTTTGTGAAAGCCTGCTTACCCTCAAAGCTCTGCTTACAGCACTTTTTCAGAATAGGAACTAAAGCTTCTTCTTGGGTGTGCACCTCAGAAGAGATATTTTCCAAGATTTCTTTTCAGATCATTCTGGTCTTTCACATCTACCTCTACTCCCTCCATCTCTCATTCATACAGGAAACCCCAACCCCACTGCCAGCTGTCTAGAGGCTCAGCTGTGTTCATAAGGCCAGTCCCAAAGAATCATCCCTGATACACAGGGATGATTTCTCAGAAACCCCCCTTGTCCTTCTCTATTCAACCCAGGCTAGTTAAAAGTAAAATCTATGTACTTTTCCTCACAAACAGTACCCCCTTTTATAGGGAAAGCATTCAGCTCCTCCACAGCAGAGACTGACCCTAAGTGCCCTTTCTAGAGACTATCAGATGTGTCAGATCCATCAGATGGCTTTATTGGCCACTAAGGGTTTTACAGACCTTCAATATGATGTATTTTTTACACTTTTATGACCTCTTATAAATAAGATAACAGTAATTTTCTATTACTTTAGAATGGCTTCCTGTCGGGTAAAGATCAGGGAACAAACTGGGTTGCATAACTTGCAGCTTCTAGAGAATCATTGGAATGACAGGGCAGGAAGACCTGAGGCAGAGACTGCCTGAGCTCTGCCTCGAATAAGAAGTGGTCTTTAATTCTGGCAGCATACACAAGCATCACTTTTCAAATACAAAATTCCTCCCACTAGATATTGAAAATTGGACAAAGGCCAGCAGTGCTAAACAGAAGACAGCACTTGTTCTTCCCTCAAAGAAGGTCTGATTTGGAAGAAGTAGAGTACAGTCCTGATAAATCTCCCTTAGTTCTGGAGATGCAATATGTCAGCAGGGAGAGAGGGAGTGAGCAGGAGAAACAGCACCAAAAAGAGTCACTGGATATTGTGGTCAGGATCACACAGCTGAAGATCAAACAGTCAATCTGGAAATAGCAATAAAGAAAAAGCAAGGGAGCACAGTGAGAGGCGATGGGCTATTAGAGTTAATGGAAAGAAGTCTTTTGACAGAGCAGGGGGACTCCTACTAACTGCAGATTAAAGCCCACCTTGCTGCTCTGAAGAGATGAGGCTGGTTAACTTGATGTACATTCCAGCTGTAACATGCACAAGCACAGGAGACGGACAGCAGACCAGACAGAGAGTTTGACTAGGCAGCAATATAGTTTTTTTTTTTGCTTTTCTTACTGAAATATTGCTGGAAAAGGATGTTATAATTATATTCATGCAGAAGAAACTTATATTTTCATATCTGCTGCATTAGTGATATTTTTCCCTTGAAGAAATAGTTAACAGCAGCAAGTGGAAAAAAGTGGGCTTCTCGTTTTGCATTTGACATATGCTAAAACTGCAAGACAACAGAGAGATGAGTTGAAAGTCAGATGTGTTCTGAGCACATTCCAGAGTTTAAACTGAAGAGAAATAGAGGCTAGCACAGAAAATAAACAGGGTTTTTCAGAGGTAAAGGTGAAGTAGGAAGTAACCTGGTGAAGAAGTTTTAGATCAGCTTTGTTGCCGAAGCTTCCCATGAAAAATACCAGACACAGAGGTCTGGATGAACCCTGTGGATGTCAAAGAAAAAAAAGCACCCTTTGAAGAGAAAAGGAAGATATGTGGCATCTACCTCAACAGAACGAATAATCTTCAGCCACAAATTCCTCTCACATGAGGCTTCCTTGAGGATTGTGTTTCATTTGAGTCCATTTCAATATTCTCCCTCAGAATATTCTGTGATTTTCCCCCCAAAATGCAGTGCCACTCAAGCAGATGATGAAAGAAGTAGATAGAAGCAGGAGGACCGAATGGCTCCTGCACTTCCAGATATGAACATCCCCCAGTTCAGACGGTATCTTCTTCCTTTTGATTGTCATTTCACTATTTCATCATCACTTTCCCCTCCATCTTACCTTACTCACAGCCTGGAAAAATACCATTTTTGGGTTTTTTTCCCCCGTGTTTTCTTACATGTTGATACAATCATATTGTTCACTTTTCTCTTTCTTCACCACTTCAGTGATTTCCAGAACATTTCTGCTAGACACTGTTGGGCTACCCTGTGAAATTATCTTCATTTCCAGACTGACAAAGGGAAACAGTGGTTCTGTGACTGCAGAATACACTGTAAAACAGAAAAGTTCATTAAAACCCATTTAGAAAAGTCAGAAAAGTAGAGCACGAGCCTCTCTTTAGGTCTACAACAGCCCCTGGGATTTTATGAAAATGAAAACAAACCCTTTTGTTTGGATATGGGATTTATGGTCTTTCCTCATTTACTACAGGGGAAGAATACAAATCTGAGCCCATCTTTCCCTGAGACCCATCTCCCCCTGGACCAATCTCCTTCAATGACTGATCCAAGGAAAAATTTTTCATGTATATGGCTGTTGATTCTCCTGCCTTACCTGGTTTTTGCCAGATAAAAAATGAAACATTTAACAGCAGACAGGGCAATAATTTAGACATGGCTGGGATTTATTTTAAAACAGAACTATCTCTTTGTTAAACATTGCTTTGAAGTCCTCAGCCCTTTTTTCTTTTTACTCTTCTATAAGTTCTACCTATCATATGCATTTTTAAAAACTAAAAAATGCTGTAGTTTTTAGCATATATAATTTAGGCAAAATGAGATGGCTTTGTTTTAACCAAGCACCCACCCAGACTGTTACATGAAACACCAGGTTTCAGATAAATTCAATTTAAAGTAGGCAACTTTAAAAAAAAAGTCCCAACAAAAATTGTCCTATTTTTAACAGTAATTTTTCCCTATATTACTCAGGATATAATTCAATAAAATCTGTACAAAACCAAAATGTGATAACTAGGGTGGTGCAACACATTTGTAACAACTAAGCCTATACTAACTATACTTATAAACACAAACAATTTTCTGCTGGAAAACTACATTTTTTAGGGCAGTTATAATTCTCTAAGCTTTCATTCAGAATAAATGTTAGGGACCATATCACAGTAAATGCCTGAATAAATAAGCACAACAAGCACTAAACTATGAATGTTATTCCATCTAATTTCCTTTGATTTTGATATAACAAATTTTGAAACTCACAAAGTAGATCACACTCGTGTCACCTGATTGCATCTAATATAAATATAGATAAAAGGTTGTATCATTTTTAATATATAAACTTACTTTGAATGCTTTCTGGCTGCTGACATATCAGCTAGATTACAATGATCAATAAATGCAAAGAAAATGCTGAGATATTAGAATCTTTATAATTCCCCTAGTCAATTTTTCACACAATACTTAGTACACAAGTTTTATGCCTAAACTCACCCAACTAAAGATATAATTCATGTGATAATGAAATGTCAAATAAGTCTTGAGCTAGAGACCTAGATATTTAAAATATCTGATTTCATTAGGAAGCCACTTCTTAAAGATATAAGGAATGATCAGATGTTCTACTCATCTTCTGTCAGCATTCAAATAGAAGTGTATTTGTTTAGCAAGAGTTTACCTTCCTCCTCATAAATCACTCTCCAAGAGCACTAACATCTCATTACCGATTTGCACTTACACATTATATTATCCTGCAATGAAGATGAAGCCTATTAGAACAGACAGTTCACCACAAGTTCAGATGCTGAAGAAAAACAGTGATGGATTGCCTGGAAGGAGGGAGAAAAACCTGGTTTGCAGATGTTAGGCTCGTTGATTTGGCATCCTGCAATACCTGGGAAAATTTGTATCAGACAAATTCTCTAATATACCTCTGGTTTTAGCCTGGAACCTGCCTGGAATGCAAACTGTGTTAGAACTCTCACATGTTGCTAGAGGGAAAATTGGCTTTTTGTACAACAGAGTGGTAAATCAAACCAAAAAGACACATCTTTACACCACTAGATCCATGAAACAGCCCAACACATTTTATCTGATTATTTTAGACACTGGAGCAAAACAAAAAAACAAGGATGAGGTAGTTTTATCCTAAATAAGAAAGGTGCTGGTACAACATGTAACCCCATGGTGCTCTGGTTACTGGCACAGAATGCATAAAGCACTTTATAACAGCTATGCAGCAACAATGAGAGAATTTAGCATCATGACAAACAGTGCAACAGAACTGTAAGTTCAGTGGCAACATCAACAATGTAGAGAACAATTGACACATCCATGGAATTGTAACCAGACACTTGTGTTTACAGGGGTCCCTTCATAGTGAGAATGAGAACATGAACTATCGTTTCAATCCAAAGAAGACGAAACTATAGGAAAAGGAAAGTCTCATAAGTATGATGATGTAGGAACCTGTTTATACTACCACCTTACAGCTGGGAATTATAGAAATTACTGAGCTGAGTTTGCTTTGCATTGTCACCTGAGGCTGCAGCCAGGGTGGCACTGATGTGTCCTAGATGCAAACCTGTTCAAAATATTTCTTCTGGCAATTAAATGGAAGTCTCGTGGCCTCACATCTATAGTTTTCTCTGGGTGTTTTCCAATAAACCTTTCTTTGAATTCCTGCAAGCTGACATCATGGTTATAATCACAGAGTACTTTTAATGCCAAAGTCCCAAAATATTTCAGAGAAATAGCTGATGAGGCATTATGATGTCTGAGCTCGGGTTCTTTGCTGCACTTCTGTGTGCTGGTGTCATAACCTGTGATACTGTACTTTTTTTCTTTTTGTTTCAAATAAAAAACCCAAGCAGACACAGAAGGTCATTTGATTCATTACCTATATTCTTCCAAGAAGAATATTCCAAGTAGAGTCCCTAATTTTAGGCAATCATCTTCTGATGTGTTAATCAGTCTCTAGTGCCTTTGTGAGATGGTGCATTTATAAGTCATGCATGATACATGAGAAAACACATATCCTCTTTAAAAACTGCCTGCAATACACACAAACATTCCCATGTCCAAAACCATGGGAATTATGCATAGCATGTCTTTCCTTAGGCTAAAATATTTTCATTGCAAACACATAGATTATGATAGCAATGCTGACCACATAAAATGTCATTTAATTTTAGCATCCAAAAACCAACATGCATGTTATAAAATGGTCACTCTTCATCTACTGGTTTTTGCTAACAGCCATGACAGAGCAGGAAGGTTTTGCTTTGCCTATCAAAACAGAGTTCACATTTAGTGAGAATAGTAATTCCTTCACATATAAGGTAATTTGATAACCACTAACTCACAAGAAACAGAAAGACTTAAAAAGCTTAAGATTTCTAAATTAATTAGGATTCTTTCATTTTAAGAACTTATTCTTTGTCCCCAGCAAACAGAATTGAACCTTCAATCACTTTTCAGCTAATTAGAAATCATCACTGTGCTTCTTACTAATATGATGCTCTTTCTTTTGGATTCTTTGTATATCCATCTTAATTAGCAGTGGCACAAAAAAGCACAGAAACAATTGACACTCCTACTAAGGAATTTTCAGCCCAGCTTGGTGGAAGACAGGCATTTCTTTAGTATATATTTTTCCACGGAGGACAGATGCGGACATCCATTCTGGATGTAGTCCTCCCATGATTTCCAAACTTCCTTGTTGCAGAAAAGTGGCATTACAGAAACTGGCTGACTATCCATGCTCTGTTATCTGCTCACAACAGGGTTAATAACACAGAGATAGGAAAGAAAAAAGTATTAAAAAAAAATTTAAAAAGCCAGTCTTGATGATTGCACCTTGCTCCAGTTGTGTTTGGACCAAAGGGGATAAACATGCAGGCTGTGACTGCATTTGTTCACAGGCAGTGCAAACACTACTGACATGGCACTGTCTGATCTGCAGCATTCCATCTGCCAGCTGCAAGAACGAAAAAGGGAGAGCAATTAAGAATATTAATCAGGGCTTGAAGTGCTGCATGATTCATGATTCACACGAAGAAAGACCAAGATATATCAAAAGATAATGTGTTTACTTAAAATAAAATAGAAGCATGATTTCTTTAGTCCTGCATATTTAATGCAGTACATTTTTCCCCCTGACTGCACTGAACTTTTCCCCAGATCTCTTGCACTTACTTTGAATAGTCAAGCACTTAGCTCTATCCATCTCAGTCTAATTCAAGCTGCTGATTACTGATTATTTAGAAGCACTGACTTTAACATTAGAGTATCAGCAGCTAGACTTTTTCCCTGGTGATCTTCATTCTGGTATTTAATAATGTCATTTCATCCATTCCAATTAGGCTTTTTTACTAACCAAAAAAAAAAAGGGAAAAATTTCTATTAGATACTTGGGTAAATGTACAAAGTATAACTGAGAATTTAATCCTTGCTGTGAAATTGCTTGGGAATATTAGCAAAACCAATCTACAAGTTTCATAGAGAAAAATATCTTTTCTGTACAGCAGAGGTATTTCTATAAAGAAATTTAGCTTCTGCTATCTCCCCATGGATAAGTGAAGAATAACACTGTAAAAATACTTAAAGTGCTTAAAGGTGCAGATTGGTTCCCACTGGGATTTCATAAATCCTTAACGGACCTATGTGCAAGTAGAAACCACAGGTCAAAATATAAGGAAATAAAACATCTATTCAGAAATCCATCCAAGAAAACCTGCCTTCTATTTGTATGAAAACCCCAGAAACAAAATCTTTTTTATTGCTGCTTGCCAGGCTACATGGCCTCCTTGCTTAGACTGCCCCTTAGGACACAACAGGCACCACCAAAGCAGGACTCTTCTGCACACACATCCCTAAGCAGGAGGTTAAAAAGAAAAGGTTCAGTGTAATCTGTCCTGGCCAGCAGTCTGCCTCCAGATCAGCATCATCCCTTGTACATATCAGGGAACTGAAGGAAGTGTTCATCATGGATGACAAACCCAGGACACTCATGGATGTCATTTTCTACTCTTCAGGATGCTGACCTTCAGAGAAAAGCTGCGCTATCCACAGCTAGGGAACCAAAAGGCAGCTCAAAATGACTTATTGAAACTATTCCACTTCAAAATTAAGATCAGATTCCAGAGATGAAGGTCTACATTATTTTGATTCAGTCTCTTTCCAGAAATAAACAGGGCTCAAGATTTTAAAACACCAGGTATTAAAGCAACTCTCAGTTTGGAGCATAAAAATGACAAAAAAAAATTTTATGCAGTTTTTAAGGTAAGGCTTTTTTGGTTTGTTTTTTTGGGTTTTTTTTTTCCCCCTGGGTTATAGGCCACACAACAGTTTGCACCTGTCAGGACAAATTAAGACAATGATGTATGTAATTTTCACATTAAAAAAAAAATTCCCAGCTTTGAAGTAGGCAAAAAAGAGCCTTTAGGAAGTTAACCTCAGATAGAGGCCTTTAAAAAGATTAGTCTATGAAAAGTGCTCGCAAGCTCTGCAGCAGAAGCTTGACAACCCTAGGTTGCCTTTGAAAACCATCCAAATAAAGGCTTTAGATGATTTGGAATAATTTAAAGAAGGTCTGCATGCCAACTTTAGCAATAAAATAAGAACCATGGCACTTGATATCTTCTGTCATTAAAAGCTGGAATATAACATTAAGCAGGTTGAAAGCAGATGGCACACTAAAATTGAATGTGTAGGTGAAAAAAGGAAAAGTAGGGCTGGCTGGAGAAAATCACATAGAAATACAACCTTTTGTGAGCAGACAACATAGCAGAGGGAGAAAAATAAAGCCAGTACAGCGCATATTTATATGTTCCAGTTTCAAAATTGATCTGAGATTTTGCAAGAATGCATGAAGTTTAACTCTACAAAACGCAAGGGACAGGTTGGGTATGATGACTGTCTTATTCCAGTTTTCCTGTTAGGAGGGGTTAAGCACCTGGATGTCCTGTTCTTTGCTCAAAGAAAGAAAACCTACATCAAAGCAACGTTTCTCTTTTTTACTGAAATACACATATAAGGGACAACTCTTTGGAAAAGTTCGATAAAGACAGAACAAGTAACAAACCTGATACAAAAGGTCTTCAGTGCTGGACTCTCTGAAAACAAAACTTCATTTTAACTTCTCTGGTCACATTTTGTTTGCTGTGCTTCCCACCATTGCCTTTCTCATAGCCTCAAATATAGGTCTGCATTAACCCCTTCTTCAAGAAGAGCAAAATATCTCAGAAGGTAAATCTGAGAACTGCATGTTCTCAAAGAGAAGCTGTGTCCAAATTGTTGACATTCATCATCTGCCCATCATCAGTCAGAAAATTCTGTCTCAAACACCAGTAGTGTCCAGAGTTCAAGTGGTTTAAAACCATAGGGCTGAGCACACCAGAGTAAAAATCCTGAGTGCATGTTCAGAAAAAAACTCCTGCTCTGAAATACTGAGGGAGCACCTCTGGGAAATATCAATATCTGTTCCACAGAGTGGTTCCCTGGGGCTGAAGGGACAGGGCTGAGGGAGTAGTTTCTGTTCATGACACATGGTCTAGAGCAAGTAATCCAGAATAGCTTGTACTTTCCAAATCACGAGGAGGCTGTCTGTCATGTAACTTTAGACATCACGTTCCTCAGTTTGGAAAGTCCCACGTGATACACAGTACCTCCCACAGTGAAATCTCCATTTCTATATCCATATATATGCACATGGAGTAACTCAGGCATAATGCTGCAACTGAAAGCAAAACACAGCTTAATTGTTGAGCACAGAATGATGCCAACAAACCTCCATTTAGGAATTTAATCTTAGTGAGTCCTTATAGTTTGAAAGCCTTTATTTTCTTGTTTCCCTACAGCTGTTTTGGGTTTTCCTCCTCAAGAGGTTGCAGACATACAAGAGGATACAGATCTAACAAGCTTCGATTAGAGGAGAATATCCTGACTTCCCAGCTGCAGACAAGCACCTTAATGCAGGCTGAGATAGAAGGAATTTCTTATGCCGCTATCAAGATCCTTTCTGTCAGTAGCTTTCATAGTGCTGTCAGATTAGAGTCTCCCTCATTAACTGTCAGCCAGTATCAGTTTTTCAGTGGAAGAGAGAAGTAAGGAATAATAATCCTCGTATATACTAGATGGCCTGTAGGAGAAAAATGTCACTTAATGACATTTGTACAGCAGATAATACCAGACAAAATAAAGGGCAGGAATGTTGGGTTGGTTTTTTTTTCCTTTCCCTTTTTTCCTTTTTGTTTGATTTTTTTTCTCCAGAACTCCTAGAAGAAATGTTTGTTCCTGTTCTCTCTGAAACTGGCTTTGCAGGTGACTTGGAGGTTTTATTTCAGAAATTACTCATAGATCACTATGAAGGGATAAAAGAGTTCTTTTTGCAGTCCCAAGCACACTAGAATATCTTCCTTTTCACTTTGTGACTGACAGCAGTTTTCTTTCATCCTCAAGCAATGGACAAATTAAAAGACAATCCTGGTCCTTGTGTTTCCCTCCAATCATAGTGCATAGGCTTGCTCTCAGGTGTGTCAGACTTTGCCATTACTGCATTCCAGGTGCTTTTCTCTAGATGAAGTGTGGAGGAAAAGGACTAAAGGGCTTTATCTTTCAGAGGAAGTTTTTCTTTCCTTCAAGAAAATTCTGAGCCCCAACTGCCAAAATTTGAAATTTAGTGTATCCTTAGCACTCTGGCAGAAGCACAAGATACTCCTGGCCCTTCAGGAGCAGGTGTTTCCACCTTACAGGTTTTATTTCCAGCATGGAATTCTTGTGTTTCTCTGCCTCAGAAAATAACTAGAAATACAGAATAAAGATTTAAAGAAAATTAGAAAAAAAGTGGAGACAAACTGAATATCCACAACTTCTTTAAAACAATACACAGATAGCATTTATCATTGAATATTTCAGTCATCTTATCTTTTAGGATAGTTGAGAAGGCTTAGAGATTTCCACCTCCCCTCTCCACTCAGCATATGAACAGCTCTAATACTCTTGAAAAAGACATTCAAAGGCCACAGCCAGCATCATGCCTTTCTATAACCACCTTCACTGATTCTACGTAGCTTGGAACTAGAGAAAAGAGGACAGCCGGGAAGGATAAGAGCAGCAGCCAAAGTCTCAAGAGAAGTCACTATGTTCCTAAATCAGAGTTTAAGAAGATTCCAGTAAAAGATTTAAGGCATAAAGTTAGACAAACTGTCATCTTCAGTGGCAAATTCTATGCTGCAACTTTCTTCATCATTCTATCCAGAAAAGTAACTGCCTGATATGGTCTGAAAAAGCCTTGCTATTTTGTACATGTGGTCCAGTTGTCATAAAGGTAGCAGGTTTTTCTTTGTCTATATTCAAAGGCTTTGCAAAAACAGACGTTGCTATATATCTTTACAAGACAGGCCTTAATGTAAGCTGTTTTAGCTAGCAGTCTCAAGATAATATGAAATGGATTTTTCTCTCTTTTCTTTTCCTTTTCTTTTCTTTTTTCTCTTTTCTTGTTTTCTTTTCTTTTCTTTTCCCTCAGAAGTGCTGTCTGAAGTATCTTGTTTATCTTTGTTTGATAGATTTCCATGTGAAATCTGCCCAAGACACACATGCTCCCAAATCACAGCAGATTTTACAGATCCTGTGCTCATGCAAGAGCAGGGAGAACATGAGTCACATCACTTGCCTTCTTGTAATCAGCTTCACTCACTTCCTTGGCTTTCATACATGCACACAACCCTAGGCTATATCATAGAAAGCCTGACTGTGGCTACCTAATGAACTAGGGGGCAAAAACCTGTCATGGCACTTTTCAAGGCTGTAGATCATTAATTACTATAAAATGCTTATAGTAAGGGAGTGTGGGGAGAAAACCCCACAAACCGCAGCATCTCTGGTCTTAGATTACATGGGAAAATAGACTAATGGACCTCAAACTAAGAGGGGAAAAAAGGAAAAGAAGTGGCATGGGATGTCCACCTTGTAGCTCACCACCTTGCACATTGCCCACGTGGTATATTTCAGTGTGCTCAAAGAAAGAGAAACAACGGGATGTCCAACAGACAGTCAAGAACCATGGGTTTGACAGACAAAACTACCACAGTACTTGCTTAGGATTCTTTCTAAAGTTATTGGCTCTACCACATTCCTGGTGTTGGACCAGCCTGAGCACCATGGAGCCGTGAATGCAGGGATTAAAGCCATGGAGGTGGTTCATCCACAAAGGACTAAGCAAGCCCACCACGGTGTTTGTTCCCAGACAATAAAGGCAATAGCTGACCTGAGGATTTTGCCACAAGACCGGCATCAGGCCTGAACAGACCTAACCTCACAGTTAATCCAATACAGTAATAGTTTCATGGTTTGCAGATAGTTCTGTACATCTTTTTCTAGGCATAGTAATCCCTTCTTTAATACTGTTCTGATATATTCCTGCCATTTATTTCTCTGCCGTTGAAAGCAATTGTCCATGAACTGCCAAACAACAAAGCATTATATGCCTTCTCCTAGCAGTCTTTGAAAACAGTCCTGTGCCTTTCTCTGAAACTTTATTCATAACTTTCATGGGTATCAGGAGGGAAGGGAACACCTTTCTCACAGAGCAGCATGGGCCTGGGTAGGTGACACCATGTGTCAATTAAGAAGATAATTTTTACGCTGACAAGTATTGGCCAGTGATGGACAAAAGACAAACTGGAGCCTTGTGGAACCTAAAGGGCCTCCTGTGAGTTTACAACAGTTATCTGAGCCACCATTTTTCTTCCCTTTAGCAGGGAGAATATCATCTATTAATATACCCTTGAGGGTGGCAAGACCAGCTCTCAGTAATGCACACAGGCAGGAAGAGGCACTCAGTTGGACAGCATTCATTTACTTCAGCATGGGAAAAAATGCTCTGAACCATAAATAGACTCTTAATTGCCATATATGCAAAGCCAGAAGGACTGCGAGGGAAAATTCCTCGAACTCACTCCAATCAAAATACTACAATGAGTTCATTATAGAAAAAAATTAATTCAGTCTTCATGCCTTGAGAAAATAGAAGTTTATTGACTACTGATCATCTGGAAAAAATTCTAGAGATCTTAAATAATCTAAACTAAATCAAACTGAGGAGCAATTCTGAGAGCGCCAAAAGACAGATTTATTCATCGAAGTTTTGGAACCTTTAAATGTAAACAGCATTTTTTTCCTCACAGTATTTGTAAGATGAACATATCTGGGGCTCAAGATAAAATAGTTTCTTGGAAAACAAACTCTGTTCTTATTAGGAGTCAGCAATTGTGACTATCAAGTTATCTAAATTTAAAAATAAAACTGTAGAGATGTGTTAATTCAGCCTTTGAGAAGTCAAAAAAAAGAAAAAGAGGGCTATTGTAGAAATGTTAACAGATAACAGCATCCACAAAAACAGGAGTTCTGTAAACCAAGTGACACATCATAAATCTAAGAAGACAATTTATGAAAGCCTTGCTAAAAATCAGTGTGTCATTCCTTTCTTTTCAATGTCACCATTGCCCTGCAAATATAGAACACTTAGAGATAATATTTTCAGCAAGAAAAAAATTATGGCCTCAGAACGTTACTAAGAAAAGATGACAGATTGGATAGAATTAGGTTAAAGGGAAAAATAAACTCTGGAGGACAAAACCTATGCAAGCTTGTAATAAAAACAAATCTCACAAATTGCACTAGGGCTGAAGCCTCACTTCAGAATATCAGTGGTGCTGCAACTAAATATCATGCTTTTGCGTTGGCCCAAAGAAGAGACTTCTCTCATTTTACACTCTAATTTTGTTCCAGTAAAAGAAAATAGCACAGCCCTCGATTGAACCTGCTTTGGGAGTGTGGATTTCAGAGAAACCTAGACTCTGTGCCACATGATGGATGTATTCCTCACTGTGTGCATCTCACCACACTGGTCTCTCCACGCTCAGAGTCCCTTTTAGATCTAAACTTCCACATTGATTTACTTATGTTGAAAGAGTTGCAGTGCTCTGCTTCAATCCTTCTGAACAAACATATAATGAGCAATGTTTTTTCACAAACTTGCTACAACTCTTGTGACCATCTGAAAACTGATTTACAATATCACAGATTGGGCAACATAATCATGGTAGCTAAAGATAATAAATAATTATTGTTGCCATCTGGACGCTTTGAGAAGTGTCCTTCTGAAGTTTGCACTTCACTTTCTACTGGAATAGAGCTGGTACAAAAGCAAAGAACAACAACACAAGTTAAATTTACATTAACAGAAGAATAGTTGCTAATTCGTAATCTACAAGGGGAAGCACTAACATTAGTTTAAATGCAATTTACACAGAAATATTCATGAAATTTTGTAGCTATTTTTCAGCTTGTCAAGCATATTGATGCAGCAGAATAGTTTCCTGATTATCAGTACTTTTACTTTCAACAGTATACATCACATCCACTGAGAGCCAAAGGTTTGTTTTGATACCTTTTCCCTACCTCTACCAATCCGGTTATCCTTAAAGCCGACAGTGGCAGTGTGTATTTAGTGTATTTCCCTGCATTGCTGCTTTCGCTGTGGCTTGCAGGATAGGCTGATAATATCATAGGAAATGTTTAGACCACCTTTAGCACTGTGCTGCTCCCAGGCATGGCAGGGGAGGGCTCAGCTCTGCTCTGATGCGCTGCGCTGAGCAGCAGCCCACTGCTATTAGTCACACACTGCAGCACGGCTGAGCTAGGGGATGACAGCCTTGGAAGAAGGGAGAGGTGGCCTTTTCTTTTGCTGTTCTGTGGCTACCCCTGCAGGCAAGGAAGACACAATCTTCCCAAGACAGAGGTGCTTAGAGAGCACACTGCACTCAGACATGTGAGCAGAGACTCACCCAGTGCTCCTCAGAGCCACAGCAGATGCCTCCGGGGCATCAAGCAAGAGAAGGAGTGAATTAGATTATGTGGGAAGCTGGAGGTAGAGAGATGAGCCACAACTATGGGAAGGGGCTACGTTACAGTCCCATTTTGAGGGAAATACTGGGCGTGAATATGATGTTTTATCCCTGCCAAAAGATTTCAAAAAGGTCGCAAGAGAGAAAAAAAAAGTGTACAGCACACAGAGGATATGCTCTTGTTCCACAAAAACAGCAACCTAGTTTCTGTCACCTCACATTGATTTTATGACAATCAGTGCAGTGTCAATTTACTTAGGAGGACTGATCAAAGACCATAACTTCAGAAAACGTTTTTGTGAAGCAGCCTAATTCCCTGTTATGGCTGTTTATACCATGGGGGTTCACCAAAACAGTGAGTCATCATTAACCCTCCAATTTATTTCAGCATAATATTTCAGTAGCATAAATAATCCAATTAGTATATTCTGAGTCAGGCAGACCCACAAAATGTTCTCAGGAAAAAAAAACAAAAGAAAAGAAAATAGGAATAATAGAGAGATTTCTGCCTGAAAGTAGCACAAGTTGAGTGAGGGGCTGTTTGGCTCTGATTTTGCTAGGATGAAAATTCTATTGCTATGAGCTCTCACAAGTAGGACACTGCAAAGTTTAACTTGCCTTTAACCAAAGTATTGCCCTGATACACTCTCAAGTGAGAACATGCCTTCCCCCAGGTGCCTGTCAGAGTTCAAGAAGACTGTGGACACTTTCAGGTACATGGTGTGCTTCTTGGGGCACTCCTGTGGAGGACCAGGAGTTGGACTCTGATGATGTTTGTGGGTGCCTTCCAACTCAGGATATTCTATGCTTCTATTATTTAGGCTCCCTCACAGATTCATCTGTCCTGTTCACCATGTTAATTTTGCAGACAATACCAGCTGTAGAAAGCTCTGCCATAGGAACTGGCAGGGAGCAAGCGCTGTAAGGGTTTGACCATGTTGGGCATAATCAATTTCTTTTGCAAGAAGAAACAAGTTCACACTCCTATTCTTGTTTCATTTCCACATCCCCATGGCCCCTGGATCATGTGTGAAGAAAGAGAAGAAACTTTTACCAGGGCAAGCAGTGGAGATACTGAGTCAGGCAAAGGCCAGCTGCTGCACCCCATTGTGGAGACAAGTGATGAGTCTTCAGTCTGCAGTTCCCAAGCCAGGGGTCCAAAGCATGTCCTAGGAGGTGCCACATGGGATGTCATAGGGTGTTCACTATGAACAGGTTGTACAAAGAGACTGTCTTTAAAGAACAATTATAGTGCTGGCCATGACAGAAAAGTGATGGGTTAATACAGAAGCAAAGCTGGGACCCAGCCTAAAAAACTTAAATCTTATTCAACTGGAAGTGAGAGTTTCCCCCAGTCACCCTCCAGTGTACACTGAGAAGGTTTTATTTCTTCATTCCTGATTTTTTAATGTGCAAATCAGATATTTGGCATTCCTAAGGGCTGCTCAGGCAATCCCTAGCTTCCCATACCCATGGCAGCAAGCCTGGCAAGGTTGACTTGCTCTCCCTGGCACTGGGCATGGCATGTCTGCATGCTCTGGGTATTGGTTTCTACAGCTGCAAGCCACAGTGGGGTACTGGTTACACAGCAATGGTAAAATGAGCTCCCTACCTTTGCCTGCATAGCTGCTCTGCCTCTGGTGGCTACTGACAAAAGCCACTAACACCTGACATGCTAATGTCCATTACTCAATTTAATTAAAGTTGCAAGTAAAACGGCTAGACAAGTTTTTCTACTTCATACTGCTGACTTGGAATCAGGATTTCATCCTATTTGAGTCAATGACAGTATTTCTAATAGCAGGAGGGCAGCATTTTGGTCCCTCATTAGGTCTGTCACTAAGGAGTATCTTGTAGATAATTTATGATGAAAAACTTGCACCACATTTACTGGAAGAGAGAGAGCTGAAAGCCTACAGAGCTATTGGATAGGGTTGCCTCTTAATGTCCTTGATGCTGAGTATAGGTCTACCAGCACCGTGCAATGCAACACAGAGCTGCCTGAAATAACTGAGCATCAGGACAAATATACTCGCCACCACAGAGATCTCTGCTTCGCCTAATTAACACTGCTGAGAAACAGGGCTGATTAACCTGGGCAGAGTGCCACAAAACCATGGCTATCCTGCTTCCAGCACTTCAGCAAACTCATTAGCACTGTCTTAGGCATCGTTGCACAGAAACGAATTTGTGAATGAAGACCTGAAGAAGGGAAGCCATCTGATAGATGCCACAGCTCTCGATGGCCCTGATTAGAAGCCGTTCAAAAACTGGAGCACATCTGAATCACACCCTGTATGGAAGTTTTGCAAAATGGAAGGCTTGTTCCCCTTGCCTCTCCTGGCATGAGAAGTCATCAGGATACTCCTGGGAATTATTTGCTGCAAAATGTAGATCCAAGTGTATGCTCCGTGTTCTTTCATATGAAGGCAAAAACGATCATCCCTTACGACAGGGGGTTGGAACTACATAACCTTTAAGGTCCCTTCCAATCCCCAACCTATTATTTCCTGTATCACCAGAGGAAAAGCCTCCCTCTAACACAGCACTTTTCCTTCCTAATAATGAACAAGATCTAATAGTGATAGCTGACCTAAAAACAGAAACAAAGAAATATTGTGTGTGCTCCCATTATAGGCACTGAAGTAGTTATGGTCCCATTTCATGGAAGGAATATGTAGGTGGTAATAACCTCATGAAAATGAAATGAAATGGTGCTGTCACTAATTCCATTTAATGCTCTAACAACATCCAAATTAGATGTGCTTATTAGTTCATAACATTGCTTGTTATAATTCTTAATCTCAGATAAATCTTTCCACAATGAGGAACTAATATAATGAGCTAGTAAGAAAACAAAACAGTTTGGAAATAAATATTCTTGATGGCAATCATGCGTGTGCTATGGCTGCAAACTACCCAACACTCTTGCCCTTCTGTTACTTTTTCCTAGTTTTCTGTGGTATGCTCTCAGATTTCCCCATAAATGCCATGCCATATCGCTATTACTCTATTTTAAAGGAACTTTGGGGAAATTAGCTTCTTTTGACATATTACACTATCTCTTATAGATTTAAGTTGTTCTGAAATTTCAGCATGCTGTTATTCCAGAGTAGCTCACCTGAACATCATTCAGTGATGAATAGGACATTTAAAAAACCAGTCATATATGAAGATTAATCTCTGCAGTTAAGTAATGCTGTTAACAAAATTAACAGCTTTCTGTCACACTTTCCCTTGTATGAGTTCAGTTTGATTGGGGAAGGAAGAGGGAAGGAATTAAGCAAGGAATACACCAAAAAGAAGCTTTGATTTTTCCCATGTTTTTGTCAAATAGAAAAGGTTTAGGAAAAAAAATATTTAGAAAAAAAAATTAGAAAGAGAAAGTTATCATGCTCAAGAAATGGGTTCATTATATATAAAACAATAAATTAGTAGGAAGGTTAATGCTTCTGACAAACTAAACTCTTTAGAAGTTGGTTGGAAAGTATTAATTCACAGCTCAGAAAGACAAAGCAAGAGGCTGCTGTTGTAATGTCCTCTGGCTAGTCTCCATAAGTATTGCTGAATGATTTATTCAGATCACTGACAGCATTGAATCTCAAATGATCCATGTAAGTGAGTTAAGATTGATAGACCTAATAGATTTAAAACAACAGAGAAAGCTTTCCGTTGCACATGCTCATCTTAAAACAGCTGTTTCATGCTTCTGGACCTGTGTTTAGCTTTATAACCTTATATTTTAGACCAGAAAAGAACTTGTGTAATTTCTTCAGACTTCATCTGTTGGTGTTTCCACAGATCATGATTTTTTTAATTCTGAAGTCTAAGAAACTTTCTCCTTTCCTCTAACCATGTTTCTGAGTAAAATGATCAGTTGGTCCATCATGTCCAAACTGGATTACTGTATTTGAATCTGATCACAGTTCACTGTCCCAGCTCTGCAGGAAACACCTGCCATCTTTCTTCATAGATGATGTCATGGCAATGACTTCAATGAATTTAAATTCTCATTACTTCAGTGTTCCTTCTACCAATATCAGATTAGTAAGGGCAACTGCAGACCTGTGAATCATCAGATTTATGTGCAGCTCCAGGAAATTAATATCAGAGACTTCAAAACAAAGATGCAAAATGGCTGTGAATGGAGTATTTTTGGGACATAAAACACAAGATCTCCTGGATCCTACTGACATGCAAGGCTTCCAAAAGACAGTAGACAAGATAATGGAAAATAAATTGACTGAAGACTATATTAAACATACCTATCACAGAGTCACAGAATGGATTGGGTTGGAGGGAACCTTAAAGATCATCCAGTCCCAACCTTCTTGCCATGGGCAGGGACACCTTCAAGTAGGTCAGGTTGCTTAAAGCCCCATCCAAACTTCCAGGGATGGGGCCCCCACAATTTCTCTAGGCAACCTGTGCCAGTCTTTTACCACTTGCACAGTAAAGATTTTTTTTTCCCCTGAAGTCTGATCTAAAGCTACCCTCCTTCCCTTTAAAGCCATTCCCTCTTGTACTGTCACTATGTGCCCTTGTGAAAGGTCTCTCTCCAGATTTCTTGTAGACTCTTTTAGGTACTGAAAGGCTGCTCTAAGGTCTCTCCAGAGAGAGACCTTCTTTTCTGCAGTCTGAACAGCCCCAGCTCTCTCCTTCTGTCTTCACAGGAGATACTTATGTCACTTAGGTTTTTGAACCCCAGGAGGTTGTGTGGCTGCAGGCATCTTACTCTTTTATCACTGCTACTGACCACTGTCAAATATAGGAAGAGCAGCCAGATTCATCTCTGATCTGACACAGTGTTGACACCTCTGTGTCTTAACCTGGAGAAGAAAATGGCACAAATTTGGAATATGATTCCTTGAGGGAAAGCTGCAAAACCACTTTCTTCTTTGCAGCCTTCCAGGAAGAGTGCCATGAACAGCTCCACCTGCCTCAGCTCTCCTCTCTAGCCCATCCTGCTTTCTTTTACTCCAAAGGCTTTCAAACAACCTGCATGAACTGCAAAGCAAATCCACTACAAACTAGTTTTTAATGATGGCCATAATTTAAAATAAAAACAAATCAAAAACCCTGTCAGTAATATTACCTAAAAAGGGAGAACAACAGATAAAGTCTTAGAGAAATCACCCAGCATCTCTAGTTCAACTCAGGCTTTGTGTTGATGTGCAGCAGGATAATATCCTTCAGTAGGTTTTGAATTGCTCGTGACAGAGGTACATTTCTGTCAGTTGATGCTGTTATTCTTGTCACTTACCCTGTCTCCCTGCTCTCTTCATGCAGCAAATAATGCCAGTCAATTGTCTGCCTCTTTCACAACGGTTTCTGTGTCTTCTTTCAGACCATGTAAAGAGGTTCTTAAACAACTTTCTGAATAATTTTTTTTTGCATAATTTTCTGCACTTTGGAGATTTAGGAACCAAGGCACTCTTTTCTTCCTGTGTACCAGTTTATCAGGGCATAGATATGCTTCTGTCAAGCTTTATAGTAAGGCTCAGAGAATGGTCAGGAATAAAAAATGGAAAGAATAGAGATATCATTTGCATTAAGGGTATGGTTTTATTCTTTGTATTTCAACCTTTCTTCTGTTGTTTGTTTTTTTTTCTGTCTCCATAGGTCATAAACAATCCAACAAAAAAAGAACTGTCCATATAGACCTGAATAGCAACTAGTTTAGTGAGCTATCTCCTCTGACTGTAGTTTCCTTGTCTTCATATCACCTTCTCCCACTGAAGATCTGATTATATAAATTACAATTATGTCAACATCTATATGAATCTCAAGCTGAAAATATTCCCGCTTTTTATTATCCACTTAATTTATTGAAAAAAAAACACAAACACCTCTGTATTTCAGTCCATTTTTTTTCTGTGGAATTGAAGCTGGGTATGTGTGATTGGTGTGTTTGCATAACATTCTCAATATCACTGGGACCCACAGATTGACTTTTAATGCAATTTAACAACAGCTTGAAAGATAAATTAAGTTTCTACAAATTTCATGAAAATAAATAGATGGCCAGAAGCGGAGGAAAGATCACATTAAGGCCCCAGCCAAAAGGAAGTGCACTAGCTTTTTATATACATGAGGGTATATACCTCAAACAGAGCCCAAAGAGAAAAGGTTCAGATGAAGATCATATTTTCTCTCCCTTCCCTTCGTCAGCCAAAAGGTACAAATCCAAAGGACACCAGGCCTCATATTTCCATTGCTTATAAAATTACCCTTCTGCCTTCTACTTCAGTTAGCACTGCAAAGCCCAGCACTTAGCACCCAGAAGCACCCAGAAGCAGGAAAAAGGATGGAAGATATTGTGGCTCATGTTTCCCTATACATGTGTAACATTAAAGCCTAAGAATGATCTACGAATGAGATTTAACATAGGTAGTCCAGTGCAGTTACTCACATTATTTACTTGCCTGCTGTTTAGGGAAGTGGATCTCTGTTGCCCCCAACCTTTTAACTGCCCTGTAATGTGAGCACTAAATTGATGGTGATTACAGTTATGCATGAAGTTTCAGCATGTTGTTTACAGACTAAGCTGCTGGTATTAAAAAACACCTTTCTTCTTGTTAGGAGGTGAATGCATTATGAGTTGCAGACACAGTCCTTTAGCAACCTCCAGTTCAAGATTCCCAGTTTGATTTATTTAGGTATTAAAGCTTCAGTTTTCCATCTATGAAAACTAAAAATTAAAATCCTGCAAGCCATTACTCATATGAATATCACTTATTTTTCTTTTTTTCATTATTTGAACGACTCACAGGCAATTAGTAATCTGCACCAAAGCAAGGATTCTATAGGGCCAGATTGTGCATTATTAATTTATGCAGAGTACCATTTACTCACATAACTAGTCATGCTGATTTCAGGAGGACTACTCACAGGAGTAAAAGTTATTTTGCTTATGGAGTTCTAAATTTCTATCCCAGAAGTATCGTGTTTCTGAAAGAAACTGTTAATCTTCATTTTTTTCCTTGCTTTAGGCAGAAAACTGAACTGAGAGTGTAAGCTATCTTAATTAAATCTGATCTGAAGCTTTGCTTTTCTAGTTAGCTCATGCATTCTGATGTGTAAGCTATACCCTAATCATTCCTCAACATAGTCTTCTGGGCAATAATATCTAAATATAACAATTAGCGCAGAAAGAAAAAAAATTAGTTCAGACTAGACAATATAAGAGAAAGATAAACTCCAGGTGGCATAGTTATTTTTTGAAAGACAAAAACTGCATTCTTCACTGGGAGTCAGTGCTCATAAATTAGAATTCTATTTAAAAGGTGTCAGTGACATTTTCATATCTATTTATTTTAATGTCTATTGGCATTTAAAAATTAGTTGAGGTTGTATTGCTATTACAAAGGTTAAATGAAGAGATTATGAATTGGACAGATGTTTATGGTTTGGGTTGATAGCTCTGGGACAGCCCATTCTGGAGGCATTGTGTTCCAGTTCATTTTAACAGTAATTAGAAATACCCCCGTAACGAGGTGCTTGCTGCTGAAAACAACTTCATTAGTTTGGGTGATTTTATTGGTTTCCTTTAGGGTGAGGAATGAGTGTTAATAGTTGTAATTTAATAGGAAAATTACCGAAGCAAGGAAGATTCCACTGAATCTTAAATGAGGCATTAGACAGGATTTCTTTTTTTTCCAAATAATGGAATACAAGGAAGAGCAGCAACCTTAAGAATTATCATATCAATGGACTTACCCTAGACCAGATGAGCAATTTTGTTCAAATATTTTAGATATCACTTGAAGTTGTTAGGAGCCTATACAGAAAACATCTATTAGCTTAACAAATTCTGAGGATATTTGGCTGTCTGCTTGAGCATTTGTACATATTTTGACTCTGAACCAAAAGCCTGCCTGTCAGAAAGGCTGTGTTGTCTTTCAGACACTGAGAAGGATTTTCTTCCCCTGGCAAGGTGATATTACTCAGCACAGAAAATCTTTAAGGTATCACCAGTTCCCACCAGGCAAAGTTGCCCCAGTTATGCTGGATCCCATCCTCTCAGGGAGATGATGGATTGCTGGTAAACTTTCTAGGCTGCCTGAGCTGAGCTACGTACAGCCACATTCTCGCCAGAAATTTCCTTTATTTGGAATAGGAGGTGTTGCCTTCTCTCAGACTAGGGAACATTTTCTTTCCTGGGTGGACATGTATTATTGCATTGGGTCTGGCTGAGGTGGAGTGCATTTTCCCCACAGCAGCCCCCACAGGGCTGTGCTTTGCATTGGTACCTGAAAGGAGCTGATAACACCCCACGGATGTGGCTCCTGCTGAGCAGTGCTGGCAAAGCATCGGGGCTGGCTCTCCAACATTCCCTCACCTGGGGGCTGGGGGTCGGCAAATCTCCCTGCCACTGCCCTGCTAAGGAGCTGACCCCCAACTGACCAAAGGGACATTCTATACCATATGATGTGTGCTCAGCAATTAAGACAAAGTGGGGAAGTTGTGACATTCATTACTATGATGTTTGTCTCCTGGAGCAATTGCTACATGTCCTGAAAGCCTGCTCCCTGGGAACTGGCAGGGCATCATCTGCTGATGGGAAGTAAAGAATAAATCCTCTGTTTACCTTTGCTACAGCATACAGTCTTGGCTTTTGCTTCGTTAAACAGCTTTTATCATGACCCATAAGGTTTTTTAACATCTTATTTTTTCCCTGCCACTGCCCTGCTAAGGAGGGGAGTGATAGAGTGGTTTGGTGGGTACCCATAGCCCACCCAGGTCAACTAACCACAGTCCTAAGTCACATCTAACTTAATCTCTGTCCTCCAGCTGCTACTGAAAATCAGTGTCATTCTCCAGTAGCTTGTCTGAAGGCCTTCTCTGACTCTCCTTCCTGCCTTCCCTCCCTCCTCTCTAGTCTCCCTCTTTCTTCAGCTCCTCAGAGTTCTCTGAGGCCTCTCTGTTGGAATGCTGATCTCATTAAGAAGAGTTAGACAGAATGAGGGTGCTCTGTGAAGATGCTGTCTGTGACCTTCTGAGTAGCTAATTCAGGGTTCTAGCCAGCGGAAAACTTCCTCGATAAGGTAATCCAAAGCCACAAAAGCAAACACTCAGTCTGAAAAGATTATCCACTGTATCACAGCCACAGTCAGGGCAGAGGATAAGCACATGCCCAGTAGGAAGTTGTCAGAGGTCAATGGAAGCAACAGACTCTGGTCAAAACAAGAGAGAGCAACTGCTCAGGTTTCACAACAGCTTTGCCTCTCTTTCTGCCTTCCTGTACTAAGTTCCTGGCAGAGCAGCTCCCTTGCCCAAAGCCAGGTTGTATTTCCTTTACTAGAAATGGCAGCCCCTTATCCACCAAATGAAGCCACCTGTGTCTGCCTTTGTGACCTTGAGAAACTAAAAAAGATGCGGCTCTGGAAGGAGGAGGGAGATATTATTGGAAGAAAGGTGCTATTAATATCTCCATCACAGTTTAGAAGACTTCAAGAAAGTTTGAAGATCACTGATTTCTGCGTCTGAACACAAAGTGTATCAAAGGAGGTGGGGAGGGGAGGGGCTTTCCAATGATAGCAGATATGACTGAAATTGTGCTAAGGAAATGCAGGTTGTATAAGATGACGTAGACAAAAAAATATATTTTAAAAGAGAAGGTATAAAAAAAAGGTGTAAATAGGAAAGGAAATCAGGTGGAAAACAGCCCCTGAGTAGAGATTATGAACACAAATTCAGATAAAACATTTATAGACACCAGTAAGAGCTACGCAGTAAGAATTTGAGAAGGAACACATGAGGTGTCAAGAATATCCTGAGACTACAGACATCAGAAGTAATTCAAAATAAACTCAGAAAGACACCTGAGTTAGAAAGTCATAGAGCTCAACTCAGAGCTTTCCCTGCTATAAAACATCCAAAGGCCAGCCCTGGAAAAGGGAGATGTAGCATAGTGGTTACAACACTTTTCAAGAATTAGTGCAAGATGCCCACAGAATGTACAAAGAGAATGATAACCAGTAAAAATGTATTAATAATTCCTTTTTGGTTTTGTTCTGATAGAGTTAAATTGGTTAAAAGCATGAAAGAAAAGACAAAGATAAGAACTATCACGTCTTTGTCACAAACCAGATAACGGGGGGAAAACCCAGTTATCTTGACAGATATGATTCAAAGAGTCATTGAGAAGATGGTTAAAACATATTGGAAAAATTTTCTCACACAGCCTTTGCTAATATTTCTTCTCTGTGACAGATAAAAAGCAAGTAGCAGAAAACTAGAAAACAAATTAACAATAAAATATTTCTGTTACAAATATTTAACATTCTTCAAAGATCTTAACAAACCCATGTTCAACTGTACTCATTGATTATTCTGTTTATTGCAAAGAAAAGCTACCTATTAAATCTTTTCTGACCTGGGAGTGATCCAGCCACATGTGATCCAGCCACATGTAACCATGTTTGAAATTAAGATCTCTAATTGTGATGATTGTAGTCTAGTGGTGCTGCTTATTCTGACAATATTATTAAGTACTGGTAGAGTTCATACCTCTGGACTTCTGTTCATTAAACAGATTTTCAGAGCCTTTCTTCTGTGAAAGCAGGAAGAAAAAGATCCAGTTTTCAACACTGAGAAATTACTTAAAGAAAGAAATCCAAGAAGTGGTCTCAAATTAAGCTTAATTAAAGTTTCCATAAAAATGCTTTTTGCCACCTATAAATAACACAGCTAGGGAAGATGAAGCATATGGATATTATCTTTTATCTTTGCTGAAATCAAGAAAGTAAAACCAGATGTGTGCATTACTCTCCTTAGAAAATCCTTCTAGCCTAGACAAGACAAATTCAATAATTCATGTCCAGCATCAAGAAAGGGAAAAAAGAAATTAGTCTTCTAATATTGAAATGCACACCAGCCTGATGAGCAGAGAACAAGAATTTACTGGACAGATGTTTATTCACCCAGCACAAGTGACCTCTGGAAATCCTAATGGGTCTGAAGAGACCAGAAAAGCAGAAAGCATTCAGCTGAAGGTAAAGCTTTAAGAACAAAACACCTGGTGAGGTTTCCAGGTATGTAAAAATAAGAGTTTTCTCTGTTAGGTGGCTCCTAAGTGGGAAATAAAAAGACCTCTCACTTTCTTTTCTTTCCTCCTTCCCCAGCTGAAACGTCTGGCTTTGGGAGCAGAGCCCTTGGAGTTACAAAGACACGACTCAAACAGGGCCCAGAAAAAGGGGAGGGTGTCTTCTATGGTACCCTCAGCACTGAGCAATCTCAATTTCCCTTGAGGCCACCACATTCCATTAACGCTTTGGACCCAAGTTTTTGATCTCTGTTTTGAGGATTTACCGAAGGCAAAAGACAGGGTCCTGTCAAGTCTCCAGCACAGATCAGAAAAACTTGCAGATTGCATGACTTTTTCCTTTCCTACAACCAGCCACTTCAGAGTCTTCCTGTATATTTCCACACCAAAAACTACAGAAATAATCTTCTTCGCAGCTCCTGATTTCTGAAACATTGTGTCTGGGGATTTTCCCTATCTTCAGTAGTTTACAGAGATTTCCAAAAGCTACCTAAAATCTTGCCTTCTGCAAATTCTTTGGGTCTACAACATAAAGTGAAGAGATTTCAGATAGATGCCTTTTAAATGACAAAGTGTAGAGTTAATTAGCACTAGCAAGTTTACTTGTCTTCTTTTTTATAATGTCCTAAGTGGGTAAAAAAGAACAGTTCCCCAGAAACAGTTTGCAATCTCCATCCTTAGAGGCTGTGAAGGCACACCTAAATAAAGACCTGAGAAATGTGATCTGATTTCACAGCTGACCCAGCTTGGAACAGGAGTTCATTCTAGAGATCTTTGCAGTCCCTTAAAAAAGAAATTAATCTGTGTTCCCATTCTGTCTTATTAGATAGGTACAAAAAGCGACAATACCTAGAAATAAATATATATATATATATATACATTAAAGACCTTGGAATTAAATATTTTATTTCCAAGGTTCCAAAATGATGAAGGTTTGAGTTTATAGCAGTATTGATAAATTCTTGGCCTGTTTCAGCAGTTTTCCCTAGTCATTTGTCATTTGCCATGGTTAGAAACAAGACCCTGGACAGACAGACCTTTGGTCTGACATAGTAGGGCTCTTGAGATGGCTGACATAAGGGAAAATGAGGCATTGTTTATCTGTCAGATGAGGCAGTAACATGTTGTCAGAGGTTTCCATGGAAGCAGCACAGCATAGTTCAGTGTCAAGCGTGCTGCATAAATAATGCTTTCAGAATACTCAAGCTGCAGATTATTAGAAAGACAGAAGAAAGTTCACATGACAAACCACACTATACAGCAGGGAGGTAATCAAAAGACAAACTGCTGCCTCAATGCCAGAAAACTCACAAGGACTTCAAAATGTTAAGTGTAAGTTTACAGCTGCAGCTAAATTCATCTCTTCAGTGCAGGAGTAAAAGAACAGAAAATACTCTCAAAAATGTTTAAGAGCATTCCAATTTAACAGTTTCAAAGGTCACACCTATTCAGTGTTTTAGTCTGGATGAAAATTCATGTTTGAATCCATCACCTTCACCTCCAGGTTCCAGCAGGCACAGCAGAGCAGCCAATGATGCCAGTGAGGAGCTGTACCTCCTGCACACTGACCATAGGTGACAACCAGGCTCCTGGTGGTGGTCCAGTGTAAAACCTCTGAAATGCACATGGTGTGGACATCAGTACCTCTGCAGCAGCAACTCCACAGGCTGATCCCTACTGCTTCATGCTACTGCTCCACACTGTGGCTGATACAAATATAGCTAGAGATGATGAACAGTTAAAATCAAAGCTCAAAAGGAAACAGGGTTCCCCAAATGAGATTTAGGGACTAGTATTTTTTGGATCCTCAAAAATCTGGGGGCATGGAGAATTCCCCTTTAGGTTGCTTGCTGATTATGAATAGCCTGGGAACTACCCCACTGATGCCCATGCTCCTCACCCTGCTGCAAATCTCTGTGTGGTGACCGGTGATAACCAACCCCTTCTCTGCCAATAGCTTGCAGCCAGCTCCTCTTTACAAGAAGGGTGCTCATGATTCAGGGCACATCCCAGAAGCCACCCTATAATTGTCCTTTGTTGGCTTCCTCATACATATATATAAATGCACCGCTCGAGGGAATGAAGTGAAGAAAGAGAAGGGCTGTGATTAATATTAATACAATCACTATGAGTTTCACTCAAATCAGTAAATTGCAGATGCTGAATGTTTGGGAAATTCCTCACCTTTCAATCTCCAATCACTTCTTCAGCTGACTGTATTTATCAAACTCTACAAAACAAAGTACAACAGATCTAGTAAACTGACAGCACTGGGGATCTGACAGAGGAAAGCAGGAAGCACATTCCTGGGAGCACTCAGATTCGGTGGTGAGGGGGCACCCTAGAGTAATCAGAAGCAGCCCAAAGCAAAGCCCGGGCCAGCTGACCCAGCAGACCCACAAAAAGTCCATTCTACCTCTACCCAAACTGCCAACAAAAATGGAGCAAGACCAATCAACAGAGGATTACATGAACTGTTTAAGTCAACTGGATTTGTAATTTACCATCAACTCAAGGTCCTCTTTAAATGTTCATTAACTCAGCAGTGGCTAGGGGTGTTTACCATGTCTGACATTAGGGCAACCTTCATCATAAATGAAGGTTTAATGTGTGAAATGGTAATCAACAAATGTTTCAAGAAAATACTTAGAGGTCATTTATTTAATTCCATCTTGATTTTACCCTTCAGATTATTTTTACTTGTAATAACACCATGCGAGAAGTTATGCTGAGTAGTGTGGAGCAAAATTATAGATAAAACATACCATTTAACACATCATTTTTAATTTTTGGAGGGAGTAAAGGTAAATGTAAAAAAAAATCAATCTCATGAGAACTAAAATGATTTTCTTTTTCTAGGGCTATGAGCATAAGCTTCATATACAGTAAGATGGGAAAATATCCCTTTAAAATACTAGGTAAATCTGCATCTGGGCTGTTTTAGACTTATAGAAGCAATATAAAGTGCTATACTATTTTTCTGTAAGTACCAGTATGAATGGTGACATTTGTTGCCGCAGACTCAGTACCTCTGAACAAAAGATAGTTGAAAAACAAAATATCTTGCTGGAATGACAATTACTGACAAAAATATAATGGCTATGATTTCAGATCAAAGACACATGATCACATCAGAAATGTAACCAAATCACAACAGGGACTTGAGCTTGAATCTGTTAGTCCATTATTGAATTCTCAAATGATCAGACTAGCAGGCACCCTCAGCTGATCTTCTCTAATGTGCTTGAATTTTCAGAGATATTTGCAGAGCATCTTCATTTCACTCTGCAATGGAAGGACTGTTCTAAAATTCTTATTACTTCTAAAGAACTGGAAACGCTGTCTAACAGCCAGTTTCCTTTTTTCCCAAATAAATATCAGTAAGAACTTGCTTTTAAAGAGAGCTCTGCAGAGTCAGGGATTCAGCTGGAGAAGTTTAAAAGAAATATCATTGGTAGTGCAGAACTTTTTTTATGCTGTCATAAAGCCAGGGGAAGTCAATTAGGTCTAGTACTTCATTAACGATGTTCACAAATCACATTTATGGCAAGTCTCATATCTATTGCTCCGTTAGAATATGCCATTTGGAAAGACTGGTTTTGACACCCTTATATGATGGCACTGCAGCTACTGCTGGGGCAATTAATTTTTACTTGTGCTCTGGAGAAACCAAGCAAAACTTTCTAAGGCATTTGGCCAATTACACACTCTTTAGGGCAATGAAGCTTTTGCAGGAAGCTTGGCTTTATATTACCACTACGATCAAAGCTTTAATGAAATTGCTTCATGACAGAAGCCACTGGACTATTGAGAAAAAGCTACAAAAATAAATTAATGCACAATTGTGAATCTGCAAAAAGACATATTTTTCAGGTTTCTGGCTTTTTATTAATGTGCTCCACCAAGCAGCCTCCCCCGTGTACAGTTCTAGCAGATATTACAAGAACACCTTTTCTTTTTGATAAATGATAAAGGCCATCCATGGGATCTTCATAATGGGAGTGTTGTATTCCCTTTGTTTTATTACCATATTTCCAGAGGAAAAGTGTTACTCTGTTCTCATGGGGAAAACTTGGAAGATCTGGAGTTCCTTTATGGATGCACCAGCATAAAAATCTACAGAGGAACCTGGGGAATTGCAGGCTGTTCTGCAGCTCTGATACAGCACATCCCCACTAATATATGTGTCAGAGCATTGTAAAAAAAATAGCAGTGAAGCTTAAACAGAGCAATAAAAACTGTAGTTTAGGAAGAGGCAAAACTTTGACGATCCTTCCTGACTATGGCTCTGCTGTACACACAACCCTGCACCAAAGTGATCCCCTCATACACGTGTACACAAGTAGGGTGCTGAGCTCGCACAATTTCTAGGCTGCAGCCTCATCTGTGAAGCATTTCTGAGTCACAGAGGATGTTAATGAGTTTCTTTGAAATGCAAGTAGAGGGAGTAAGGCACCTGCAGCAGACAGGGGACTGTAGTAAGCTTGCAAAGAGGGAGAACAGAGGATTGAGGAAAGAGGAGGATAGAAAAAATCTGGAGACAAAACCTACAGGGGGGAGAAGGAAATTCTCTTAACAGAAAGCACATCTTCACTGTTGTTTTTAATCCTGCTTTTTCTGAATTCACCCTTAATTTTTTTTTAAGATACTCAAAGACAAAATGCAAGGGCAAAATCTTTGTGAAAACATTTCCTCAATAGTACAGAGAAGAACGAGGCTACAGTACAATCCCTTCATCTGGATTAAGTCGCCTGTACTATGTGCGGAGCAACATAGTTATCTGTGAAGGCACTCAGGTGCAGTATAACTCAGAAAACACACCAGTGTCTACACAAGGAGCCCGGAGGCATCTTACCCCTTGTCTGATTTTCCTGAGGTTCTGATGGGAAATCTGAATAGGCAAGTTGCTGATTTGGATCTTGATATGAAGCTGCACTTTGGGGACAGCAAAAGCCACCTTGCCTGACTGTCAGCACAGACAGCAAGTGGAGGAATTAATAATCTTAGAGAGAGTAACCCCATGATAATTACATACTAACCCCATGATAATTACATACTAACCCCATGATAATTACATACAAATGCAAAAACAAATTACAGCTTGTATGAATCAACACAGACAGGTGATTGAGGGCAACCAAAAAACCACAGCTGAAATGTAAAGAGTAAATTCATACCATTACCTGGCTGAAGGATCCCAAAACGCTGAGCTGCAGAGACACACAACACAAGGACACAGGTGTCATCAGGTTTCTGCACAGTTTTTCTCTGGGTCTTGGCACTCCTAGCTGCAAGGTCACCTGAGCAATCTACCATCTAACCCTTTCCTCTCAACATAGCTCATAGTCAGTACTCTCTAACACAGATAAGAAACTTCACCTTTTTTTTTAAATGTTTCAGAGAGGATCCAAAATATCCATATTCTCATTCAGAGTTGTGTTTTCTTGTATTTGATTGATTTGCTTTTACCAAGCAGAGTGCAGAAAGGTGTATGTGAGGGTTTGAAATATTCTTTCTTTTGAAATATTGTTTTATGGTAGTTTATTTAAAGAATGACTTAGATGTAAGTTCATATTTACTTGTTCCGGTTACACTTTTCATTTTCAGGCCAGGAGAGAAGTGCAAGGAACAAAGGGCAAGGTGGGATGGTGAAGAAATGGTTGCCAGTGGCAACTCCTGGGACCTAGCATCTCATCAGGATAGCATGGCTTGTTACAGAGTAGAAATAAGGAATAAGAAACACGGTCCTCATGACGGATTGTGTTAAAAGATAAAAAGGCTGATTCCTGCACAGCTGAGAGACACAGCAGCCCAGGGATCAGGGAAGAGCTCTTGAAGCCCAGGCAGGAGCTCTTATCCCTGCTCTGCCACCCTTGGGTAACCTCAGTGAAGTGTTGATTTGCTGTTCTTCAGCTGAGCAAGCTTGCTGCAGTATTTACTGTTAAATATCTCCAGACAGGAAGAGCACAACAGCTGAAGTGCACAACATAGCAGTAAGTGCCAAATTGTACCCTGCAGAGGTCACAGGAGTTCATCCCTCAGCTTTGCACTGATTTTTCAGAGATGAGTCTGTCCCAAGCTAGAGGAGAGGTAGAACATGGAGCAAGACTCAGCAACACATATAGCACAGCCTGAAGGATGCTCATCCTATTAACTATGAGCTTTAGCAAATGAGCCCTATTTTCACTGGATGCATTTGCTGGAAAAGCATAAGCTGCTGCAGTAGCCAGGCAAGGTCACATGTGTTTCAGGGAATCTACTGCAGCATCTGGGCTTCCTGGAAGACTCATAAAAACCACCATCCAGATACAGAAAATAATATTGTTTAATGGAGCAAAAGGTTATCAGTGGTCCTCTGTGCAGCTGATAGAGAGCATGGCTTGTTGCAGGCCAGAGAGATGCCCCTGAGAGTGGACCACTGAGGCTTGGGGCAGGAGGGCTGCTGAAGTGACCACAGAGGTCAATTCAGGCTCACCAGCTCTGTGGTACCAGCCACCACTGGGACAGTAAGAAATCCCTCCCCTTCCTGGAGCTGGATCCTCTCCTAATGGTAATGAGACACTCAGAAAGAAAGCATTTACTTAGATAAACATCATCAACTGTCTAAGCCATGGCAATAATAAAGCTTCTGTTGCCAGAATTAACTTACATTGAGTGATGATTCTTAATGCATTTTTCCCATGAATTCCCCTGGCACATTAACTTTACAGAGAGCAAATAACTGTCCCATCTCTAAGGAAATCCAAATCAATCTTACAAATCTGCAGGACAGAAGAGGGGCAACTTCTGCTGCCTCAGACACACAGTGTGGCCTCATTTCTGCAGACCTTTGCAGCTCCTGGAGACACTGCCACAAAACACCCCCTGGGCAGGCAGCCACTCACTTTGTGTTGGTGTGGGTTCCATCTAGACAAAGCCCCCGAGGCTGGCAGGCAGGCAGGCAAGCCAGGGCACTGACTTCAGGATGTGTGAAGCAGGCTGTCGATTCAACATGCTGTTGCCACAAGCTCACTGATGGCAGTTTAAATGACAGGCTCTTCAATTATTTTCAATGAGGAATGTAAAATATAAAAATAAAAGGAAAATCCAGCCAGTGCATTTAATGCTCTTCTCATGAGACCAAGGCTGATGCATGACATGGGGAAACAAGCCACAGCATGCCTTCTAGTTGGTCAGGCTGTCTGGAGATAACCGAGTGGTCAAAGGAGGAGCTAACTTTGGTCCATGAGGTCACACACTGTGGTGGCTGCAGGTCTGCAAAGAAGAAAGCTGGTCACCAGCTTCCCTTCAGCATGCCTGAACTAATAATGGGTATTGTCCTCCTAACCCCAATACCCACTCAGGACAAGTCTGTGAGGAACCATCAAGAGGGAAGGAAGCCCTGGTGACAAAAGTTTAAAAAGACCCTCTAGGAGATGAAGTGCTTTAGTTTTACTTGGAAATTCATATTTTACCACATTTCTAAGACATTTCCTGGGGATAAGAAACACTTTTTTTCAGCCAGCTCTACAGAATTAATGAAAACCTTCAACTTCCCAGGACCCTGGGGTCCCCTAGGAACAATCGTCCCAATTAACATGTTCTTGATTACTTGTCATTAGGCTTTTAGAGTGTGAAAAAGTGTTGCAGAGAAATCACAGTTCAGTCACCTAGCTAATCCAGTGGAACATTTTTATTGTTTCATCAGAGTGAAGAAGCCATAAAACTGAGAGAGAGAAACTCTGCTGAATCTTTCCAGCTGTTTGAGCAAGTACCCTCCAAAGATTTTGCACGATTTCCCCTCTCCCAGCTGTAATTTAAATAGTCCAAAAGCTATGGCTTGTGTAGGTGTTTGTTATATGCTTTATTCTCTCATAACTTACACTTGAGGCCCGGTGGAGGCAGAAAGTGTTGGCGAATTAAAGGCTCAAGGCACACCAGGGAGGCTCTTCCAATAATCCCAGGGTGAATCATGAGCTGAACACAGTTATTAATGGAGATAATAATTGTGAAGATGAGGCACAGTCTCTCTGCCTTTATCCCCTCTGCCTGCAGAGCCTGAACACACAGACCTTTGTCTCTGCCCAAGGGCTGCCTTAAGCATTCTTTAGTGTGGATGTCATCATCAAACAGGCTCACAGGAATCTGCAGCACAACCTTCCCATTAATAATCACAAGGTGTTTTGAATCTTCTCTCATGTGGGCATTGGCCCAGCCTCAGCTGTGACTAGCTCGCTCAGTTGAGGTAGACCAGGTGTACAGGCCAAAATAGGAGTCACCTGAGGAATAAATGAGTACATTCCAGGTTTCTGGGGAGTCCAAAACCAGACACAGTGTTCCAGGTGCCACTCATGCATCCCAAATAGAGGAAATTAATAATGGTCCTCAACCTGCTGCCTGTGTTTTCATTAAGGCAGTCCAGGATATGGTTCTCAATGGTTCTTCACCACAAGGGCATGTTGCTGGCTTATGTTCAACTTGTCTATCAGGACTCTCTGACTTTTCTGCAAACAGAGCTGTACACACTGTCTGCTTTGTTTTGTAGATGCATGCAGGTCAGATGCAGGCAGGTTCAGAACTTAATCCGGCCTGTTACTGTGTTAGATAACCCTCCATATGAAGCACTTTTTGATATTGTGTCCACATCTGGGGTCACCAGCATCAGAAGGATATGGACCTCTTAAATGGGCCCAGAGGAGGGTGATTAATATGATCAAAGGACTAGCACACCTCTCTTTTGAAGAGAGGCTGAGAGAGCTGGGACAGCACAGTTCAGCACAGAGAAGGAAAGGTTCTAGGGACATCTTCTAGCACTTTCTAGTATCTGAAGGGGCTACAAGAGAGCTGGTGACTTTTTACAAGGCATGTAGTAACAGGACAATGGAAACAGCTTTAAACTGAATAGAGGGCAGGTTTAGATGATATATCTGAGAATACTCAGATAAGTTACTGAGAATGGTCAGACTGGCACAGATTGCCCGGAGAAGTGGTGGATGCACCATTCCTGGGAGTATTCAAGGCCAGGGTGAATGGAGATTTGAGCAACCTGGTCTACTGGAAAGTGTCCCTGCCCACTGCAGGGGGGTTGGAACTGGATGATCTTTGAGGCTCCTTCCAACACAAAGCACTCTGATTGTATGACTGTATTATTCTATGATAGATGCTGTTATCCACTGAAACAATACGGACAGGGTGGAAAGCGTGCTCCAAGAGTGAGGCTAACCTGGCTGCTTGAGAATACACACTGGAGAGAACTCCAGTGACTGGATGGAAAGGGAACTTCCACCAAGCTGTTACAGCTGCAGGTCCTCCTGTCATTCTAGTGATCAGAACTGATGAGAAGAATCCTTTTAGATGTCACTGGGGCATTGTGAGCGGACTATATGGAAACATCTGTTTACTGCAGGCAGAGCAATCCTGAAATGTTGTGAGTGGCCACATCAGGTTCACACTGCTTGTCTCTTATGAGCACCACTCTATTGACTGGATGAAAGCCAGAAAAGGAGCAAGACTAATTATTTCTGTTCCTCTCTCAGTAATTGCTGAACATCCATATTGCATAATGTCAGTCCCAATATTTCTAAATATAAGCAACTTGCAGTAAGGCTTATGAGGCAAAATTAAAAACCTGGTAACAAGTATCTTCACTCTCTCATGTGGATGCTTCAGCAGGGAAAGAGATTCCATCAAGAATGTCTGTATTTCCTTTCCAGTCACTTGGGTTAACACAGGTGGATAAGAAGCAACCAGCAATGCCAGACACACTCCATGTTATACCTACTACACTTAATGCAGCCCTCCTCTGGACCCATTTAAGAGGTCCACATCCTTCTTAAGCTGATGACCGCAGAGGCTGGCACAGTATCAAAAAGTGCTGCACTTGGTGGGTTATCTAACACAGGCAGGCACAGATCACTGTGTCTGGCATCTGCCCACAGTGAACAAAATGTCTAAAGTGCAGTAGCCCCAGCTGTCCAATGACCCACCAACCCCATGCAGAAAGACGACTTCTCTGTGCAGCACAGAGGCAAGGCACATTCTTTTTTCACCTTTCTTCAGCTCTTTACCCCCAGCAGGTGAAGGGCAACAAAGGCAATGATTTCTGACCCTTGCCTATTTTCAACAAAGTTTATCTAGACTGGGCAAAAACCATGGTTGAAATGATCCTGAACTCTCCCAAACATAACTAAGCGTTTATGAACTGTTTCTTTGAGCTTTGCTTTTTTATACAGTATTTACAAATCATGATACCCTGCAACTCCTAGTGATTCATATTTACTCATTTGGACACTATGCACACACCTTTTCCTACAATTAAACCTCAGAATGTATGAAGATATTCATTTGTACCTTTTGATATGTTCCTAACATCATACACCTAGGAATGTTGAATTACAAAGTGACCATTAACATTCATCTAAAGCATGACAAGGTTTCAATGTTTAGGCCTCTGGCAAGCTTAAATTTATTTTTACTAGAGTAGACATAGCCTCAGAGCTCCTTGACATGGCATTTCAAATCTGCCTTTAAAATCGTACCTGGGACACAACAATCTGTATAACAGATTAGGCATAGAGGACTGGCTGGAAAGCACTTTTGCAGAAAAGTACTGGAGGGCCCCAGTGGACAACAGCATGAATCAGCAATAGGTCATTGCAGCAACAAAGGTAAAAAATCTCCTGGTCAGATTGAAAAGGGTGGTCCTTCTCTATCAGCACTCATGAGACCACATCTAGAGTATTATGACCAGATTTGTAAAAGAAATAATAAACTGGAGAATGTCCAATGAAGGGATGCAACTCTTGACTTATGGGAGAATTAGGCTGATTCAGGCTGGAGAAGAGAAGGCTCAGAGGGGATCATGTTGTTACCCTTAAAAGAAACACCTAATAAGCGGATGCGAGAAAGCCAGAGGCAGGCACTTATCAGAGGGTGAGGCTGACAGCAAAAGGGCTACAGGTAACAGTCGTGAGACACAACATAGGGAATTTCAATTAGGCATCAGGGGAACATTTTGAACATGAAAGAGGTCAATCATCAGCACAGGCTGTACAGAGAGGTTGTGGAATCTTGTGTCTGCAGATATTCACAACCTGACTACATGCTGGACCTGCTGTGAGGAGGAACTTGGACCAGAGCAGGTACTTCCCAGCCAATCATTCTACTGCTCTATTATTCTGTGACAAACCTTCCTAAAACCACCATAAACAAAACTACTTTAAATCTAAGTAACTTAATCTAACTTAATAATCTTCCATTAAGTATTTAGTGATTCAGACGTACAACCAGATTTTTTTCATCCTTTTAGATTCCTTACACCATTTCATCCAAGAAGAAGTTATTTCGGTTACATACTCCTTTTCCTGTCTGTGCATCTGAAAAAAATCTTGACTCTACAGATGGCTTCCAAACAACAGATTTCAGAACCAAGCCCACAATTATGACCATGGATGCTTTTTATATGTATTTTGCCTTGCTTCACAGAGAGTGTGCAGTTACTTAAAGGAAAATGTGTTACCCAGCAATGGTGCATGACATTTTCTAGTCACTTCTACAGGGATGCACAGCACTGTAGTAAAGAGGTAGAAAGTCACATGGATGAAGCATCAGTACATTTTAATTTCTTCTCTGCATTTTAATTTCCACAAAGTTAGCATGAAGAGACCCAGCTTGGTGTAACAGAAATATATGCAGGGAGCTGTTCAGATTCAGACTTCCCAAACTCCCAGGGCTGCTGCATGAGTCTTTCTGCATCCTGTGAAGGCCCCAGATGTAAGGTTTTTCACAGGCTCTTCTGAACATAGCAACTAATAACACTCAAACCCATCAACTTTTATGGAAGAGCTTACTTATTCTATATTACAGTTTCTGCATAATGTACGTGACAGTCCTATGGGAAAGGGGGGAGTTGTAAATGGTCATCAGCTCCTCCAGCTTTCAGACAAGCTCAGCCAGCCTTAGACTACCTCTGAGAAACTAGATCTTTCTTAAAAATTAGCAGTGGGACCACATAGACTCCCAAGGTAATCTGTTCCAATGCTTAAATACCTTTATAGTTAGAAGGTTTCTCCTAATATCTAACCTAAATCTCCCTTGCTACAAATTATTCTGATTACTTCCCATCCTTCTCTCCACAGACATGGAGAACTGTTGATCACCAGCCTCCTTATACCTTCATTATGATTGAAAACTCGAGTCTTGTTACCCACTTTTCCTTCTCTTTTACAGAAGAGATGATTCCTCCAGCTTTTTCTCATACGCCACATTTCTCCCTGTTGAGCATCTTTTAAGTTATTCTGCATTTTCTTAAAATACGGCATCCAAAGCATTCATCCAACACAGATTTTGTAAATGTGAGGTAAACGAAAGTAGTTAACATCATGTTTCACCTAGGACATGGCTGTCAATGCATTCAGGAGAGACATTAGTACTTTTTAACCCAACATTACATTGTTGACCTGTCTCAAGTTTATGATCTGATACCACCACCAAATTGTTTTGCACAGCATTGTGGAGTTACTATTTTCCCCTACACTGTACTGGAGCTTTATTCCCTAAAACATATTCTCCAGATTGGTCTTAATAAAATTCCCTTTTTGTGATTTTAATTGATATTTATATTTAGAGAAGATATTTATTGTCTGAAGCAGATTCATTCCAGTTTTAAGCCCTTCTACCAAAATGCTTGAGGTCTCTGTCAGATTGTTGTTCTAATTGCCATATAGATTTTTTTCTTATATTCCTTGCTATCCGCACTGTGCTTCACACTGTTATCTTATTTTGGTCATAAAAATCACAGTATTTATCATCATAAATATTTGTTGCAAATTTCTGTAAGGTTCTTTGACTCTTGGATCTTTAAGAAGTTCTCATACAGCCACAAGTTTCCTGTTACCTATCTGCTTTTCTCCCCAGATGCAAAACTGATTGGTGAGCTGCTTCTTTATCTTCCTTCCTTTAGGACTAGGAATTGCAAGGTTTTGGGATAGCTTTCTCCAGACACCTTCTGATTTTGATTCATGTTATATTAATAATTCTGCCCATTTCAATCAAACAAATGCATGAATATATGTTCCAGCGGATTTCCAAACCCACAACTGGATAGTGTCAGCCCAGCTTTAGGTTTATCCTTTAGGTTAGGTTGCCTTATCCAGAGGAGTGTCATTCCCTGGCTGCCACCATTACCACTTTTGCCCTTGGAGTGCCCCTTGTGTTAACACACTTCTCACACTTCAAGGCTTGATCAAAACATTTCCAGCAAACCTTTTCATGTGTTTATGCTTCCATTATTATTCCCTTCATCCAGATGTTTTAAAAACTCCTATCATCATTTCCTGGATATTCAAGTAAGCATGGACAGGCCTTCCTTCTGTTTTACTGGTATAACTATGATGTAAAGCACAGATTTTACAGACTGCATCTCATGTTTGTATTTCTCATATACAGAAAGGTGTGATTCTACCTCAGTGGAATGAGCTATGAAAATCACCAGCAGATGATGAGCCAGCTCTTAAAAATAATTTCTAGCAAACTAAAGCCCTCTTCCACTGCTCCCCTCCTTCTCCTTCTCCTTCTCCTTCTCCTTCTCCTTCTCCTTCTCCTTCTCCTTCTCCTTCTCCTTCTCCTTCTCCTTCTCCTTCTCCTTCTCCTTCCCCACCCTGTCTAGCCAAGATCCTCACTAGGAGAATAATTAGTATTCTAGCTGCAAAATTATAGGCCACCAATATTCATCTTACAGTTTATATGTGGTTTGCAGTTTGGGTTTTTTTTGTATTTTAACTATATAGTCATACACTTACAAACGAAATTATTGTGATTTTTCTTCACTGCAGTAGTGATAAATATGTATTAACCACTGGTAATACAGAAGAAGGGAAGGCTGGCTCGTGTTTAGTGCATGTCACTGCTGCTGAGTTAAGTTCAATGAGGTCTGCTGGGTTTTCTTATGAAGTTACTGCTGCACATGAACAAAGGTACTACAGCCTTTCTGAACAGCAAGAGTAATCAGCTTGTACAGAGCTTTTATCCAAGGAATATCACATTAGTTACCCAATGTTAATTAACTCTCAGGGTGTTCTGGTGTAATGCATTGCTGTTATTCCCAAACAAAATAAACTTTACTAGTTTACAACAAACTGGCTGAAGTAATTAACATCACCTGTATGTAAAATGCATTAATACACTCATTCAAAGACTCAGCTTTCAAAAAAATTCAAGACAGTCACATATTCATGGATTTCCTTTCAGTTAAGAGAAAATATTAATTAAAAATTACCCTACTCCTCCATCCCAAGGTTTCAGAGCACAGCCAGAGCTGTGACTTCTCATGTTCAAAGAGTATTTTCCCCACCCTGCAGAGAAAATGCACATGATCCTTGTAGAAAAAGAAGACTGTGCCCTCAGCTCCGCCAGGGCTGCAGCCAGCACATACAAGCTCATGCTGCTGTAGGCACTAGCATGTCTTTCCCATGCTCCCACACTACCAAGGCACTGGGAACAGCCCAAGGTCAGCAGACCAGGGGACTTGGAGGATGTCCTGCCTCCCCATCATTCACAGGCTCCAGTTACTCCAGCAGGGCAATGGCAAAATGTCTGGCCCCTTGAAACTGAACTGGTTCAGCAGCGCCCATATGGACATGCTGAAGCAGAATCCCTAAATAACATTATTTTTGTTTGAAGCATAAATTATGAGCCGCCAAGGAAGCTCATCTCTACAACCAAAGATATGTAATAGCTGCTGACAGTCTCACATGATGTATAGCTTTATTTTGACATCTAAAGGACTATTTTCAATTATTTCTTCCTGGACAATTATGCTTATTCTAGCCACATAATGCATTGTGTCAGTCATCTCTGGACATAAAACACTTTAATAGTGTATAGTAATCTTTTTCCTTCCACACAAAATATCTTTGGACCTATAATTACATTTCATAAAACTTCAGTACCATAACTTAGCAGTCCCTTTCCTAATGTTAGGTCTGTGTTTGTACAAAATAAAAAAAGGACATATATATGATTTACCTTTAAAGCTTTAATTTATTTCTTGTCTATACAAAGTGTCAGAAAAAATGGTCAAAGTGGTGTGTTACAAGGCAAGAATTAAGCTAATATAATACCCTGACAAGGCCATTCCACAACTGGCAGCAGTGCAGGATTGGCTTGGGTTTGAAATTAGTTAAATTCACCATGTAGCTTTCCTCTCAGTAGGTTAATAAGCTTGCCCTGTATTAGCCTCCATTATCCAGTGCCAAACTGTTCCACAGCATTTTAGAAGAAAAAAACCTGATGGTTGTAGCTATGCCAGAATTGTCTGTTCTGATGCAGATTCCTTTTACAAAGCCCATCAAATGACCAGATGTCTCCAGGAGTGGGATAACAACATGTGGTTTGTAAAGGCAGCTATAGCAAGAACTGGAGCAGGCTCAGATGCCTCAGAAGGGTTACAGCAGTCAAAGAAGCAAAACTCAAGGCAAGGTCACATAGATAGGGAAATAGACTTTCATTTTTGGAGAAACAGATTTGCCTCACCTACACTCATTCTCTCAAAATATTCTCATTCCTCTACGGTTAGAAGAACTGAGGTATTTGTGTATTCAAGTACCTTGTCCTGAATGTCTTATGTTGAAATAGAGGGTGAGGGACACCAGCTGGAAAGTTCTCATCCAGTCTTCTGGATTCATCATGAGTGGTGATGAAATGCATAAACATCAGAGCCTTTGCAGCCTCTCTTGAAGAAGAAGGCTTATATCCAGTGTGAGTTGATTTTCACCAGCTTTGTATCTGCGATGAGGTCTGTGGTCAGGAACAATCATCACTGCTCCCAACATTCAGAATTTTATCATTCCTCCACTTTATCTTCCTTTTCTCAGCCTTTTTGACTTACCATATATACACACTATTACTTTAAATACTACTTTTCCTCCAATGTCTGTACATACAAGTGCTCTGATTCACATTCTGTAGATATTATTTTAAAATTTATACACACCTCAGAACACTCTAGCAGCAGTAAGGGTCTCAACTTAACATGTAAGGCAAGAGCCCAATGTCACCCAAATGCCATCTTTCATAGCTTTCAGGTACAGGAACCAGAGATCCGGGACATAGAAACCATTCATTGTAAGAACAAGCAGTCATACAGGTACAGTGGAATGAGCTTGAGATATATTGCTTTATCCATCACCTCAAAGGAAAAAAAATTCATTCAACCATGGCTCACACTGCTGAATAGGGGTTAAATCAGAGATATGAGCCTAAATTTTCTAACAACAGACAGAATTATACAGGAAGACAAGTCACACTGGAATTATTGGTTGCACAGGTACATTGGACATTGAAAAGGAACTTTCAGGTTGTATGGTTAGGGACATAAAATAAGCATGGCTCAGTTATCTTGGATCTGTTCATTTATTGACCCCAGATTACACTTTTGAGTACTTGAAAAACAATTAAATCTTCTGGCACTCGGGAAATCAAGGGTATCATTATGATATGAAGTTTGTACAATCACTTTAGATCATTTCAAAGGCAAGCCATTCATAACAAAAATGCTTCTTACTGTTTTAAGGAGTGTTACTAAGCAGTTCAGTCCCCCTTGCTCCACAATTTTCAGTTATTCCCATAACACTGGTAATAAGATTTGAGATCATTAACCTGTAAATCATTGGTTCAAATCTTCAAGAGTTCATTAGTGACTAGAAGGCATTAGTATCTAATGACTGGTCTCATTCCAGTGGACAAATAGTTGCTGCCACAGCTGGCACTAGTAAATTATTGCAATACAGACCTAGGAAAGGTACTAGGCCCAGATTTCACTTCTGCCAATCTGACATCCCCGCCAGTTCAAATTATTAAGCTTTCAAAGTAATTTTTTTCCTGTATTTTCAAGAGAAGCTCTAGGAATATTTTTTTGGAAATTACAGAACAGCATATAAAACCCCAAAACACTAAGCATCCACTAATGTTTGAATCCACTTTTCTAGAGATTTTTGTCTTATAACTCAGTCACTGTGAAAAAATGACTGTCTGAAAAATACAAAAGAACAAGAAATGCATTTTCCACAGCTGGGACATTTTATAATGTCTCTCTCTCTCCCCTGTGTGCATTTCTCTGCTTCATCAAAATTTGGAAATCACAGTGGTTCTGCTAACACACAGAATCACTCTACAGAGTATTTACAGCAAGTTTCATCCATCCTGCAGCAAACCTGTGATGATGGGACCCAAGGGCTACAAGGACTCTTCTATGCCACAGAGGTCAGACCCTTGCAATCCAGACTAGTCCAACACAAGTATTTCCAGATACATAACACTTCCAACAGCATCCAGCAAACAATTGGAAGTCAGGACAGATTTCTGAGAAAAAATGTACTACTAATGCTCAGTTTCTTCTAATTTAAGCATTCACTACTGGGAACATAGCACTGTTTTAGAAGAACTTTTGCTCATTTTCTCATTTCTCATTTTTTGCTCATTTTCTTTAGCAAGACCAGAAGCACAAAGACCAAAAATAACAAAAGGTGAAATATAGGAGCAGAGCAAGAGAAATTAAGTATATCATGAATGACCAAAGCACTATTAAGAGGGGGGATTTTCTAGATGAAAAGAGGTAGCAGACCCCAGGTGCCATACCTTTATAGGATGCCATCTGACTACACAAGTACAGCCACTCTCATGTATTTACAATAAATTATTATATGAGTCATAAGCCACACACTGATCTTTGCGGTCCATTAATTTTATTCTTTCCTCCTGTTCAATTAGTGCAAGACCTTGAGTCATCGTGGGTAACCCCAGAAGAATTATAACTGAAAATTAATATAAAGCCAACACGTGGTGTGCAAAGCTCTGAACTATTTTTTTCACCACGTGTTTATGATAATGAAACTGTGAAGAAGACTTTATCATTGAGTAAAATACTTTTGAATGTACAGTCACTGACCTGCAAAGTGTTCATATGGTGAATGTATTAGGACATTTGCCTAAAGATCTCTCTCACAGAGGAGAAATAAGACAGGCCAGTTTTGAATAGGATTTAAGAGAATAATCACCACCTACAAGTTTTGTAAATTGAAAATCTTCACACCTCCTGCTGCACACAAGGATTAGATATTCAGTATGTAAAATCCAACTTATAAATAATTTTAGGATGCATCTGTTTTAAACTACTACATGGAAAAAGCATTAAATCAGGTCCTCATTTTTTCTGTGCTTGTAATATAGGTCTGTGTTAGCAGACATTGAAAATACCACTCCAGCAAGAACTAGCTGTAGAAATAACTGATGCAGCATTTGCATTTACCTCTCTTACCTCTCAGGCCATCAACCACAATAACCCTGTGCTGGTAAGAACAATGTCATACAGCAATGCAACCAGAGAGAGGAAACACTTCAGTGTGGCCTCCATCCTGAAAATCCTCAACACACTCAGTTATAAAGATGAATAATCAAGTCCCGCTTATCTTCTTTGCAAATATTAAAAACATCCAGTAGAATAAAAAGGAAACTATTTAGTTATTTTTTATTTACCATAAGGCTGATATGTCTCACCTGACAAAACAGCAGCAGGAGAGAAGAGAGCCAGGGTAGCGTCAGAGATGTGTTCTCCTCCTCACCAGGTATCACCCCCAAGTGTGAATTCTATGCTGCTTGTGGGATTTGTCAGCTGTCCTTGCAACCCTCCTGCCTGTGTGGAGGGCAAGAACAGGTTTATGAAGGCCACATGCCACTGCAAAATGTGCCCTGAACCTACAGACCAGCCAAAGCTCTTCCTGGACCTGCTCCTACCTGGCTTTTCTCCCTGACATCCTGGGCTCTGTCTGTACCAGGCTTAGGCTTTGTGGGCAATATTGCACTAAACCTGACAGAATTAGGTCCAGAAGGACATAAAAGGCATAAACAGTTGCTGTCCATATTTTACCTCACCTGCATAAAAATAGATCACTCCGCTTTCCAAAGCAAGCAGTTAATCTTCATAAGCATAACCTATATTTTATGAAGGAGGAAGAAAGAATGCACTCTGCAAGTTTGTTATCTTTGGCATATTTTTCCTAAGCTGACTGATTGCATGAATAAGGCATAAGAAGATACATATATTAAAACCCCTGCATTTAAATCTTACTTTGTTTGATCTACCACAAACTGACAAATCCAAAAATTTCAAAGTTATTGGTGACACCTTATTTCGGGAAAGGAACGGGAAACTAAGACAAAGACTGAGGGAAGCAGAACTGTCTCTAACTGAAATTCTTAAGTTAAGTTGCATTAAATCAGGCAATTAACATTACAATTCATTGGCATAAAGGCCAATTGTTTTCTCTGAATTTGTTTCCTCGGGCTTTGACAGTGACACTCAGACACAGCTCTCTATAGAGGGTAACATTTAGCTATGCCACATTAGGAAGGTGCCTTGGGAGGCAATCTCAGGTTCCTATTTTGTCTCGCTCAGAGGGGAAAGCATTTCACTGCATGATTGAAAAACACTTGCTTATTTCTTTCTTCTCCACTTCCACTTCTCCACCCCAGTTGTATCTAATGTCAGACAGTTAAGCACTTCAGAGGAACGTTCATTCCCCTATCACGACAATGATGAACTTGTGGGAGGGACCTCGAGATACCCTTTATAGACAGAAAATTATTTCCAGACTTTCTGTTTCTGCTATGAAAATAAAACAAATAAATGCATTTCTACATGCCCATCCTAGAGCAGGTAGCATAGCCTGTACCCAAGCGACTAAAATAAACCAGGGAAATAGCAGGTCTAGAAAATAAAAACATCAAACTGCTTTTAAAAAGCTATATAGCAATCTTCTTCTGGGTAAAGGCATGCCTGATCACATGGAAAATAAAAACAGTACATGATACCACTAGTGGCTTATCTGCAAAGGATGTTATCAAAGCAAATGAGATAGACCATACAGAACATCCAGTTCTTCCCCCTCTGACTGGACTTCAGATTCCCTGTGCAAGATTATGAACCCTGAATAATGGGAGCAGATTAGCTCCAATTTCCATGCTTTCTCTGGCCATAAACCTTACAAGACACTACAAGAGAGGGAGAATTTAGGCATAATAAATATCAAACTCAAACAAGGCATTTTCCCATGCAGACACCCAATTTTGTGATCTTTTAATGTCATATATTAACTTACATTTCATTCTGTGGTTAAAGCAAGAGCTTTAACCTTTAGAGTTGCATTTATAAAGGAGAACAAAGGAAAGCTCCCCTCCTCCAATTTTTTATTCAAGCACACATAGTCATACTGATGAAACTGCTTCCTCCAAAGTTAGCAAGAGCACTCACAGGTAACAGTTTGCAGAATGGGGTCAGAAAATATGCTAAGTGACATCAAAAATGAGTGTACACACATCAAAAATGCTGATCTTGAAAGGATGGTCCATAAAGACCAAGGGAACAGAGTTCTTCTGCATGTGCTCTGTCCGAGATCCCAATATGAACACAAATCATGAATGCCAAGAAAATCTGATCATTCAAGATCCCTTTTTTCAGAGAGGGTAAATGGCCCACTTGAACTCCTAGCAAACTTTGCTGAAGAAAAGAGGAAGGGGGATTTTAAAGTAAGCTATGAACTTATGGAAGTCATGACCTGGATGCCACAGTTCTCGAGTCAGTAGTTCAAACACATCTGTTGCTTTAACATTACATGTCCCAATCATATGGAAAATGCTCACAGCCACTAATATAGGGGATCTCCATGTCAGCTCTCGTTAGGTAATGAAGTCTCTCTAGTGAAGTGTTCACAGCCAATAAAATTAATAGCTGAATTTCGCATATTTCCCCTATGCATCAGCAGACTTCTGCACTTTTATATCTGTAGAATGTATGCACTATTAGACCCTTCTGTGTACCTGTCACTGTGGTGTTCAAGTGCTGTTCATTTTGAACCAATGCACACTATCCAAAACTCCCAATATCCAGCTCTAATTTTGCAGTTTCAGTCCATTATTAATTGTGCCATATGCTCCAGTATTAGCCAGTGAAGCTTTCCTGGCTTTGCTCCCACTCTTCCCCATACTTGGACAAGTTGTTCAATTATTTTAAATACAATTCAAATGCTTTCCTCAAGGTAGTCGGAAATATGTGCTTAAGACAGTAAAATTCACAGCAATAGGTCTTTCTCATCTTCTTTAGTTATTGGACTATAACTTTGTAACCACTTAAAATTCTCTAACACGTCTCCCAACAAGAGCACACAGCCAGCAACACTGCATGGACCTTTCCTGATACAGGCAATAAGGTGTGCTACCTGCACTGTGAATTGGGCACATTTTAAGATCTGACTGATTATTCCAAACTCATCCTCAAAGTCAATAGGAACAGCACAGGATGTATGGAAGAGATTTGCCACAGGGATGGAACATTCACACACCAGAAGCAGGTACAGAATTATGCTCAAAGTGTTTAAGACTCCATCTATCAGCCCCATCCACTCAGCTGGCAACTGCTGCCTCTGCTTATACTCTCCAGCTTGAGCTTCTTCCTCCCCTCCTGAAATAGCTGTTTACTCCACAGATTGTCCCAACCATTCATCCCTGCAGACAAAGGCAGCAGCTTTTCAGATTTGCCCGGGAGTCTGGCTTTGACCAGCTTCCCCCAAGGGGTCATTTCAGAACACGCCCCTGCTTCTGTTTGGTGATTCTTTCTCCTAGGCTGTTAAATAATTTTGTGCAAGCTTTCATCTGCTTTACCCTGAGTATCCTTCTTTTCCACAAGAGGTGCCTTTGGCAAGCCACCACAGGAGTGAAGGCTCTTACCCACAGAAAAGGTGATACAGGGCAACAGCAGGGAAAGCTTCCTCCTACTGCCTGAATTTTTATCCTGCCCTGGAAAGTATCCTGCCGCTGTTGCACTCTTGTTAAAAACAGTGGTCAGCAGCTGGTCAGTTTCTAGCACAGATGGACCCCAGGAAACTGCAGCCAAAAGTTATTGCTGAATCCATTCATAGGTATGTCTTCAGCTTGTAATTCATGCTCAAACTCTTGCATTCCAGCAGCTTTTGCTCAATAACACTTATATCAGCTAGTACCAACATCTGGCCTGAAGTTCAACGCTCAGGTCCAGATGAGTCAGTGCAGACTATGGCAATTTCACTCCTACACACTGGAGTCCTTAGCACTGTACTGAAATGAAACAGTTCATCAATTTGCTCACAGCAGGTAACAATGCGTATTTGGACATTGTACCCAATTTCCTGTGTACTTGCAGCAGTCTGACAGGGAGGCTATGCTGAAAGTGCACGGTCAGGGACAGACTGGGAAGGACCCTCACACGTCAGCTGAATGCATGGAGAGAAGGTGGGCTTGCAGGTCCCTGGGGGTGGCAGGCAGCACAAGCTTTCTCCGAAACAGTGTTGGTGAAAATGCTTAACTGATGCTAGCAAAAGAAAGAAACAGGCAAAACTATCCAATTCTTTCTCCTTGAAGATATTGTTGTAAATTATTATGAAGCAGTTTCTGCTCTGACAAAACAAGTCAGACATCCAACATCTCTTCTTCTTCCGCATTAGCTGTACCCATAAGTGAGAATTAAGGAAGATGGTTCCTAACTGGACTCAGGGTAGCCATTAGTGCTCCAGTGACTGACCAGAGTAAAACTTCCTTGTATTTATTTTACTTTGTTTACACAAGAAAAAAAGGAAGGAAAGTCTGTTACATTTCTTAAAGAACAGATTTATCTGGATTTGTTTCACTTACATTGCTGTGTATTAGAAATAGTGCCATTTAGCTCTGCGGTGCTATCCCAGGGTAAAACTGCCATGAAATAGAAAGCACAGAGATGTATCTAGAAAAAAGGTACCAAAGACCTCTCTCTTCAGAGGAAGTACTGCTGAAAGTGAGGTTTTGCACAATGTTATACCTGGAGTTCTATGAAAATTTCAACAGAAGTCTTATGAGTATTTTTTTCTTTTTTCTTCTTCCATGTTACGCATGCCATTAATCTGTAAGATCCCAAAATAATCTAAAAATCTAAATACAGGACTAACTAGAATTCTGAATACAAAGCAGTAATTAAAACCGACAAAACCAGTGCTTAGACTAAATTGTGAATCCTAGAAATTAGAATGCTCACTTTTAAGTTCCCTTGACAACCCCTTCATTCATAAAGTGTGCATGGAAAAGGCGGATATGGACTTAAAGTTGTCATGACAACTTTGCTTCTAAATTATCTGTCTTCTGTAAATTGGCGACTTTGGGCTACATATTGTTCAGCACAGCTCTTGACAGAGGATGAGTTTTTAGAAGCAGCTTGACAGATCAATAACTTGGTTTTAATTTTAACAAGAATGCATTTATGCATATATATATAGCCAGAGAGAATAAAGACTAAACATGCGATGAATCCAAGCGTCAGCTGAACCAAAATATTTTGTGTCTTCAATCAATACAGTAATGCTAGCAAGACTTTTTATTTTACTTTTCGCATCGCTGAACCTTCTTATAGAAAGAATATTCAGGTAATGCCTGTACTGTCAAAAACTACTTCTATCTACAGTTGCTAACATAATCCCTTGTTTTGTTAGGAGAAAAACTGCCTAACTGTTTTGTTATGAGAAAAACTGCCTTTGTTTTGTTACAGAAACTGCCTCCTCCTAGAGGAAACAGGTTCTCAAACACTACACAGAAACTTTGCTGTAGTGGGAACTGCACGTCAAATCTCTTTGCATAGTGTTAAATATTATTTCCTCAAATGTGTTTAGCCTCTGGACTTCAAAACAGAAAGAGAGTCTTTCACAGACCACTCTGCTTGCCTCTTATTCTTACTGAGAGCACAGCTTTCACTACCTCCACAATCTTTGTAAAAGTTACAGAAAGCAAAACACAACACAAAAACGCCTTTGCTTTTTGTCCTGTGTTCTTGAAAGCTCCCACTGAAAAAGAAAAAAGTGCTCATTTGATCTTGTAAAAGATTTCTCTTGCAATTATTTCAAGTAGTAAAGTGATCTTTAAAAAAGGTATTTCCTGAAAAATACCTTCAAAATCATAACTCTGAGTCAGACAACAGCTTAAATCCAGTATCTGTGCAGTAGAAAGCTCAAATTGCTTTCTAATTTGACTTTTCCTATCTGCTCCTGAAAATGTCACCACGACCTGATGATAAAAGAAACTCAGAGAAAAATTGCAAACCTACTTTTTTTTTTTACATCTCGTTCACTTCAAAAACATAACCTTCATCCAGGAGAGCCTTTCTCAAAATAGGAGCTTGGCTTTAAGACCAGTGTGTTTCAAGTCCTAGTCCATGACAGTCATGTCTGGGCACTGCAGTAATGCATTTAACAGGGAATAACAACCACAACAGCACAATATTCACAAACATCAGTAAGCTCTGCACCCAGTCCACATTTTCTCCTTTAATGGAGACAGTTTATTCTTTTCAAGTAGATCCACAGCCCAAGTTCTCCACCTGCTTTGTGTTAGATCCGCTGAAGTTCCTTTTTTCACAGCTCCTTTTTGCTACTAAGTATATGCATAGCTCCATGGAATCAGAGTAAAGGAGATTTCCCAAGCGCTGCTAAAAGGCTGAATCACTTCCCCCAGGGGGTCCCTGTCACTTGATTAATACATGTAGCTGTTAAAAGCTGTTCAAATGACAGTGCTAAAAAACCGAACAAGCACCACAGAGAAAAGGCTGGCTAAAATAACCGAACCATGAAAATAGAATGAATAAAAGAATGGCAAAAAAGAAAACCAAATAAAAGCAGGGGAAATAGAAAGGTCAAGGATATATGCAGAGCTGACAGTTATCCAAAATCAGCTTTCTCTTCCCTGCTTACTTTTTCTTCCTCCTTCCACCTCCCCATTTCCTAACTCCTCCACTCCACTTATACAATTCTTCGGCCTCTACTGACAGTGTAGCATTACAAATCCTCATGCTGAATCTCATGAAGTCAAGCAGGCTCAGTGAAGATCACTGAGCTCAGCTTACTCCTGGTATAATCTCATCCAAATCCATGGAGTTACATGAGGGATGAGCTGGAACCAGTGATGTTTTCTGAGTTTTCTGACATCCAGCTTTGGAGCAGTGTAACTCCTGACTGATGACACACAGTGAAGGGTTCTCTGAACACAGCAGATAAAAAAGAAAAAAATATGAGTTCCTTGAAAGGTTTTCATCATAGCAGTTGCACAACATCTGTCATGTATCAGAATCATTTCCATGTTTCCTGCACAAGATTCATAACAGCTCTAAAACCTGACCATACTTCACCAAGTTGGAAAACAAATTTCCCCATAGATGGAGAAATATATTTTTGAGGTAAAATAGCAAGGAACACAGTGTCCTTTGGAGTAACCTAACAAAAGAAATTATACTATTCCTAGAAAGCTTTTGCAATCTGCTTTTGTTGTCTGAAAAGTCTCTTCAGTTGTTTATTCATGAAGCGATAATCCTCTCTTTGTCTCTCTTAGTTTTTTATCTTCCTGGGAGATAAAAAATAGTTTGTATGAACCTGCTGTATTGCTTTTGAGCAGTAATAACAAACTCACACCAAGGCTGTATTGTTTTATTATTTATACTGTAATAAATCTGGAAGCCCCTTGCTGGCACTGGATTTCACCGTGTAGAAATTGAGTATATACAGGATAAGACATAACCATTGATATGACCAATCAGAAGCACTGCATTTTAAATGGAAAGACAGGGGAAAAATAATCAGAAAATAAGACTGCCTAAGACCTCAAGAGGTCACCTGATCCATATGGGGATGCATGGCAGATGAACTTATTGCTGACCAGCCATTGCTCTCAGTGGTTTCATCTGTTTTACAAATGGAAAATGAAAGATTGTCGTGCCCATGAAACCAATGACCTAGTTGCAGCATTTAAGTCAAAGTTTAGCCCAAAGCTCCCAAGTTCTGGACAATGGAGACCATTAAAATATTTTCTCTTCCCTGAATTTGGGCATCTAAGAAAACAATCATAAACCTATCTGTATCTGCTACTATGAAGCAGTGACTTCAAATAATGAAAACTGAGCTACAAGTTACAATTTTTTATTTGCTCTTCTGCACTCAGGAATACCTAAGTAAAAGCACAAAACCCACAAATATAGCTGTATATCCACATATCCACATCATTTAGCACACTGCATTAGAATTTACTTTGCCTGCACTATCAGTAAAACACACTATTCCATGCCATATATATGAAAGGCCCACTACACAAAAAATTATACAAGATGAAATACCAAGATCAAAAGCACTCTATATCTGACAAAGACTTTTTACATACTGAAATACATCTCTCCCCATGTATTCTATGAAGCAGTATACACACGTAACATCAGACAAGCCCATCCTTTCAGTCAGCTATTGCAGATACTGAGTTTTCTGTTTCAACGCAGAAGAAAAAAATAGTTCCAAGTTACAGACAGCTCCTTTTCTATCTCCATGTTATCAACACTTCTCTAGGTTGAAGAGTAATCACCATCTTTTGCAGGTTACTTTTTCTACCTTCTATTTCAAATTAACTTCATACATTGGTGCAATCGAGGTAAGATTAATAAGACTTTCCTTTTTAATATAAATCTTTTGATTTGTTACTGAATGGACTGTTCTCAATATTGCTATCTAACTGCAAGGGACAATGTTGTTTATCATTTCCCCTCAAAAGCAGCCATCCAGATCTAGATGTTACAGTACTTTGAATTTAGAAACCATGGAATATAAATGTGTTCCTACTATAGGAATTAAATTAATGTTTATTTAACATCTGAAGTACCTTTTACATTTGCTTCTCATCTATGACACCTAGATAAAAATCTTCACTAAAATAGACAGCTAATGCTGAAAATAACTCTGAATAAAAGACATAGGAGTTCAAAATTAGTGAAATGCAGATTATAAGAAATAAAAATATAAGTAATTACACTTAGTAACAAAACTAACGGAGCATTTCACCTCTTTAGAAAATCTGGGGCTTTTTAAGCCATAATGTCTTGGGACAACCCCCTAACAAAGTCTAAATCTTGCTTGGAAGGAAAAAAAAAAAGGAAAAACCTTTCTAATATGTTGAAGTATTGTTTGAAATTATTGCTTAAAAACATTTTTACATCACATAAAATATAGCATAAGCTGTAAATCTGAAGCAAACAAGACAATATGATAGCTTTAATCACATTAAATTTCAGTTTTCAACTTTTTTTTTTCCAGTTTGGAAATGAAAGGACATCCCATAGCCTATGAATTTCCTATCAGGTAAGGAAAACTAGTTCCAGTTTTCAGAGAATACTTACTTTTTTTCAGCTAAATGGTTCCTTCTGCTAGCTATACTCTCCTCTAGGCACACACTCCAACAGCAAAGCTATTAAAACACACAATGTACTTAAACACAGCAGAAGTTAATGAATGAAAGTCCTTTGTTGCTGAAAGCACATTGGGAGCATGAAGAAGATCAAATCTTTCCCATGCCATAGAAATTAATTATCCCACGCTTTTTTGCATAGACTGGTATGATCCTAATGATTGAATAGGGCAATCCTATTTACATCAGCTGAGATGTTGATGCTGTGCACATACCTACTTCAGCCTGAACCAAGCTACACTGCAATGATGCTCTAAGATGGACTTTCCTCTGCCTTTTCCTTAAAGAGAGACCTAAAAAACTGGTAAATATTCAAACCAGATTATATTAGAGCATTCCTCAGAATCCTAAAGTGGAAGAGGACATTGTCTTTCTAGGGCATCAGAATAAAATAGGGACGAGACCTCCTCCTTACTGCTTCAGCAGATGTCCTTAAGGTCTACCAGAGGTTCTCAAATGTCAGTAAGAGAAGTGTCACCATTGCAAAAGGAGGGGACAAATAAAATAAATCTTCTACCTACAACCTAGAATCATCCTCACTGTAGATCAATACCAACTATATCCTGGGCTGCATCCCCAGCAGCCTGGCCAGCAGGTCAAGGGTAGGGGTGATTCTCCCCTTCTACTTGGCTCTTCTGAGACCCCACTTGTAGATCAGATGTTAGGGAAGGTTCAGCAAAGGACAGGAAGGGGAGGTTTAGCAAAGGGATAGGGAAGGAGGGTCAGGATGGGATAGAAAGTTTGGTTTGGTTGTCCTGGAGAAGACAGCTTGGGTCACACAAAGGCGAGAGAAAATGAAGCTGAGGCCTGTGCAGGTCAAATGGAGGGAATGAGACTCCTGTCTATGCTGGGCCAAGGGAGAAAAGGGGAGACTGGGGTACACAGCACCTCAGCTCAGCCCTTGATCCATCCCACTGACCAGCTGTTGCCCAAAAGTGGCCCCAGAGCCCGGGGCTCAGAGTGCTCCCCCTCCAGGATGGATACAAGACAATGCTGCGACTGTTCCTTACTCAGCACCCAGGGCCACTTCCTGGACAGGAGTCTTCCTGCCACATGAACCCATCCCTACCATTGGACCAAATTATCCTCCATGCCAGATCCTCCCTAAGCCCCTGATTACGGTGCAATTCCAATTGAAATTACCCCTTCAGGGGTCCCAAACCCAGCCGTGAAACCAGCAGTACCCCGAACTGCTGTCACTACTCCAGAGCACCTGGCACCTTTGTCCCTGCTGGACCAGGGGTGCGGGACCTCACTTTCTCTTCCGGATCTGCTTGGACAGGAGCCCTGCATGACCCCAGCCACGGAAGGTAAAGCGATTCTGCTCCACCACACAGCCCATTTCCATTGTCCTGGGCACCCGTGCAGGCTGGGCAGTGGGCATCACTGCAAGAGCCGGGCTCATGCCCTTGGCAGGCTCCCTGCAGGTGTTTCTCCTGCCCACCCAGCGCCCCTGGCCCCAGCACAGCCGCTGGGATACCAGAGGCTACCCCAGTTCTGGGGGCACCAGAGGTGCCTGCTGCCAGCCCGTCCCCACTGGCGGGGGCCACAGAGGCCAGGGGCTCATGGGGGCTGGAACATCACCCTAGGAATCGGGGCTGCTCGCTGGTGGAAGCTCGCGGTGTCTGCGGGACGGGGAGACTCTGAGGGTGCTGCAGACGGGAGGGAAGAGGAGGAGGAGGATGATCCTCACTCCCAACCCCCAGCCCGCGGCAGCGCTGCCTTGTATCAGAACCAGCGGGGCCGGCAGGACTCGTCTGCAGGCGGCATCTTCTCAGCCACGCCATTCTCTGCGAAGGCCGGGATGCCGTGCAGGAGGCTGGGAGCCAAGCAGAGCCCTCTGCGGCGGGTGGCCAGCGCTGGAGCAGCGCCGGGAGCAGCACCGGGAACAGCTCCCGGAACAGCTCCGGGAACAGCGCCCGGCGCCCTCTGCCCATGGCGCCACAGGCGGCCCCTTCTCCTTCCTGACGGCGCCGCCCCGCGGCTGCGGCCTCGGCGGGGCGGGAGCCCGCGGGCCTCTTGTCAATTCTTTCGCATTGTTGAACTGCATTTGGCTCCGAGGGAAGCGGTACGACCCGACTGGCTTCAGAATCCTGAAGGTTTCAGAAGGGTAGCCCGGCATTCCGGTCTCTCGAAGGCTTTCAGCCTCCAGGAGTTCCCTTGCGCGGTGTCTCCACCCAGTGGAAGGGCTCCGACCCAAGGGAAGCGCCCTCGATCCTTGGGGAGAGAACACGCACATCCCCACCCCGGTGGGGCTCCCCTTACTCCCCGGTCACTCCCGATCCGCAGTCAAATGTGGTCACATTAGTCCTCACTGACTGGGAGGTTTTGCCTTCTGTCCCACCATAGCAAAAGTTCCATGATCTCTATGGAACTGGTATCAATTTTTGCTCAAGACTCAAGTATCTTGACTAATTCACAGATTTTCTTTTTTTTTTTTTTCAAGTTTTGAATCGCTGTTTGGAAGGGTCATGGCTCTTGGAAAAGCTGTTACATAGGTGGACAGTAGAGAGTCAGAAGTGATACTTTAGCTATGGTAAAGATATTTTTGAAAAAGCAGCACTTCCAATAAAGCACTGAACTTGGCAGGTGTTTAATTTCCCCAAGAAATTTGATAACCACCACCATCAGCAGCCTTCTCATCTCAACCAAATCAGTTTAGTAAGTTTTTCATATTTAAAACATGGAGTGTTCTGAGTGGACACACTAGTCACATGGAAAGCTGATTCTCCCAGACAAGAAAGACTGAACTGTTGTGCAACCATTGAATTGCGAAGAACTGTACTTTTTTAAAGTTGTTTGCTATTTGATTTAAATATTGTTTTGTCTTGCACCACTTACTAGCTATGCAGTTTTTATGAGAGTACTGGAAGAAAGGTGTGATCAAAATCAAAGCGAACTTGCTAAGTATTTCTACTCTATTGACTGAAAATATTAGTGTTGTCCTCACCAAAGCTTTGACATCTCTCCTTCTAGCAAAACAAATTATGTCTGTCAGCAAAAGCATTGGGTGTGCTGGACCAATTTTATATTCTTTATTTTATTTTTAAGTGTGATGTCTTTTTTTTTTGTCTGAACACGAATCTCCCAGTTGATTTAAAATGTATATAACTCTAGGAAGTCTGTTTCAGTACTGATGAGATATGGCACCATCCATTTATAGGATGTTCAGTGTTGACTTGGGTACCTTTGAGACTGCAAAGGAAAATGAAAAAGAGAGGCAGAATATCTTCTGGTAGTTTGTCTTCCCCGCATCAATTATCCTACGTTATTATCCACAAGTATTTCTCTTTTTGGTAGTGTATCAAGTGAGAAATTCATGTTGCAAGACCACCAGCAACTGACAGAGGCCTGGTTTGATTAACAAGAGAATTACAGTTTTGATCCCAGATGCTGTAGCTTATGTACATTGCTGGCTCATGTGTCAGCAGCTTCTGACCTCAAAGCTGTATCCAGCAAGCCATCTGGACCAGACTCTCAGCCCATTTAACATGAGCTGGGAACATTTATCAGGTCAATAAAGCTTTCAAAGTAGCAGCCATCTCAGAGTATGAAGCTTAATATGGAACCAGTCTCAGCACTGGAAGATGCCAGAACATGTTAGCCCCATTCCTCACGTATCATATGAAATAAGCTCTCCTCAGGGTGAAAGACATGTCAGACAGCACAAATAAGACTTAAGCAGGTGACTAGGATCAATGAAGAGAAATATGTCTGCGCCTGATAAGGTTTATTCACTCTTCAAAATGGGGTCTGCCAGCACAGATCAGCACAGGAGACAAGCCAGATGGCAGATGTCATTGCTCAGGCATAAAAGCCCTTACAGAACAACCTTGGTTCCACCTTCATTGATATCATGCATTACCAAACAGTAGAAATTTTATCTGGGTCAGACAAGAGCAAGCGACTGTACTTACGGTATGTTAGAAAAGAAATGATAAGGTATTTACATCAACTCCTTGCCATTTGGAAAAGGGAGTCAATACCCGGTCCACTGTAAAAGGAGAGTGACATGTGACAGTTTCTGCTCTGGAACAGAGTCCACTGGCACAAAGTTATCCCTTCAAAAGGGAAAAGCATTCCATTTGAATTGGCAGGATGAGCTTGCATCAGTTATGTTCCTGTCCTATGTGTCTGTGTTGTTTTCATCTGATTTAGTGTCTTAAAATAAAGCTGCATGCCACAAATTCAGTGTTATGTGTGTCCAGCATTTTATAAAAGTCCATATTCACCACTGGAAAATCTAGCTAGGAGGTATTGCCTTTAGGATGGATATGAAATTTATCTCATGCAACTTTAGGTGTCAATAAAGTAGGCGTCTACATCAGAGCTAGCCATCAGAGCCTCGCATGGTAGCAAAAATTAAAAAAAGGAACACATGGAACAAGACTTGCCGGATTTAGTTTAAAAGCCCTTTTCACAACATGATTGCTTCAACCCTGGGAGCCACCATTCTTTAAATGCATCTGAAAGAAAACCAGCTGAAATGTAGTCATCTCTATGATATTTATATAGTCAAGTGAATCCTACAAAAGTATGAAAAAATTAGAGCAAAACCACCGGTCCCTTTAGCACGTCTCTGGCTGCTTATTGTCAGCTGGCTGCTACTTTTCCATGGTTGTTGAACTTGGCCATATTTTTTTCCCTTAAATGAGAGTCAACCCTTCTTCTCAGAAGCTTATAATTCACCTTAAAGGATTACCAGAAATATTTTATCACCTGCTCTGGTGTTTAAACACTTCTTAAAACGATCTTCTAGACAGGAAGAAATGAGAGGGGGAGATCATTCAGGGACCTCTATCAGGAGACTAAGTGGACTGTGAAATGCTCAAATATATGATAATTGTCAGCTTAATAGAGTATGTGTTCTGTTCTGCTAGTGGGGAGTAATTTCAACAATTAGCAAGATTCCGGTTTGTCAGTACAGTAATCCCACAATTATCTTTTAAAAAAATGTCGTGCCAGGACATTGGAAATTTTAATTATTGAAGAAGATGCCTAATCTTTTTAATGGATCCTTGATTTTTGCTATTGAATAACTAGAAGCAAAAATGAACTTTTTTAGGTGACTAGTGGTCTGTGTTTCATCAGTTAGCCAATGCCTGCTGAAACCACTTTCAAGGTGCTCAATGATCAGGACGCTGGATGTTCCAAATGTGTTCCAAAAACCCCTTCCAAATACCCAGGCATCTAGAATTACTCAGATGGTTTTCCTAAACACTAAGCTGTCCCTGTAAGAAACAGTTCCAGGATCTTTGTCCTCTTATTTGCTTGCATTTTAACAAGAGGCAGACAGACTGTGGAGCTACCTCTAAAGACGGCTGGAGACAGATGGAAGCTCTCTCTGTCCATGTGCTGAGCTGGGCATACGCAAGCTAAACACTGCTCAGCAGTCATGTAGCTGTATTAGCACAGCAGTGTCAACACAGCTACACGACTTCTGGAGCACAACAGATGAGGCACAGCACTGTGCAAACACAGCCAAACAGCTCCTGGATGGGGTTTGGTGTAGCCCAGTACATATGACATTTTTTGCCATTCCTACTAAAAGACCACATGTTTTTTATTGACCTGACTGAAAAGGATGTCAGGGTTTGTTTGGGCTTGTCCTGGCCTAAACTGATAATGAGCTTGTTTTGTTTAACTGGGGGAGGAAATGTCCAGCAGTTGGGCTTGCTTTCAGTTAGCTATAGTTCATAGTGATAAGAAATAGATTTTCTGTGTCGATTAAACTACCTGTGATCCTAGAATAAAACACAGCTTGCGAGAATGCAAAAACAGGGTTTAATGGGGGTCCCAGATTGTAAACACAAATCCCAGTGGTCAGTCAGTGGAACCTATACACAACTGCCTAAATCACTTTAGATATAACAAAGGGACTGCAAAATTGAATAATGGAGGACTAAAGAAAATAAAGTCCATGTAATGCAGGCTGTATTAAGAAAATAGTGAAACATAAACCAAATGTGACCCTAAAATAGATGAAAAAGTGTAGAGAGAAATAGCTATGTGCTTTTACAAAAAGAAAAAGAGAGAATTGTAGATAGAAATAGCTATGTGAACAGAGCCATGTAGACACAGAAAAGCTGTGCTGAAGCAGTATGTCCTTGAGCAGAGTAGTTAGAGATAACAGAATGCTTGTAGTTAGAGGAACAGAGGCTAGGAATGAAAAACAGAGTGTATGCTAATACAACTTTTAGAGCAAGCCAATTAGGTAATGCCAGTTGTGCCTATTAATGAGTAGTTGTCTATAAGAGTATAAATGTAACCTATCTGAAAGAATAAACGAAGCTTGTTATCTGTCGGCGAAGGAAGACTCGGATACCAGTTAACTGGTGATGACCACGAGGCTTGTTTATTGATAACAGAGCATTTCTTTTATATCCTAGTTAATTAGCCTAATGCATATTACAAAACTAAACTCACTATTGGTTAAATTCTATACACACAAAAGGGACTTGGCTATGGTTTTAGTTTCTCATATTTGACATTCTTGTAGTTAAAGATAAGGGGTTTTCTCACCAGTCTCAAGGTTACTGCAGCTTTGAGCTAAGGTTAGTACTGCTATGTTTCTTTCTAATTAACTACTTCTGAACTACGCTCTCCACAGTTATCCACTACGTTAGTGAGGAAAAGTCTTCCCTCCCGGCGGAAAATAGCAACGAACTGCAACAAAGAAGGTATCTGTAGCCATCAAACCCTGCTGGATAAGAACTGAGGACACTGCTGGGTGCTGACATTCCCACCAGCCCCGCTGCTATCACCCACAAGACTGAGAAGGACATGGGAACAATGGAGTAACACCAGGAGAAAAGAGAAAAATATTCTAATTTTGAAGTTAATAGGATTCGGGGCTTAACATGGGACTTCTTTGCAACTGCCCCACAACCTCAGAAGAAAGACAATGGCTTTTTTCCACAAAACATATTCACTCTAAGTTTCATTTAACTTCACTTTAGATATTTACTGCGTAGATGTACATTTGATCTAGCCATTCTGGGCTCGTTTTCTAATCGCTTGAGTAAACTAGGTACTTTTTGGGCATGAATTATCTAATCAGTTTTGGGCTGACAGGAATGGCACTCTAGAATAATTCATCTTCCTACACTAACTATAAAATGGTTCAAGGCAACTAATTCAGAGAGGGAGAGTTACTAGGACTTCTATGTGTAAGAATATGATTCCTACCTTCTGTATTCATGCCAGTCTGTTCATCCCTGTCTTCTTTATTTATAGATTATTTCACTGAGCAATTACTCATTGGATTGAAGTCCCTTAGAAAGTGTGGCCCCAGATTTAATTATAAAACAACACTGTTGGAAGTACAGATCACTCATTTGGAAGAATCTTGCATTGTATCAATAATAACAACAGAATTAATAAACAAAGGCAATAATTTCAAAGATACTGCTGAAAGAAATAGATGGTAACTATAGAAAAATCAATGCCTTTCCAGGAGGCATTTCAGCCTCTTCCTGAATTAGGGTCTTATTAGGAAAATAATATTTAAATTAGGGGATGAGGAAGCTCAGCTACAAGCAAAGGTTAAGGCGCAGCTACATAAGTAGGGGGAGAACTTTGGCAGCAAGTCCCATAGGAAATGAGGAGAATTTCATGCATCTCATTCTTCTTTTACACTAACCAGTATATTATTAGGGCATCATAAAGGACAGGCCCACTCTGAGCTCGGGGCTTTCCAGCAGAGAGTTCTTTCCTGATCCCTCAGCAGTGGGGCTGCCTCCAGCCTGAGAGGAACCAACCATGTGAGGCACACTTTACCCCGCCAGTCTCTGGAGGAGACAGCTTGGCTCTGTGTGCTTTTATAGCCCCATAAACGACAATACTAACAATTTACTAACTTCTGATAAAGACCAGCTTCTTGGGAATTGCTGATACCTCTATTTCTATGGGAAATTAATCCCTCTGGAAGCTTTGCTCTGCTGCTTTCTGAGCACATGAAAGTGCTGCTGAAATTCCTAATTGCAAGTTAGACTTTTGACAAGAGAAGGCAGAGCAGACGGGTTGAAATAGCCTTAAAGTGCTTTTCTCTTCCTGATGGCAGAAGAGTTCATAATCCAGACAAATTAACTGATTGGAACAAACAGCATTAAGGCAACACTTTGCGATGTTGTGGCTGGCAGCTGGTGGCCAGACACTAGAACATACTTAACCAATTAGTGCTGTCCCCTGCACCAGCCAAAATGCACATTTAGAACAACTGAGATGTGATCTGGGATATTTTGTGGTCCACATACAGCAGCTTTACCAGGTGGGCCAGAAAAGTAAGATTCTCAGTGGACAAGTTAGCTGGGGCTGTAAAAAACCTAAATCTGCTGGAAGTCAGTCTTTGCATATCTTATAGGCTGAACCGCTCCAGGTTTAGCTGAGCTGTCTTTTTTGGCTTTATAACACTTCAAGTAGATTTTAGAGGCATTTTGTGATTACTGATGCCTTTCCATACTTTAAAAAAAATAGGCTGAGGATTTTTGGAATATTCTTTTTCTGACACTGTAACAGCTGTACTTACAGAATAATTATTCTTGGTAGTCATACAGTACCTTCCATCAACTTTCATAACAAGTTCAAAGTATTAGCAAGCTAGAGGTTAATTTTCAAGCTCAGCTTCAGTGACTCAGCAGCCCTAAAAAACCACAGTCATTTGTCTGTATTCTCTGACTACAGCCCTAGGTACTTAAGTTACTTCTATCTGAAAAAGTGAGATGTAGAGACTTGACAGAGAGCTGGGAAGGGATGAGAGATCTCATGACAATTATTCCTGTATCTTTGCCAAAAGACTGTGTTTCATCTTAAGCCTCAATGATATGAGTGAAACTTTTTTTTTTGTTAATATAGCATGGGAATGCTGGCTTGCTAACACCCTGGCAGCACAGTGTGCATGATGGAGTGTCCATGGATCTGAGAGCAGCATTTTCACTCTCTAATGTCCCATAGATTGGGAAAAAGATTTGCCTTGGGTTTCTACTTGTCCTTAATGAAGCAACACAGAGTGGCAATGACATTGTTAAAATTATTCTGTCTATTCACTTAGTATATTAGTTTAGTTTCAGTTCTGAGATGAATGAATAAAATTTTGGATGCACAGACTCATGATTCATTCTGAAACTTTTTGCTGCCTAGATATCCCTATAGTTACCTACCCAGTGTGACCCTACTATCCAAACACTTCAGAAGTATTAATGAAATATGCTTTCAACATAGAGGAATTATGCTTCCAACATAAGGAAGCAGTACTCAAATGTATTCCCTTTGCAGAAAGAAATCAAACTAGAATGCTGAAATCCTAATTTCACTGATTCTTAATGTCTTGAACCTGGAACACTTCACATTTCCTCTTAAATCAAAAGCACTCTACCTGATTTTAGATGTATACATTACAGTCAGGTGACTCATGCCCTAGAAATGCCTTTCCTTTTTTGCATTGACTAGGACAGCCTGGACAGCTCAGTGGAGAAAAAAAAATATAATCTCTCCAGGGTAGGTGCTTTAAGTTAGGTTAAAAAAATACCAGTCAGGGAGTGGGAGAGAGGCTGTGGCACTGTGCTGCACATGCACTTGCAGACAGGAGGGAATCAAAAGTGTGAGACATCACAGGTTTCAGGAGAACTCCCAAAAGATACTTTCCAGAGTATTCTGGCCAATTTACATATTGTACTACCTGAAATTAAGGAAAAAAAAGGCTCGGGTAACTTCACACATCATTGAAATAAACTCCCTTAGGAGTTAACTTGGCTTTTCAGTAGTGTGAAATCTGTTTTCACTTGCTAAACAAAATATTACAACAAATACAGAAGTAGAGGCAAAAAAAGGTGAAGTTAGTGAGTTTGGAACTATCCATTTAGTCAGAAGACTGTACTCAATGGGTTTGCTACGTCTATTTAGCATTTTTGTTATTTTTGAAGTGTTTATCTACAAAGCAAAATATTTCAAGACTGTTTCTAATTTACCTTTTGAGCTAACTTTAAAGCAGTAGAAAACAATACTCAATAAATTGCTTTCCAATAATAAAACAAGTTTACTGATGTTTACCAGATGCCTGTCTCTGACTAAATTCAAGAGAATCCAATATAATCATAGAGTCTACCACTTGTGCTCCAGAGTCCCTTACCAGCACTCCTAGGGGTTATATTACCCTTCTTGATACTCCTCAGACTGCTCCTGACTGTGCCACATGAAACAACAGCAGTGGGTGACAGTCAGTGTCCTGTACAAGGCTTGGTAGTCTCTCAACAGCATCCCTGATATGAGCCACCAGTAAGTAAGCAGCACACCTCTCCAAAGAGCACCTCAGGCCTCCAGATGCGTGTTTCCACACCTCTTGTTTTTCTGGCAGTGAGGGGCCCAGAACTGAGCACAGGATTTGAGCTGTGGCCTCAGCACTGCTGAGCACAGGCAGGTCCCTGCCCTGCTCCTGCTGGCCACACCATTGCTGAGCCAGGCCAGGGTGCCACTGGCCTTCTTGGCCACCTGGGCACACCCTGGCTCACTTTCAGCTGCTGTCACCAGCAACCCCAGGGCCTTTTCTGCCAGACAGCTTTCCAGCCCCTGCCCCCCGCCTGTAGCACTGCCTGGGGTAATTGTGACCCAGGTGCACTTGGCCTTGTTGAACCTCATAGAAATGGCCTCAGTCCATCAATCCAGCCTGTCCAGACCCTTCTGCAGAGCCTTTCTGCCCTCCAGTGGATCAACACTCCTGCCTAACTTGGTGTCATCTGCAAACCGAGGATGCACTTGATCCCCTAATCCAGATCCTTGGTGCACATATTAAATAGGACTGGCCCCAGTACTGAGTCAAATAATTCTATTTCATTCTGCCTCCATTTGACAAACCAGCCATTTGACTGGATTGAGTTAGACTGAGATGGGCATTATCTTACATACGTAATGAATATATTTTCAGTTATTACTGAAACTGCTAAGGTCCAAATAATAACTTTAAGTTACTGACAAGGAACTTTAGCCTACCATGACTCACTGCTCCAACTGTCTAGCTGCATCCAGTCCATATCAAAATCAGGGGGAAGCAGACACTACTTGCTATTTCCCAGATGTCTGCTTCTGCACTGTATTCATTGCTGTGATGTTTAAAATTATATGTAAAATTTACTGTTATCCCCTGCATATTGTGTAGCCTTATCAATTATACTTTTCCTTCCCTTCTCCCCTTCCCCCAAGTTTTGCTAGTCCTGACATCACCAGGATTTGAGCATGTGAACAGCATACTTCAGGGCACTGCTTTGCAGAGCTGACAATGAAGCCTTCATGAAGGCAGTGGATGTTTATCCTAAATGGGCTCAGTGCACGGCTGCGTTTAGGTTTAGGCAAGACAAAGCCTGGGAGTGTCTCAGGAGTTAGTTTCACAGTGTATTCCCTGCTGGGTTTTTTCGTTCTTTCATATGCAGAGGTCAATACTTTTGTAGAGATTATCCTTTTAAATCAACGTCAGCTGACTTAAACTCAGATCAGCTTACACAAAGTCTGATGGTATTTGAAGCTGCAGGAAGAATGTGTGTAGGCAGGGAATTTCATGCCGAAAGTTGGCCATTAGTGTAGATCCAGGCTCTGTCTAAGCATTTTGCAGCTTTAGTGTCTACATATGACATTACAATATGCTGTGACAGCCCCTCCAGCAGGAGGACTGTGAGGATGACAGTGCCATTAATCTTCATGCAGGCTGCTGAGATCAGCACTGATTTTGTGTTCAGATCCCAAAATCCAGGATCCTGTGCCCTAAGTTTGTTCCAGAGCCATGGGCCTTGATCTCAGCCTGGACTCCCCTACCTCATATTTAATCATAATACTTTTCACAGCTCCTCTGCAGGCTGTGATGTGGTGACTGAAGACATAGTCAAGCATTTAAGCACATGATTAACCTAAAGTGCTTGAAGGGAATTGTTGACTTCAGGAGAGCTTGTATACTTGGAGTTAAAATGCACTCATGTGCTTCACAGTTCTGTTAATTATCATTAAATACCTGCAACACAGCAACGTGGAGAAGACACAACCACAGGTGTACTGCGGAATGCATCTCCTGAAGCAGTAATAGCAAATCTTGGCTTTAGGTGCACCTTTAAAGCACATATTTCAACATTTAGTCAAGAGGCTATCTGACTATTATAGACCACGATAGATTCAACATGCAAAACAGGAATGCACTTAACCAAGATGCGCCTGCTCCCCACAGAATAACTATAAATAAATAACTATAAATAAATAACTATAAATAAAATAAATAAACGAATTGAAATTAAACAGATGCTGGTAGCTAATTACAGAGCATTGAAAACTTTGTAAGGGAAGAGGCCACTCATGAAAATAAAATAAAATAAAACAAAACAAAATAAAATAGCTGGGTTTGGTTTGGTTGGTTGGTTGTTTTCCCGTAAAATATGGACAGGAAACCATGCTGGGGTGCTGCCCGAGAGTGTTGAGGACACTCTCGCAGGCCCCCCTGCCGTTGGCCGGGAGGGGGATGCGGAGGGTGCGGAGGGTGCGGAGGGTGCGGAGGATGCGGAGGATGCGGAGGATGCGGGGCAGCAGTGGCCCCTGCCGGCCCCGAGCCGCAGCTCCCCACCAGCCGCGGCTCCCGCTCCCGTCCCGGGGTCACAATAACTTTTTTGTCAGTAGAAGTCCCCAGGTAGGCCGGGGCTGTGCCAGGGTCCGGCCCTTCCTTTCCCCCGACAGTGCGGCGGGTGGTGGCAGCGGTGCTTTTCTGTGCATTTGCCTCACTTATTCTCCTTGAAAAGTACCAAGAAAGAACAAGTCTGGCTGATGGCTCCCTCACCAGTGCACTGACAACCGTGATTTCCAAGAGGGGTTAAATTACGGAGGGGAGGCTGAGAGGTGATGTGCAATGCAAGACACTTTCCGTGATTTGCATTTTAGTTTCCTGTATTCATTCCTGCGAGATCCAGGAGCTGGAAAAATAAGAGAAAGAAAAAAGCAGGTGGCAGGTCTCCAAATTTTTCCAAAATGATTATACGTTTTATTAATCGAGGTTAAAGTAACCTCATTTGGCCAGTCTTAATGAAAACATAGGGTGTGTGTTAACTAAAAATCACTTCAAGGTAGGCAAATTGAGATATAGTGGAAATCAGCATTTCTCAATATGTGGGTTCCAGGTGCCATCTACTGGGCACATCCCATGCTGAGAAGGGACAGAGTTGTCCATCACAGTGTGTCAAAGTAATTAATGTAAAAACACACACACAAAGTTCTCTGTAGACAATAAAGAGAGAAAGGTGTTCTGCCATGTAAGTACAGCACAATAGAGAGCAAGCATGGTTCATGTCAGAAGCACCACTCCCAAGCCAAAAAAAAACCCCAAACAAACAAAGGTTACCTTGAAAAAGGATATACTGTGCAGAAAAGTCAAATAATTGCTTGGGACTATAAAAAAATACAATCAGAAAACGTCAACACCATCCTACCCCCCCAACCTCAAAAGTACAAACGAAAAGAAGCCTAAAGGAAACAGGAATGCATCACAACTTTGGCTCACGGTGTGAGCCATGCAAAGAAAGTGCACTGCAGTCAGCAGGGCTTTCTGTCCACTTCAGGTTTTGGGCTGGAGTCAACCTGGCAGTCCTACCTGGCTTTTCTGTGTAAGCACCCTTCACGATTGATGACTTGGAGTCTCTTCTTCAATTACTGTCTCAGCACTGCACCAGAACCAGAAGGAATCAACCCATCCCTTAAATAAAGTGAGAGTCCCTACCTGGGGAACTCCCAGCACACAGCCTGAATTCCAGGAAACAGGTCTTTTTAGAACAATGTTAGCAGAATGGGCTTTTTGGGTCCTGGGCTAATAAAACTTCAGATTATTCTGCAAATTAAGCAGCCTTTTGTGATCTACAGTTCTGACTTTCAGGCCCCCTCAAATTTATTTGATAAGCTACAAAGAAAAGCTACCATGCAGCTTAAATTATCTTCCATTGCATCACATTATGAGTACACATATGGTAATTTCCTATATCCTTCCTCTTCTCCATCTCTCTCTCCCACACACACATCTCCCAAGGCTGTAGAAATATAGACAAACAATCAGACTTTTTTGTTGGTTTCTTTTCAGTGTTGTTTCATTTTAATAGGACCAGTGGGAATTGGCCTACTTAATGAGAGAAGCTTTGAAACTTTTTGTTTAAATAAATAAATCTTATTCCAAACTGTGAGGAATAGGTAGAACTAGGGGAAAAAAAACTCCCTTAAATCTGAACAAAAAGGTTAACCAAAATGGCACTCTGATTGATGCAAGGTACTAATAATTTTATTTGGGTAAATTTAAGTGTGTGATTTCTAATATGGGCATATGTATAATTTACAAAAAGTTGTCTTTAATTTATAGTTTAAAACAAAATTATTTTTAAATACAAGACAGGGATTTCTCAATTTTGAAAATATTAATATATTCACAAATTTGAAAAATGCTCTGTGCAATCTTTAACTTCAGAGGGTAATTTCAACTAATCCATTCCTATGATATGTTTTGTACCAAAAAAATTTCTTAATAAACCAGTTTCCCAAATAGTTACTAAACCACTACAGCTTTTTAGCAACTACTGATTTCTCATCAGATCAGAATAAAAGCAAACCCAGCAAGAAAGTAATTTCCCCATACCATACTGAATGGTATGGGGAAAAAATCCAGAAATCCATCTCTGTCCCAAAATATAATTGGTGTTACATAATCTGCAATCACCAGAAAAAGATAAATCAGCACCTGCCAACTAATGAGGAAGGGTTATCATTACATTATTCCACAGTAACAGCTCTTTCTCCTTTCCTCAAAAATCACTTTTAAAAACCTGCTTTAAATGCCTATTTGAAAAGACTGCTGTTATAAAATATAAATCCCCATGCTAAAAAAATCTCTTAAGATTCTTTCTCTAGAACCATCTTCTAACAAGAAAGCAGTAAAACTGCAACTTTATGAAAGATAAAAATACTTTACTTTGGCAGTAAAGAACAGAGCTTGTTCTGGGTCAGTTATCCAGTTTCTGTTGACACAGCAGAGGCAGCTTAAGCAAAGACTTCCCAGTACTTCTTTACCACTGTCACAGGAGAGGAGGACATATTCCCAAATTTTGAAGTTCACAAGAGGTCTGGTCCCTGACCATGGGTCAGGTGTTTACTGCAAGGGCACCTATTTATTTTGCAACTTTGCTTTCAAGTCAGGCAGCATCATCCTCTACCCTTGACCACACATCCTTAAGCTTAGATAAATGTACAAGGGAACCATTGCATATTCTTCCCTACTATTCTCCACGATTTCTTTTCCGTTTCCTCTTCCACTGCTTCCTTTTGCACCCTGGTTTAGGTGTAAGCCTTGCACTCAGACGAGACTAGAAAACCTGCAGCACACAGCAATCTTATTATGCTGTATTTCTATAAAATATCCATCATTCCTGCCTCTACCACCACCATTGGACACCATGATCCTTCTGGAGGGTGCTCCATAGAATTTTGCTGTTTGCTTAAAAATGTCTTAGGACTACAACAGTGCTGTCAATTTTGATCCAAGCGAAATACCCTAAGGGGTCTAAAGTAGGGCAGAAACTACAGCCAGTTTAGAGTGCAAATCTCTCCAACTGCAAAAAACTTCTCAGCACTAATCATTTAATCATGCTCAGGTGGAGAAAGTGGTCACTCTGAGTTTGCCTGAATGCATATGTGAACCAAGCTTGTTTTGCCTGAAATTTTCTTTATAAGCACTCCTGTGCCTATAAAGGTCTCCTGTATATTAAGTTTTTAGGTTCTTTTCTTGATTTCTTTTACTTTCTTCAGCTCCCCAGCTAAAATGCTGAGATAACCACCTATGGTCCTACTTGCCTGGCACTGTCAGAGGAAGAAAGGAATGATTTAGTAACTTAAAGCTACCGAAATATTTTCATCCAAAACAACAATCAAATTCTAAAGTTCTCTGAGATTTGATTCATGGTGTTTACAAAACTGTGGTTCTGTGACCTCCACTTGTCATAAATAAATGGCTGTCTCCCTCTTTTTTTTTTGTTTCCCATTATCCACCCTCTGTCTCTTACTTCATCCTTGAATCATACTTTCTAAGGACCAGAGACCATCTTTTCACAATAATCAACAGTGCAGGACAATGTGTGAGCAGGTAGGTTGTTCTCTAACACAAGTAATGACTGCTCAGAACAGCAACAGCGAGTGGAAACTGAAACACCCCTTCTGTGCCTCTCCTGCGAGCAGTTAACATCAGGTCACTGTGGTTCGAGCTGCACAACGCACATGGACAAAACAGAGACCCAGCAATTGTAGTAATTGCATTCTAGTGTTCTGCTCAGCACTCTGCTGTTTTCACACACTATTAAGCAGTTTGCAAATGTGATGCTTGGAATTTAACATGCTATTTTAACCACCATTTTACCAGCTTCAAGTGTGGGGTATTTAAATTTAATGGAACCAAAAAAAAAAAAAGATTACTGTAAGAAAAGCATCATCTCAAAATATGTTATGGTCTAGTTTTGAAGGAGGCACCTTATGTGAAGGCAAAAATCCATGTCATTGCATATTATTACATCCAAATGTAAGACATTCCAGTGTTTGGTATAAGCAATCATAGAAGGCTCTCATTCTGACCAGTTTCGCTCACAACTAGTTATATAACCAATATATTGGTAGGACAGGGAGAGAGATTTCAGACAGAAAGAAGTTGTTTAAATCTTTTATTGGAATATATAAAGAGTAATAATCATATTTTGTTTTAATAAGCCAAATTACAAAAAAAAACCACCCAAAAAACCAAACAACAAGAGGGGAAGGGAATGCTTTTAAAAAAATGAAAATTACAGTCAGCACTAGTTTTAAAGTTAAGCTACTGGCAAACATCCATATCTAATAAAAGCAAGTTTACCAACACTCTCCACCAAGAACTTTCTTTCCCTCCCCCAATATCCCCATGTGCTTAAAAAGTAGCCATGACAATTTCTAAGCATATGGTATAGCTAAAATGTAAGACACCACTTAATGAACTATGTACCCCTAGATCTGAATGGGAAAGTATGTCACATATGCTTAGATAATATCAGAAATAGAAAAGTCATGGGAAAGGAACTGAGAAACTACATTAGCTTAAGAAATCAAAGATAAAAATCTAGCCCAGACCTCTAAGGGCACAGGTCTTTGAGGTCTTTCACATGACCAAATTATTTCATCATTCGCAGTATTCAGGGGCAATTCAGTCTGGGACTGCTTACTTAGTAAATGGCTTTCTTTTTTTCAGGCCCATTTCACCTTGCTGAAAATGCTGCTATTCTGCACTAAGTACTGCTTGGATGTGTGGGGAAAGGTGGTAGAGGTTTGAATATTTCCAATCTATATCATCTTTAAGGAAGTGGATGACCTCAGCAGCTGAGTTCCTGTGGTGGCTTCTGTCTACTTGTCTGTGGCTTTGACAATTTCTAGTCAGAATTTCACGACAGGAGGTTTGTGTAACCCTCTTTTGCTTGGCTTTTCCTTTTGGCTTACCAGAGACCATATCCCAACCTCAGTATCATGTATGCTGGGCTCATGTAAACTCAAAGGCTATTTCTGGAGGGATAGAAAAAGCACAGAGCAGAGGGGATGGTAAGTTTTAACAACAGTGTTAGAGTGAGATAAAATCCCACTGCACCATCAGGTGTCTGCAAAGACTATACCTATGCTAAGGACATTGGATGAACATAGCTTGTCAGGAAAACGAGAAGTTATTGTACTTACAAAGAACTTGTGCTTAAGAACAGAATATTTGATTACTTACCAGGTAATAGCATTTGTGTCTGTCTTGTCTACTGTTTGCTTTTGAGTGATCTTGATACATAATACATGTTGTTAATACTGTTATTTTGTATATATATCCCCAATTATGCTGCAAGAGTCATGTATTTTAACAATAATAAATAAACCCTCTTAATTCAGTATTGCTGTGCAACAGGCCAGTGGTAAACAGATACAAGAGACTATCAGGCAAGTTTGGGAGAATACTGAACCACAGAAGATGTGCAAATTTCACAGTAATAAGAAAAATTACAGAATTTCAGAAATGAATATATAAAATGAAAATCCATCTTCTATTTTAATTATTTTAACAATGAAAGAATTCTCCATGTGATCTACATTTTTCATATGGTTGAAATATGTAAATCTAGAATTTAAATTGCATTCTAAAATATATATCTATTTTGAAAAAGACCCAGGCAAACCTGCTTTCTCATTTTCTCTTGTGTACCTTTTCACACTTTTTTTTCCCTATGTTGATTTTTTAAGGTCTGAGGCTGTGTGGCTGAAGTCTGTTGAATTTTTGTTCTTGGCTCCACCAGAGCAGGTTAGGACTCTAAACTCTGCCTGCAACTGTCCTGATATCCATACCTCTTCTTTTTGCCAAGGATCTGAATAGAAACAATACCTTCACATGAAAGGTGCTTTACTCAAATAGTAAATCTTGGGGAACCACCATCAGCCCTGGAATGAAGCAATCCTTTATTCTCACTTTGATGTTATACAAATAATTTAACAGATTTCTAACCTTTGCAGAAAGACCCTCCTTACAAATAGCATTATGTCGCCTTCATTCCCTCAATTAAGAAATAATCAGCACAATAAGAAATGTAGGGATGTCAGTTTGTTTGCATATACTTTGGTATCCTCTTTGTAGTACGTGCAGGTTGGGTTAACTGGGCACGTGTTCTCTTCTTTATAGTTTACATGCTTACTTTTTGTATCTATAATGCAATAAAAACACAAAAGGATTTTAATAGCTATTCATCAAGCCAGGCCAAAAATGATGGTTAAGTTAAAGCTGAAAGGCTTTTTAAGGTACAGAGACTCCAATATACAGCACGGTTAGAAGTTAGTGCACATGCACTAACAAGCAGACAAATGCTTTTGCCACTACAGTTCATTCTAAGAGTTTCTTGTTTCTGCTGCCACAAATTGAATATATTTAAGTACCTAAGCACAGTTTTGTGGGTGGAACTCCATCCAGTCTCAGCAATTTTAACAGCACAGCTATTCTGGTCACACATCGTGACTCATCACATTCCTCCTGGCAAAACACTGTATTGCAGCTAAAGAAGTGCTGCCAAGAGGTTATGTTTGATCTGTGACCAAGAGAAAAGAAACCACACAAAAGTCAAAAGTAGATTCTCTAGGAAATATTAAAATGAAGGTGAAAAACTCTGAAAGTAGGATGAAATACCACTCCCCTCAATGCACAAAACTGCTGAGCTTCATTACACAGTTCTTGGGGATGCTAGTAAGCTATGCCTTGGTTTGCTCTTGCTCAAAATTCAGCGCATCAACGTGGCTGAGTTATGGCGAGCATTATCTAAACATTGACATCATTCAAACAGAATCTCTCCAGGATTGTGCAGGAATGCCTCACCCTTATAACCAGCACCAGATAAACTTCAAATCCTATTTATTCCCCAGTCTCTTACTTCAGTACAGAAGGATGTAATTCATACCCGATGTGACTTCGAAAGACCAAGGTATTTTTCATATCTTAAGGCAGTGAAAACAGAATAAAATGAGTTTTACTAGAGTGAAACTGGATCAAAAGAGTGGTGATCTTCAAATAGTGGTAATGAACCTTAACTACATGCAGCCTTGTACCCTCCTACTATTTGACTGTACATACTTCAGGCACTGAAAATAAAATATTTTAACTTACACATACAAAGGGCAAGGTAAACTACACTTTTTATCAACTATTAGGTCTTTTAAATAGCAGTGACAAGAGTTCCCAAAGGCACTGCTGACATCACGGAACTCATCTAGTAAAAGTGATCCAGCCTACAAGATACACAAAGAAAACTTTTGTATCTGAAACATCACTTTGGAATCTCACAAGAACAGAAAGTTCTCAGTATTTCCAAAAGAGATTAAATGTTAACTCCATTGGTCTCTTTTGTCTGAAATTCACTCTTTCTATGAAATTCAACACCACACAAAGAGCCAGAATCAGGATTAAGGATCTCATAAACCCCATTTAATTCCTTAAAAAGGCTTCTGTGCAAAAATGAATTCCAGTCTCTGAGAAAAGTTGTACTATTCACAAAAGCTGGGGGGGGGGCTTTAGAATTGCTATGAAAAGTCTGTGCTCCAGGAAACTTTTTAAACTTTTTTGGGAAACATACTTCTTCTAAATGGAGATGTATTTTCTTTAAAATATGTATTGAAATGGAATCTTAAAACAGTTTTCTCTTAAAAAAATTTAATTATTAAAGTCAATTTCTCTGTTGCTATAGATTATAGAATTATAGGAACAAAATTACAAGAATCAGGTCAAAGTCAGCCAGCAGCTACAAGGGCTTTTGGGCAGGCTTACCATTTGCTGGGATTCTCCCTAAAATTAGGGTAATGGTCTTCCATTGACAAGAAATAGGAGGCAGAATAATGCAAGATAGTAAGATGCTCTTCATGTACCTTGCAGGAGGTTGAGTTCAAGGAAGACAGAAACACTACAAGAACAAAAAAAATGAGATGACTTCATATTCAATTTCTACACTTCAGGTATAGTTTTACTCAGGGACCTCCCTATGAGTGATAGCAGCTCTTTCTGGTGACAATACTGTTACTGTGTGGTAAACTTATGTCTCTATTTAATGCATGACAAAAATGGACTGAGCAGTGCATTTGGTGAAGGGACAGGGAGTCCCTAGTGATGTAAGCTGGTGATCAGTAAAAAGTCCCTTCTAAGGAACTGCAATGCTGAAAATTTATTTCAAAAGCATGAAAGCTCATTGTCGTGGGTGCCACTGCCTAAACCTCTTGTCAAACTCAGAGGTGGCTTGCCACTTCTGCTCTAACACACTGCTGAGCTATTGCAATCTGTCAGAGAGCAAGAGCAACTTTGGTGCCTGTGCCAGTCCCAGCCAGGCTGAACCTCTTTGTAAGTTTAAAAGCCAAAAAGAGCTTTCTAAGTTGTTTTATTTTTTTTCTTTTTCCAGTTGGGGTATGTTCCAACACTGCTATTTGGGCATGAGCCAACCTAATGCTTAGTATGCCTGGGAGTCATGGGGTGTTTGCAAATGCTGCACTGCTGCAGGAAACAGTCCCTGGGAACTGCGGGCTCTGAGCTTCCCATTGCTTACCTTAGGGAAAGGAGAATACCCCAAGCAGGAAGGGTCTGTTTTGTGGAAGGAATGTTCGTATAAGCCTGTACATCACTGAAACCCAGAAGGGCTAAAGCTCCAGAGAAACTGCAGTGTGAACACAGCAACAGCCAGACAACTAACAGACCAGCTGGAAAGCAGCAGAGCAAATATTCAGTGGCAAAAGCAGCCAGCAACAGAAGGGGTTACTGAGGGCTGCCACTTAAAATTATAATAATTTCAATATAATAATTTCTCAGTTATCTAAAATCACATGGGACTGGAATACCCCAGTAAAATATAAAACACTGTACTGGGGAGATGCTGCCGCCATCACATGGCATAGTAACTGCACAAACTCAGGAAAAATGCTATGGTACACAAGAAAATCAACTGCATTTATTTCCTATGAGACAAATGAGTTTGCTTAATATGAACAGAACATATTAAGGTACTCAGAGAGGAGTTTTAAAGAAAATTTGTCTGTTTGGAAAACTTCTGTCTTTTGACTGAATTCTGCTACTAAAATCTAAGGCTGCACATGATCCCATGCTGTAGACTCTCTTGGAACGGGCTCACCTGAAAAATCAGGATATTAGCATTGTAAATAGTAAAATCTTTTTGCTGTCCTTCAGAAACCAGCATTCATAACTGAAACTCATGTAATTAAAGTAGTGTTATAAATGAGGTATCCAAAATAAAATTATAAAAAGAATTTATTTATAGTAATAATAAATTTGCGAAAAATCCACCACCAAAAGAAATAGTGCCGAACCCAGGATTGGCACGGTGAACAGAGTAGCTCTCTCTCTCACCTTACATGCTTTCCTCTGTTCACAAACTCTGGTTTTAAGAAGTGTCCTTTTATACAGTTTATTTGCCCTTAGGCTGTGTCGAAGTTCTCTCACTTCTTTTGACTTGGAAACACATTCCCATTCCTGGTCGTTGTCCGTTTCCCGGTCTGGCTGAAGGGATTTCTGATAAGAAGAGAAATGCTTGATGTGATTTTCGGGAAGTCGGTATTGAAATTCGGGTGTCTGACTCCCCTATCTTGTCGTGGTCCTGGATCAGGCATTGATGGGATCATTGGTCTGGGCCATCTCCTCTAGGAATCATTCTCCATCTGTTCTTCAAATGTAAATTGACCTTTTAATCAGTCTTGGTTTCAGTATTGACATTCCTGAAAATCCTATTGCTGGAACAAGCTATATTCCAAATCCCCATGTGTTATAGTTTTCTGATACAAGAAATCTTATATTATTATACCCAACACCTAAATTATAATTTATTTGCACGAATTACACATACATATATATTACAGTAGGAAAAAAAAAAAGGTATTTACTAGGTATTTTCTTCAGTTACATACAACATATTCATTGTAATCACGTTATTTCCGTCTGCCGTACTACAGGAGTAAAACTACCAGGATTCCTTCATGCCTTTTGTCACAAGGTGGCGACGTTGGAAGCAAGAAACATTATGGAGTAGAGGGACAGAACAGCACCCTGAAACGCTGACTCCCACCATACTTTGGAGAAAATAATAAATCATGGGTAAATTCTGATCCGTATATTTATGTGAAAATTCACGTATTGATTTTAAATGTAAAGCAATTTAAAGACATGTCAACTCAGGACTATAAATCCCTTAATGCAATATAATCCTTGAATCATAGCCATTATAATCCTTTCAATAGAAACATTTTGGTGGGAATTCAACACACCTGTGCACACTTTTTCACCGTATCAAATTCATTATGTAAATAAGATGAGAAATAATTGTCTTTCCTTTCTAAGATTTCCTCTCCTTATGGTTTTGTTAGCAGCTATTTTTAAAGAAATACATGGAAGCAATTACAAGATCTTGTTAAAAGAGCACAAAAGTATGCCAGCAGAATGAGTTCCAAGGTAACACCAGTTTTCTGCCACAGACCGAGCAAAGCAGAGAAAATTTAAGACATGGATCTTGTTATTAAAATGCATCTGTAAGCTTATTAGCTCTGAAGAGAACCCAGCATCCTATTCAAAGACGCTTTATGCAGAAAATCAGCAGAAGCTCATTATTCACAGAACCCTGGAATCGTTAAGGCTGGAAAAGACCTTTAAAATCACCAAGCCCAAGCACGGCCCAGCACCACCACCCATTCACCTCTAAAACCTGTCCTGAACTGCTATAGCCACATGTCTTTTGAACGTTCCCAGGGACGATGACTCCACCACTGGCCCGGGCAGCCTATCCCAATGCCTGACCATCCTTTCAGGGACAGTTTTCCTAATGTCCGACCTAAACCTCCACTGGCGCAACTTGAGGTCATTTCCTCTTCGCTACGCCCTCCTTTCAAGCAGTCGTAGAGAAAAATAAGGCCCCTCCCAGGCCCACTTTTCTCCAGGTCAAACACCCCCAGCTGCCTCAGCCACCCCTCACAAACGCTCCGGCTTCGCTCACAGGGCTGCTGAGGAACCTGCCGTGGTGGGCGGCGCCTCAAACAAGCGGCGCTCCCCGCTGGGGAGGTGCCGTACCCCAAAAGCGCACGCAGACTCGGGAATTTACAGAGAATGGCGACAAGCAATTAAACCAACACAGGACAGCGCCACCTGAGACCTCCAAGTGAAGCGCAGGGAAGGCGCCGAGGTGGGACTCGAACCCCCCACCTCCGCCACTCGCCAGCCACTTCGCGCCAAGGCAAACACAACCCTCCTCCCGACCCCCATCGCGGCGTGACTGCACGCCAGTAAACACCGCGCGGGATGAGTGACAGGCGCGGCTGCCAATGGCGGAGCGCCCAACGGCGGAGCCCGCGCTCGGCGGCTGGGAAGGCGCGCGACCGGAAACGGCAGCGCGCGGGAAACGGCAGCGCGCGGGAAGCGGCGGCGTCCCGAGTTGGAACGGGCCCGCAACGACCCCGGAGCCGGGAAGCGGCCCTGGGAGCGGCAGCGGCGCCCCAGAGGTGCCCCAGACCTGATTCCTTCATCAGTTGGCTGCCGGGCGCTTCTGAGTGTCTAGAGCGAGGTGTAGCCTCTCGGGAAGTTGCTGTGCGTGCTGAGTTTTGTTTGGTGCTGGTTTCCACGTGAGTCTCGTACTGGCACTTCTAAGTCATTAGCGTATGGAGCAAAATGTCCTTTCCCCTTCTCCCCCTCCCCATTTGAATGGCACAATGTAATAAGTTCTACCGGTTTATATTTAGGTGTGTTGCTACAGCCTTCCGATGAGTGTAAAACCAGGCAAAAGATATGAAACAAGAAGTAAGACAGCAGGGGCAGAAATGCCATCGCCCAAATCCCGGGTCGATTGGAGACGCACTAAAAGGGCGCTGATACTGCTTGACAGCGATGAGGAATCCTCAGCCACCTCTGAGGAAGAGGCTAGCACATCAGAAAGTGAAATCGATGAGAAAGGTCAAGCGGCTATGAATAATAGGCTTTCAGATCGGGAGGAGAAAGGCCACAGTGGGGAATTAACAAAAGACAGTGACGATGAGTGCGTTGTGCCTGGGAAGCGTAATAGGTTGAGCACCTCTGTCATGTATGACACCGATGAAAGTGAGGGCAGTGACATACTTGTTAGAAAGGTTTCTGCCAAACGCCGCTGTATAATGGATGACGATGAGAGTCCTAAAGAACAGCAGCCTGATAAAACGTGCCCTACAGAGAACGTTTCTACCAGTAGGAAGCAGAAAGTGCTTGCAAAATTGAAAGAACTTGTAAGACAAAGCACAGCTCGGAGATCCTGCAGCACTGCAAATTGTGAGGTTAGGGTTTTGTCTTTGAAATTTAATCGGAGAAAGTACTTAATGTGAGGAAAAATTAAGAGATATAAATCAATGCGATTTTTTGGGTTTGAATGCATGACAGATTATTAGTTCTTTAATATTTTAACTGTCACATTAATTGGCTAACTATGGACTGGTGAAAATATACCAAATTATTTTTATCAGGAAGCAGAATACCTTCTGAGGTGTCTTAGAGATCTCATGTTAGCTTAATTCCTAGAAGTAGACTGAAGAGAGGTACATGGAAATAGCAAATTTAAAGCTGAAAGTAATTGCTATCTAGTACAGAATGATGTCTTTTTTTGGAAATGTGTGCTTTCTTGTTAACTGAAAAAATAACATTATTAGATGGTCAAAAATCTTAACTGATCTATCTAGTATTTTGTCTGTGCAAATACTGAAAATTCTTGTGTTTGAAGTATTTTTTAAAATTTAATTAGGAGTCTAATAGTGAAGAATCAATAGAAGAGGAACCACTCTGTCAGTTGTCCCTCACACTATCAGAAGGTAATGAAACTGATAGTGACAGCATGAAAAATTTTATAATAGAAGAAGAGGAAGACGATGATAATGATGATGACATTGACAACACAGAGCATGTGAAGAGTGAAAATCACCCACAACAAAAGCAACTAAATCCATCAAACAGCAAGCTGCTGGCACACTACATCCCACAGTGTAAGATGAAAATTAGTGATAATTCTTCATGTATAACTAGCTCGTAGTATTGTAATAAAAATTAACAGGCTAAATACAAATGCTGAGGAATAGGATGTGATATTTAAAAGCAGATACCTAGAAGGTGTCAATTTATGAAAGCATTCTGATTTCTACAGTAAACTTCTACAGTCTTTTAGAGGATAAAGGTTGGAGAGGAGAAAGCTAAACTTTGCACTTTTTTTTTTTTTCAGTTGGTCTGATTTAGGATGAAGTAGGCTGCCTATGATGCATTCATTTCTGTGGAGACCTGAAAGCATCATCCTTCATCCTACAATCTTGTGGTTTATGCTAAGAGCAGCTATGTTAATCTGTCCAAATTTTGTTCTTGCTATGAGTTTGGGGCTTGGGATTTTATTTTTTGGATTTTTTTTTGGTTTGTCGTGGTTTTTGTTATGTTTTGGGAGTTTTTTATGTATTTTTATTTCATGGTGGTAAGATTTGGGACCAGTGATCTAGAGGGGTTTCTGACTTCACTGGCCAATCTCAGATGAATTGCACAGAGCAAGAAAACTCTTCAAGTTGTTCTTTTATTAAAACCAGTTTCTGGATGGAGCAGAGAGATTTGAAGCAGAACTTGATGCAAGTTATTTTCTTCCATATTTTGTTGTTCTAAATCAGGTATGTAGTGACTGGACAGTCAGTGCTAGTGTAGGTAGTCACAAGCACTTGTGGTATTTCTTCCCCAGTGAAGGCCTCAATAGAATTGTAGTTGAAAGAAAGAAAAAAAATGAACACAACAAATAAAATGGAAGCAGAAAATCCAAGACCACAACAGAAGCCTGGCCTCTGATTTACGTTGTTTTCTGCCATTTGTAGAACAAATTATTCACTTTTCTTTGTGTGTGTAGTTCTTATTGTGGACTCTTCTTGCTAATTCTAAACTAACAATACTGGAGAAAAAGAATTCTTCTTACAGGACTTCTAACATGGCCTGATTTTTTAAAAAAAATATTTTTTCTGGTGTGTTTCCTCCTTTTGGTAAATCTTGGTTGTTTTGCTTTCTTCCCAGTACCTCGCTGTGATCATTATGTTCACTTCAAAAGAATAGTAAAGGCTTTCCTCATAAATGCACTTGATGACACTTTTCTGAGCTCACTATATGGTAAGTAAATTGCATTAAATAATACATTCATGCGTTCAAAGTTATACAAAGCCATTTATTCTATGGAAGGGTGTTTCTCCTGATTAGGGTATAGAACTGAGGGTCCTGATATCTGTGGTTTTCCTGCTGTATAGCTTTGGATGGGGAGAGCAGAGGGGCCTCTATCTGAAAATGATGCTGTAATCTTGGAAAAATGTGTAGACTTAATTCTTGAGCACAGAAGGCTTGAAATGCCTTTTTGAGAGTAGGAATGTGTTTCTGTGTTATTAATCAGTAGTAACCTTTCCAGCATGAAATCCAAGCTAGTTTCAAAGCAGGTATCCCAATGAGAACATTGCAAGGTCAACTGGTTTGTCAAAACCTCTTGTGCTTTTTTCCATAGGAATTTGATAGATAATAAATGATTTAGTTATAGAGATGACTCTATATCAGATTTTTTTCTGGTTTTTTTTAACACATCAGATAAATAAGCTTCAGCTGCAGTCAGTACTTGTCTTATTCTTTCTGAGGAACTGCTTTTTGGCATTTGGCCTAGCAGGGCTGAATAACAGCCTCACACATAGTTTCATAAGCACTGTAAAGATGGGATTAAGGAGTGAACTCTCAGATTGTAGGAGTCAGTAAAGTGCCAAGAGTGGAGGTTTTGGTATCATCAGGAACTAAGAGGGAATGGAGAAACTGAAGTACACCACAGACCTCAGAATAAAGGCTGTATATTCTTGGACTTAAAATGTCTTTCATCTACCTCTGCTAGTTCTTTCAGGTGTTTGGTTTGTTTTGTTTCAGCAAGTAAAAACAAGCCTTTGAAAAGTAATAAGTAAACAGTGCCAGATTAATGTTGTAATAGCTTCCTTCTATTTCAAATGATATCTGCTCAATAAAATTTAAGAGTTTACTGCCAAGTTGCTGGAAGTAAATGAGCTCTGTGGGTGAGCTGGAGGTTGTACATGAACATTGTATGGTCATAGCCTAGCATTACAAAAATACATTTTTATAATGTAGAGTGGATTATTATGTGTTAATGGAAGTGAATCTCTTCATTAGTTTTGACTCAAGAGCAGCTACTGTAGTACTGGAGTTCACAATTTCTATTGGGAGGGATTTTGTTTTGGGGTCTAGCACAGCCTCTTCAAGCTCATACTGCAGATGTGTGTGTAAAGTGAATATGGAAAAACAGTTACAGAAATTAAATTGTACACATTACAATTATGGTGGCTCTAATGACAATTAACTACTTTCATATAGAAAGCTAGATAGCCAGTAGTCCTTCTCAGGTCTGCCTTTTTTTGGATAACAGTTTGGCTAGAAGACATGGGAAGGTAGCTGAATTAAGTTCTATGTCTGTACACACTGAAGTTCCAGGGCAGTGTGCATTGGCCTGTATCTAGAGAAGTCGAGTTTAATTCCTAGAGTCCAGCATATATTTGGGAAACAGTAATAGTGGTAGTTTTACTCATCCTCATGCTTTTTTATTTATTTTACTTGAATAAGTATTTGAAAGTACATATGCTGCCTAACTCAAGGCATCTGACTGTGCTACTGAAGTAAAGGTCTGTTTCTCTGTAATCTTTATAAGTGACAAAGAGAGTTGTCAAAATTTCTCCTCTGAAGTACCTCAGAGCAGGTTTTTTTCATGGATTCCAACTGCATCCCTTATACATTTTGAACAATTTAAACAGGTTGTTTGAAAGGCACGACATTCTCCCCATGCTTCCTCCTTTTCCGTTTAAATGAGATTGAGTGAATGGATCTCCATTTGGGATGAGATCTTCTGGCTTAATTGTAGAGTTTGTTCATGTACCCCTTTTAAATAATAAAATATATCCCTTTTTCAAGATGTATGGATTGCAAGGATCACTTTTATGGGTAACAGTAGCAGATGTATTCGATAATAGTTTAGTAAAATCATTCATAGTTCTTAGTATGCAGAAGCATAATGTCCTTGAAAATTGTATCTAAAAAACTTGTAAAACATAGGGGTGGTCAGCAAATTAGTAATGATTCTTACTGAACAGATGGAACAAGACAAAAGAAGTATGCACAAGATATGCTGCTCTCACTTCATTATTTGGACGACCGCTTCATTCAGCCTCGTCTTGAGAACTTAATCAGTAGAAGTCGCTGGAAAGATCGGTACAAGGTGTGTAGGTTCTATTTAAATGCTGAAATTCTCTGTAAAGGTGCAACAATCATTATTATTATATATCCTTTTTTAATAGCAACTATTGTTCTTTAACTTAAATAATTTGTTTTAATGCTTATATAAATATCAGAAATATTTTATACGTTGATAAGCAGACAAACATTCAGGTAGCAGAACAGAATCTGTTCTCATCTACCTGAATGTGTCACCTGCTAACTTCAGCAGATGACATTTGAGGATTTTTTTGTCACTTGGTAAACATTCTAACAAAATTTTTTCCTCCTCCCACAAAAAAGTAAACAGCATGTTCATCAGGAATCTTCTACTACTCCAAAAAATTAAGCCAGTATAGAGCTAGTAGTTATTGTATGTATATTACTAGAAGAGTATTAGCAGCGTGGGTGTGGTGATTTAATGATCAGTAATGAAACTTGGATCCCTTTCATTTCTCTTGGACTTATTTTGTGTGAGTACAGAGTACTCAGCAGCCTGCTGGAGGCGTCATTCAGTTTACAGAGATACTTTAATGTTATTTGGAATCTGTTTTTCAGGAGCGTGTGGATTGTTACCCAGATGTTCACATAATCTTGGAGAATACAAGAAATATGTCTTGTCAGGCCTGTGAAATTAAGCGGTTTTGTAAGTTCAGTGTGTTGCTCTCTGGAAGGCTTTATAATAGTAAAACTTTGGAAGTGGATGACTTCATGTCAGATGATAAACAGGTAATTTCAAACCAGCACTCTAGTTTTAAGTTTTATTTTTAAGATTTTCTTTTATCAAGAAAATAAATCAAATGTTTTTTATGACCTTTGGTTTTGCCTGCATCACAATGACCTGTGTGCTGTTACTTGTCCACATCTACCTAATGAAAAAGCCTTTTACCTTTGTGTGTGCCTATTATGCCCTAAGACTTCCCCAGCAGGAATCTTGCGTTGATTAGTGGCCAGAAACATTGTAAAAGTGACTTTCTGTATGACAGACAATCATTGCCATTTAATGATTGTGTTTTCTATTTTGCTGCAAGTAAGGTTTATTCAACACTGAGTCACTAGGTTTGCTAATTCTCTGCCTGCTCTAGCACTTGGAGGGCCCACGTGCATTCCAACAGTTCTTGTTTGCTCTAGGTTCAAACATTGAGTGAAACAGTGCAATGGTCATCCTGGCAGTCCCAGCGCGACCTTGTCTGAATTAACTGCTTCATTCTTCAGATTTTTTTTCCCACATTTGCTGTTTACCACATAGCTATTCACTCAGGACAAATTATCTTGGCATCTCAGATGCATTGACACTTGAAGTTGCTGATCTCCTTTCAAGAAAACTTGTTCCTGCTTATATCGATACGTTTTATTAGAGCCTTTTCCACATTCCTGGAGTATGAGAATTACTTGTCCAAACTAGAGAACTCTTCCATTTAGGTAGTCTTGCATCTATTTCTCCCTCAGTTGTCACTTCTAGAACATTTTGGATTAAATGAGATTTTTTTTTTTTACTAAAAGGCATCTTTCATGTTATTACATAATATTCCATTAGGTAGTCATTTTAGGTGACTTGAGAAGTCACATAAAATAATTTAATAATAGCCTAATACAATTATATTTCACAGTTAAGCCTTTTGAAAACATTGAGTTTCAAGAACCTGGATGTTTCTAATATTTAGACATCTTCCCTTCAAATTTGCAGCTACACATAATTTTTATTATTAGATATGTATATGACCTCCAGAAATGCAAATCATGACCTCTTGTGATAAATTCAAAGCACATGATTTGTCAAGAATGAAATATTGCTACAGTTGTTTATCAAGCTGATATCCAATTCTGCCTTTCTTCCTTTCAGGAGACAGAGATGGTATTTTATCTGTTAGTGTTAAAGAAATTTTGAACATAGCTTAAGTTCCTCCCTGTATTTGTTGAAAATTAAAGAAATTTCAAAACAAGGGTTTTTTTCAGTATATTTGGTAACGAGGTATAATAGGATTTCTTAAGTAAAAATAAAATGAAGCCCATGTCAAACAGGGTATATACCTTACTGAAGCTCCAACCTGTATTATTTGGATATTTGCAAATTGTTTTTAACTTACAGATTTGAGAGGTGTCATTATAATTATCATTTTATCATCATACAGGGCTCTGTGTGTAATGCACGAGCTTGAAAACCTGTGCCAGAGTTTTTCTTAAATTACAGATCCTTGTAAGCAGCAGCTGCTGATATTCTGTTTTGAAAAGTATGTATGTGCATGATAGTCAAGAAAGCTAGGCTTTTCCAGCAATGCTTTTCCCCTTTTTAGTCCTTCTTATTAATCCTACTAAGTCCTTTGCAATCATCCCAGCAGTGATACTGCAGTCTGTCACAGTCATTCCTCCTTACATACAAAACACTCAGTTTTTTGTGGGAAGTGTGTGCCTTACCTAACCAGAATTAACTAGTGAACTAGCACAAGAATTTAATCTTTACCTACCTCTCAGCTTAACTGTGGAAGTAACAGTAGCAGTTCCCTCACTGCTGACCAAATGTTGTCAAGCATGAAGTGTGGGCTACTTTTCACTTTGGAAAAAAACTTGAAATACCCTATGGAATACTGAACTAACTTGCTAGTTAATTTTTGTCCTCTTCAGCTTTGCAGTACAAAATGAGAGCTTTTTTTACCTTGTGTACACCAGCATCTAGGGACATGTGCTATGTGCCTGCTCAGTATGGCTCCGTGGCTGTTAAGCAGACTCAGGAGACAGAGTAATTGAGCACTTTCCAGTCATTTTTGATAGTGTCTTATAATGCAACATTTGTGTTCTTATGGTGACCTGCAGTTGAGACTGCTAAAAGTACTGTTCTCAAGTTGTCTTTAAAGCTCTGCTGGCAATGCATTGAGCAACTTGTCCTGCCAATTTAGAAAAAAAAATATAGAAGAAAAAAAGGCTCACGGAGCTACATAAAACTCACATTTCACAAACTTAATTGACTGATAGAGGAGGCAGTTCAGCACTGACAGATCAAATTGAACGGAAACACATAGTTGGACTATTTTCTATAGATTTGTTTGAATATACCCAAGAAAAGTGGATGTGAAGAGAACAAAAACAGACCTCCAACCTCCTTCTTCTACATAAAACTTTCCTTTTCTCTCATCTCTAAAGTACTCTGCTTTGCCAGTAGAAAGAGAAGAGAAACAGCTGTTTCAATTTTGCTTAGGCTTGCGGTGATTGTTCACTGTGTAGGTGCCAATTCTCATTTCCCCCCTGATCAGGGAGAATTGCAAGGTTTAGAGATGTAAGTGTCCCCCACACTTCCCTGCTCCTTATGTCACCTGGATTATAAACTGCTTTCTACTTCAGTCTTGGTGTTCTGCTTATAAACATGCTTAGAGGACATGGATTCAGTCACTACCTGTTGTGCTATTGTCCAACCATGCTCCTACATTCCATACAAAGTGATTTAACACAACTTTGGCTGATAGGGCCAGCTTGAGTAGATAAGTTAAGCATTAATACAGAGAGACTGAGAACTGTGAGGGGAAAAAATTAGGGTGAGTACAGTACTGAGATTCTTTCCAAAGCTGCTTTCTGAAATAGCATTGTATTTTTAGACTATCTTTCTTGCTTAAAAACACAATACATAGTTACATTTACATGATATTTAACTATTTGCCTTTGGCATTTCTCCACATCACACCTAAATAAGCTATGAAACCCACAGGATATTTTGGAAGGGAAAATGGTATTAGGTCCCAAAACAGATTGGACAGGTTCTTGGGGAAGGTTCTTTTGCACTATGGAACATGATATTTGGGATGATACAGACGATTTTAACTCTTCACTGCCAGAAAATGTGTGGTAATCTTATGATCTTTCTAATGTTTGTGCTGGATCTTATACTAACTTCCTACATATCTCCTGTTAGCTGTTGTCACAGGGGAGAAAACTGGGCCATCAGTTTGATGCAAGATGATATCTGCTATTTTATATCACATAATGTTCCAAATGCCACACCTCATTGCTTGGGATACTTGAAAAGTTGTGCAATGCTGAAGCACTGCAGCTTGGTTCTTCATTGCTGCAGTATTTAAAATGGTGCTTCTGGAAATTTGAGTTAATCAAGGTTCAGCATTAGTTGGTAGGTCTTGCAGCACCAAACACGAGCTTTAGCTTCTCAATATTGGGGATACTAGAAAATGGAGCTGTATAAAGTTAGGACATGTACATGATCAGTAGAGAATAAAATACAATAATAGGCGTTTTTTATCTCAGAATGTTTAAAATTTCAGTTAATAACCATTTACTGTAGGTCAGATCAAAAGTTCTTTTAAGTGAGTATGTCTCTTTTGATGTAACTGATACTATTCCTGGTGATAACCACTGAGCTGCTGGTTAATATATTTAAGAAATTAAGATATACAGTTAAGAAAATATATAACTAAAATAAATAAATTCTGTTTACATAATCCTTAAAAATATACTTTTCTGTTACTTTCATTGTCGACAAATAGAGCTAGAGCTAGGTTGCACAAGTAGGTCAGGTGTTTTGGGGAACTGTTCACAGATGCAAGCATTTGGTCATGCATTCAGAAAAGCTCCCTGAAAATGTGGGTTGTAAGCATTAATTAAAACTGAACCTTCTTGTAATTTGAGAGTATTCAGATCATAGCATATTATATTAACAATAAAATTTATCACTTCTGTGGCTCAGAAGAAATAGTTTCACAGTTTAAAATTTGATACACATATATATATGTGTGCATGTAATGTAAAGGTGTGAGAAGACATCAAACTTGTATTCAATGTCCATGGAGGATAAGTTGATGAGGGTTTGGTTTTTGTTGTTTTTGGTTTTTTGGGGTTTTTGTTTTTTTCAGAAAAACCAAATCAATTTCTTTACATATGTATAAAATACATTGCTTTTTTATTAAACCTGTCTTCCAAAAACCAGCCAGATGTATATTTCTTACCTGATAGGCTTTCTCTCCATGGGTCGAAGTAGTAATCAGTGCACCTGTGGGTCATTTACAGAGGATAGACTATTCTTCTGACTTACTATTGTATCTGCTGGAATTACTGTTCTGGTAGATGTGGAACAAAACATTCTCTTGTGAAATGCAGGATGTGCATAAAGGCAGGTGAAAATTGAGTCTTTCTCCCTCCCTGCACCTCCAATGGCACATATTATTAGTGAACACTTAGGATAGCCAAAGATTCTTGTAACCAATATATTACTCAGCATGGTAGTGCTGATAGATGGTAACAAATCCATTCTAATCCATGCTCTGATTATGTAGTAACAGGTGCATTTTAGCATTTGTTCACCTGTAAATTCTGCTGTGAAAAAACTGAAATAAGACAGTTGTATTTTTTCTACAGGGAAATCGTAGAAGTAAAACTGGTAGTAACTGGGAGATGCCGAGGCTTTATTTTCTGCAACATCATAGCTTAGCTATTTCTCCCTACAGTTGGAGATTAATGTTTGTATTGTATAAAACTTCAAGTTCAGATTTTAGTTTTTTGAAATTCAGCCTCTCCATTTATTAACTGCTGAGAGGCGTATGCCAGTATGTATTTATATGTATTTCTTGAAGAAATATTGATTATTATTCAGGCTACAAAATGTTAAAACTGGTATTTTATCTCCCCAGGATATACTTGCACATTAAGCAAAAGTAAGCAAATAATTCCTTCCTCTGCTTTGTCAATATGATGGTTGTCTAAAGTGTTAGTGATTTTGTAACATAGTTACACCAGGAGATAGGAAAGATACAACCATTACAAACATGATTGTGTTTGCAAGAAGACTGCACTGATAAGCTGCCATTGCTTGGACATTCTGGCTGCCTGTTTGCTCAAAAATCCTTCTGCTGTGGCTGTGAAAACTACATAAGTTGGTGCTAATTTTATGCATGTAGTATCATTCTGTTTATTTCATTGTTCCAAAAAATGTCCTGGATTGACTGGTTGAATCTTACTAGATTAGCCCACCAATTCTACATATTGTAAAGATAACCATGGTTCTATCCAAAGGAATGATTTGTTTGTTCTGGCTTAGGTTTTGAAGGTTGGTATGGTGTGTGCAAATCGTACGAGAGTTTATCACAACCTGAAACACTTCAAGTACAAGTTATACATGGATTGCAGCTCTCTTGCTAAATTGGATGGTGTTGAGGGTGAACCAGTCAAAGACACTGTAGAGCGGCTTTTCAGCCACTTGGAAGAGAGTGGATGGATTCAGAAGGTATGACTGGGTTATTCCCTGTATTCTTTTCCAAACAGATGAAACTAAGTTCATATAAAATGTCTGTTTTCATGGATCAGTTCTGAGTTACCAGTTGTCAATAATAAAACTCAGCTCAACCGTTTCCCCATTTCTGCTGACCCAGTTTTTCAAACAGTGGTGTGCTGCTGTACTCAGAAAGAGTTTGCATCAGCTTTTGACACAAAGCTTTTTGACAGCCATGTGATCTCTGGGCTGTGGTCAGCAGGCCCCTGTTTCATTTGAATGCAGCAACACAACAAACTTGAGCTGTAACTTAGAAAGATGGGAAAGCTGTACATGAGGCACAGCAAGAATATTTTAGAATTCTGCTTACACTGGAAAACTTTGAATTGTTCAGAACCACTTCATGAACTATTTTAAGACAATTTGTAGTACAATTGCATTTAGTATGCTTTTACTTCTAAATTGCTATTGACATGCTTGGTCATGTGTTGAACAAGAAAAAGCTGTGTTTACATAATGCAGTTATTAAATGTTGACAAATTATTTAAATTTCATTTCACTCAGAGATATGATGGTCTTGAAGATTACATGAAAAATGCAGACAATTTTCAAGAAGAGAAAATTGATTAAGAGGTCATCAGTATGGCTCTTTGGAAGACATCTTCAAAAATGTGAATGGCCTACTTCATCTGCATGTGCTTTATCTCTGCCTGATCTTCGAGCTTCCTATGTAGGCTGTTACATCTGAATTCATATGCCTTTAAGTTACTGTTTGATAATGTGCTGTTTCATTTTTTTCTCATCTGTGTCAATATAAACCCAAAGTTTTACCAAATCAGTTCTTCCAGTCTTACTGCATTAATCTCTTTAAGTTTCCTACTGTTAGAAATATCAGTTCAATATCTATCTACTTGTGAAATAAAACTTCCACCTATTTAGACTGAGCTGTATTGTAGAGAGCATAGGAGATGCTGAGATCTTTTGAAGTGGGTATATTTGGAAAGGTAAGGCTTTGTTATACAAGAACTTAGGACTTGCATGTTACCTTCCTTATTCCTCATTATGTGCAAGTCCAGTCAGTTAGAATGATAGTTACAGCAAACAGTACCCAAATGCAAAGATCTATTTCTCCTCTGAGGAATCAGTGTAGACAGTTGCAAGGCAACAGAGGAAATACTCTGCAGTCCTGACTGCATTTGCAGCACAGTAGTCATTCCTCTCTTGAGAAAGTAGGTGATGAGTCACAGTATGGGCGTCATACAGACTGAGTCTGGCTTAGCCATCTAAATGAACACATGGGCCCACATTGCTGTCTCTGATAAGCACCTGGGGCAGTTTACTGAGATTTAAAACATCAGAATACATACTGCAAACATAATGGCAGCAACTTGGAGTAACTGCAGTCCTAAGAGAGTAGATTAATATGCCAATGTAAGATAAGCAAGAATTCTTCTAGTGTAATTTACAAGAAAGTAGGGGTTAGTCAGAAACAGAATGCATGACTTACCAGAATTGCATGAAACCCAAATCAGAGTAGATTTTCAAGGATTTATGAAAGGTTGAGTGTGGTGCTGTCCATTCTGAAAAACTGGATAAGAACTGTAAATGTTCACTTGAAGCCCAGAAAGCCAGCTGTGTCCTGGGCTGCATCCAAAACAGCGTGGCCAGCAAGCTGAGGGAGGTGATCCTCTCTGCTCTTATGAAACCCTACCTGGAGTGCTGCATCCAGCTCTAGGGTCCCAGCACAGGAAAGATTTGGCATCCTAGAGCCTGTCCAGACAAGGGTCACTAAATTGATCAGAGGCCTGGCTGTAGATAGGCTGAGAGAATTGGGGTTGTTCAGTCTGGAGAAGGGAAGGCTCTGTGAGGCCTTATTGCAGTCTAAGTATATAAAAGGAAGATAGAGAGGGACTTTTTACTAAGGCCTGTAGTGACAGGACAACAAGTTTTAAACTCTAAAGAAGGTAGGCATAGATAGACATAGGGAGGAAATTTTTTACTGTGAGGTTGGTGAGGCACTGGTGCAAGTTGCCCAGAGAAGGTGTGGATGCCCCATCCCTGGAAGGGTGTTAAGGTTAGGCCAGGAAGGGGCTTTGAGAAACCTGGTATACTGGAAGATACCTCTGGCCATTGTGATCCTTAAAGGCCCCTGCCAACCCAAATTGTTCAGTGTTTCTGTCCCTGTATTTTGGGCTGCATATAAAAATTATCAGATACAGCCTAAGATAAAATGCAGGACACGGTGTTTTGAATCCTACATCTTGCTATATGCATACTCTATTAGTCTTTTGTGGCTGAACAGCTTAGTGAAAGATACTGTTAACGCTCTGAATCCTTTTAACAAGTTACTCTTTCAGCAGCAAAACTAAGGAAACCTGATTTCTTGTAGATTTGTCCATAAGAAGTCACCACATTTGTTTTGCCATTTTACTGGCAACAGATATGCTGATTGGGTAGGCAGTTGCTGCTAGGTGTATTGCCTAACAATGAGCATCTGCTGGTTTTTTTTACATAGAGACTGTACCTTAGATTCATCATTCACGACCCTTTTTTCCAGCATTCATTGTGAGAAATTAACTGCTTTTATTTTTTTAAGGACTTGAAATCCAGCAATATCTTAAATGCTGTTAGGTGAGTTAGTAGCATCAGTACTTTTTTATACCACATAGGGATACAAGATATACAAAACCAAGGTGAAAATTCCCAGTAAACAGACTGAGACTTGCTCTCAAGTAAACTTATGTTGAAGATATTCTTTCCATACCTTACCTGTGAGTTAGACACATGGACTTCTGAGGTTTGGTATGTCTTATATCTATCTCCCTGGTTACCAAAGCTGAAAGTTTCCTTCTCTATTCCTTCTCCTGCCTCATCTCTGTTTCTCTGGGAATACTGGTGTGAACACACCCATCAACTTAAAAGTACTCAGGAATCCATCTTGAATATATCCCTTTTAGTTACTGATACCTCTCTTCTTTCTGTTAACAAAATCTCTTATAGTTTGGTTTGCTTCTCTAGAACATAACACCATTTGGTGTAACTTTATTCTTAAAAAGGAAAGCCATTGTGAAATGAGCTTTGTATCACGTAATGGAGTATGTCCTCTTAGAGCCTTCCTGACTGATCCCAATTTTTGCTACCATGTGTATTTTCTAAAACCTCTCAAGACTGACTTTGCTTAAAAATTCTGTTATCAAAACAAATGTCTCATTTTGCTACACTAAAGTAATTCACTTCCAAAGTAAGGAATCTGGCTTGCTGAGTACAGGTAATATTTCAAGAATAAATACAGTTTGATTGAAAATTGAAATGGTCCATTCTACTTATTTTTTTATATTCCAGATGTCAAAAAATTAGTACAATGGACCATTTTACTGGTTTCTCACCTCCTCTTCATTCACCTAAAAAGTGTGTGCTATCTACAGCATTTTTTTTCTGTTGCTAGCAAGGACACAAAAATATTCTGATGGACCTTCTTGATTGAAAGTGCTTCCATAGGTTTTCTAATCTTGGCTGTGGTATCACCATTGTGACTAAGAAAATGCCTTAAATTGAAATCACTCTTCTGTTTCAGTAAGAAACAGATATTTGATTTGGCAGGAACTAATGTTTTTTGTGTGTATTGTGTCTATTAAACTCTGATATTCCTCTCACTGAGATTGGAGGAAGTGATAATATTTTTGTGGCTGCTGCTCTACCTGAAGTGTTTCTAAAAGATAGCAAATGTGAAGTGTCATTACATCACTTTTATATTTGTCTTTACGACAGGAAGTTAAAAAATTGTTTATAAGAGTAAATATGTAAAAATTTAGATCATTTTTTCTAGGTCTGTTTGCAAATGCTAGTACAGTTTGAAGCACAAAGAAGACTCTTACCCCTGAGACTTTCTATGTATAGAAATAATCAGTAGGAATATTTCTAGCAGAAAAAAGAAATTTGTGCAAATATCTAATGATGAGAGAAGTTAGAAATCTGACCAGTCTTTCATGCTTTTTTTTCCACTTCAGAGAAGTTGAATGGAGCTAGGAGGTGAGAGAATGCAATGTTTGTTCCAGTAGGATATTTTAAATTGTTTTTAGTGTTAATTTTTGAAGCAGTAGCTCTAATTAAGATGAAGTACCTGTCTTAATGGAACAATGAAGAGAGCTCAGTGTGCGATTAGACTTTGCATGGGTGATTAATGATCATACTTGGAAATTACTTTAGTTCCTGTAATGCTTTGATAATCTGCTCCAGTTTAAATTCTGTAACTGGAGACAGCGATAATGGTGAAGTTCACACAAGGTATTTATGCACAGGATCAGGCTGACTAAGACAGTGTACTTCTGAGAGAGGAGGTTCTTTTTAATCTATATTCTGTCCGGTTCTTGCAGTTAAGTATGAAAAGAAACTATTTCTCTCCCTTTGTCCTTCAGTTTTTGGAAATAAAGTTCTTTGCTAATAGTAGATAGCTGTTACTGTCACTTTTTCAACAGTGAAGGCTTCTCCTGTTTCCAAAAAGCAGCTATTTTTAGCAGTTCAGCAGTCAATTACAGGCAATTCCCATGTTTAACCTCTGGTTTACATTTACTTGGATAAATAAAGGCTTCTAGTTTTATGCTTTTTTAAGTCTGTCTGGATAAACAGAGTGCACTAGTGTGCATGTGTGCTACACAAACGCTTGTAAATACAATACCATTCCAAGAGAAATATCTAGCACACACAAAGTAGATTTGAAAAAGTTGCCTTTCTGATTCTGCTTTGAAAAGAAAGAAACACCAATTTCTAATCTGAATTTCGAAATAAGACAAAAGAATGTAAAAAAGTATGACCTACCAGCCAAGGAATAATATGAGAAATATGTGAAATTATATTAAAAGAACCTGGTAATAACCATCAGTGGCTCCACTTTCCTGAATAGTTGGTATGAATTTTGGTAATTGTCTAGGTAGTAAGTGGTGGCATGGGGTTGTTTGAGGGTTCTTCCTCTGTTGTTTATTAAGTAAGATATAAACACAGTTTCCTTAGATTAATTATTAGTAGTTTAAAAAAAAAAAAAAAAACAACATAAAAAGAATCAGGAATGCTCTGTTCAAGATTGCTTACTTTACAGTTTAAACAGAGCAGCAATTGCAAGCACCTTGTGCCCAAAATTTAAAGGCAAGAAAACTGACTCGGGTGCAGTCAGATTCTTTCAAGTTTAACAATTTGCCAGCCGAATCACATCATACATGAGCCTAGCCAGGAATACCCCAAGAAATCAAAATGGCAAAGCATCCTCACTGAGAAGTAAGAAATGGAAATGGCTGAAAATTCAAAGCTCCAAGTTCAGAAAGTCCTCTGTAGGATTGATATTAAATATATGCTGTCCCAATTAAGTTAATGTAACTTTGAGGCATTCTAAGCACAGATGAAGGAGGCATGTGCTGAGACTAAAGCATGCACTCAAGATTTTAGGCAACACAGGTTCAGCACAGTCTTTTTGTTCCACTTTTGGAAAGTTATTAGCACAATGGGATGTCTGTGGTGAGAATTCCTAGCTGAGAACCCAGCACAAATAAGTGCTTTTCTCATCTGGAGGGAGCTGCTGGTTTGGGAAACTCAGAGCTTCAACAGCAGTAGGGAATTCACAAAGAAATGATCAAGCATGAGAGTTCATGTGAGATTATAATGTCAGGTAAAAAGGTAACAAATTAGTGTCAACAGAAGGAATAAATTAGTTGTCCAAGGACCTGTTATGTTAATTGTTTTATCCTGAGTGTACTTACGAGAGTGCCACTAATCATAAGGGATGTTACGACATGTTAAGAATCGTTTAAAGAAACTTGACGACCAACCAGTCCAAAATTGATGGCAGTATCCAGGGATTGGTGACATTCGCCAGGGTCTACTGAACAAAACTTGGAAAGCCGAGGGATGGCTGTGGAGTATTTCCTGCTCGGAAACACCAGGGGCAGCATTTGCTGCGGATTGAGCGAGCGGGGCTCGCCGCGCAGCCCCGCAGCCGGCTGCTTCTCTCCTAGAAAGGGAGATATAAACCACAAACCGAACTCTCAGGATGCTGCTTGCATAAAGCGAATCTTGAACGTCTCAAGTTAAAATGAAAAAATCTTTGTTTGGAAAGATTACTCTCTGAGTTATATGAAATCTTGTAATAGAGAGAGATAGAGAATTCCCCCAGCTGTCTTGGTAGCTTCCGGAGCAGCACCATGGGTTTCATATTCCCACAGCCACTTTGAAAACCCCATCCAAGCCATCATTTAAAAGACTCTTGTTTATTCTCCATGAGATTCTTGTGTTAGTGTTGCACATGTGTTCCGTGACTGACCCCCTTAAATACAGCAAGGACATCTTGAGCTGTTAAGAACAAATAAAAGCCCAAGCAAGGCCTGAAGCAAAAGGTAACATTGTCTACTATTTTACAAACGTTATAATTTCATTTTGTTTTCCAGCTGTGCCAACCCACTGTTCTCAACAGATGCAAGCTGCTGTTAGGTACCAAATAATAACCCACTCTTCCTTAGTTGTTCAAGGTTAAACAACACAATCTCTTTTTCCTGTCAGCAATAAAGCCTTCCTCTGAAGGCAGCACAACCCCAAACCCTCTCCCCCTGACCTTATCCCTCAGCAAAGTCTCAAAGCATTTGCTGAGACAAACAGGGGTCTGAATGTGCTAGAGGTTCTGGCTGGTGCTTACCAAGCCAGAACCTGGAAACTCACATCTTGCAATAAACCTTCACGTTTGTTGCTGCATGAAGGAGATAGGCATCGTGAAAGTGGGGAGTTTATATTTCCCATATGTCTAATGCTGCATATCTTTAATATTCTGGGGGATTTTCCAGGAATGTGTCGCTTCATCACTGGCATTCAAAGTATTTATTTGCATGACCTTGGAAGGGGATAAAAACACCTGAGAGGGTTATTGTCAGCTCCTCCTCATCCTCAGCTTAATGGTCTCAGTATGCTGAGATGAAATTTGTGTATTTTTCAGACTGGACCCGTTGCAGAACTGGAAGAGATAATGCACCCATCTACTAAGGGCTGTACAGTCCCAAAAGACCTTGGAGGTTTTCCATAAGGGATGTGTCTCTGCGTGCTTGGGGGCCATTTTTATTCCCAGAGGTATTTGGGAATTTGGCTAATGCAGCCACAGTAGTACAACAGCATATTGCTTTAATAAAGCCGGCCGGCTCCCAGCTATTTCTGCATCCTCCTTCACTGTTCACCTACAACAGCACGCAGAACCTGACGGCTGCCAGTTGCAGCAATACCAGTTCCAGAGGCCAGATCTCGTAGTCTAAAATTGCCCTGCTCTAAACAGAGGAGCCAGGCGAGAGAAGCACTAAACCTGCAGCTTTGCCGGAGAGGAACCACAGTGCAGGCGCTACGTGACTTGCCCCGGACACCCAAGAAGCTCCTTGTCAGGGCGCAGAGCTCCCACACCCCGAGCCTGACCTCGTGTCGCACACTCGTCCCGTGCATGCGAGCGCCCTAGAACGCACTGCTTGTTCTTACACCGTCTGTTCCAGAGAAATGCAGCTGGTAGAGGAGCGCAGCCGTGATTTATTTGAGAACTCCCTCGTACTCGCCTGAAGGTCTCGCCGCCGGGGGAGGAGGCAAAGGCTGCGCTCCTCGGCAGATGCTCCACTCCCGGCCCGGCACCCAGGTAGAGGGCGAGGAGGGGAGCGGGGATTTCCTTGGCTTCTTCCCATGCACATACCTCCCGGGGAGCGGCAGCGGCCCGACTCCCCTCGGCGGCCGCTGGGAGGCTCCGAGCCTCGCCCCGGCCTCCCGGGCGCCGCGTCCCCGGCCGCGCTCTCTGTCGGTGACACCCGCCTCCCGCCCCCGCGCCGCTCCGCTCCGCGCCCCGCCGCGCCGCACGGAGGGGCCGCGGGCAGCTCCGGCACCGGCAGAGCCGACAGCCCACCGGCAAACACCCGCCCGCCGGCGCGGGCATGGAATATACAAAAACACAAAGGAAAAGTGGCTGCTGGACTGTTCTGGGGGCAAAATGCTGGAAGTTTGTAAGTGCAACTCTCCGTTTGTAATTACTGTCTGAAGAGGGGCTGGGTTACTTGTTTGGGGTTTGTTTCCCCCTTCCCCTTCTCCCCCTCTCCTCCGTGCTTTTCTTGAAACTGTACTAGAAACTGTTCCAATATCTGGGAGTAAAAGGGAAAGTACGCGAGAGGAGTTCTTTGCCTGGGTCCGCAGCTTGCTGCTTAATACTAAGCGGGGAGATGAGCACTGAAAGCAATACGGATTTATCCAGTAGCTGAATTAAGTGAAGGCGAAGCGTGGTTTGGAAGTCCATTGACTGACATTGTTCCGGACCGGGGGATCTGTCTCTCTGATTTTTAGAGGAACTACAGTTTAGCGGCAGCCAGCCGGACACAGTCACCACGCCGCAGAGTGGCCAGCAACGAGCGGGCGAGAGAAACGAGAAAGCACAAAGACTGAACTAACCCGACCCTCCTCCTCTTTCTCCTCCTTCCCCGGCTCTTTATTTGCACATTTACTGAAGACTTAAAAGAAAAAAAGAGAGAGAGAGAAACCCCAACAAACCCATTCCAGCTAACCTACGAGATTTTCGGTCCGCCGGGGGTTTCTCCGCGCCGCCGACCACGGCAATGCCTTAAATTTTCACTTCAAGGAACAACACTCCCCGCTCCCCCGAAATAAAATAAACCCAATAAACCTGCCAAGTCTCACTCATTTCCGAGGGAGAGCTCCTTCGTCCAGGGATTCATTTTGAAGACAGCGGCTCGCTTTATTTGGCTTTTTTTTTT
>VWYI01010631.1:0-39475 GCA_013399455.1 Anthoscopus minutus
TTATGAATCAATTAGAACATCTGGAATTTCTAAGCCTCTCTGTGTTGTCCAAACCTGCATGTATTCTGTGTTAAGTGGGGTATTCCTGATACAAAGAAATTGGATATGAATTTACTTTATATAGCATGAGCTCCAAACTATTTACTCAATTTGATCATTATTCTATCCAGTATATAGTTAGAGTCATCACATGCTTGGTCCTTGTCAAACACCACAATATCAATTAAATACCAGTACTACACTCTCAACAGTCTGGGTGTTTCAGTTGCTTTAACTGTACATACTTTTTAACTTTTATGTTGCAGTTCAGTTTTCAAGAAAAAAAACATTCAAGTCTTTCTCAAGAGCGAAAAAATATACAGTGTTCTTCCATCCCAGAAATAATCTCAGACTCTTCTAAGTTCAATAGGAAAGAAGATTTTTTTATTTTCACAAAAGAACAGGAAAAAGAAATAGATCCCAGGTAATAAAAACTTACATATATTTTTCTGTTTCCTCAGTGTTCCAGTGCTTAGTTCTTCATGGAACACAGAACTTTAGGCAATGTGTTAGTTTCTAATATTCATTGTTTAAAAGTTTTGTTTTCACAATAATAAAAAAGAGAAATTAAATTATTTTACTTATCATGGTTTCTCTTGACTCTATATAGTTTAGTGTTCCTGAGTCCATCAGGTTTGATGTGCTACACCTAATTTGTTTGCTTTTTTGCTTAATCTTCTTTAGATGTCTTCTTGATGACGAATCCAATGATGTCAAGCCCTTTCTTGGAATATTTGATGGTATTTTGTAAAACATGTAAACAAAATACATTGTAAGTGCTGGGGAAAGAACTTACAGTCAATTTTACAGTGAAGGCTTCAGTCAAAAGAATTTGATTTCTATTGTATACCTGTTTATCAATTGCTGGATTGCGGCAGAGAGTATATAATAACAAAACTGATTTCTAATTTATATAATTTATGGAATATAAGAAATAATATCTTGTTTTGATAAGTACTTTTTTTTTGTTGACCTTGCTGTTTCCAGGATTATAAAGAAAAACATTGAAATATGTCAAAGGAGAATAGTTCCCAAATAGAGGGTGCTTTTATAGATAACAGAAAATCCCATTAGGTAAAGTGAGGGATTTGTAGTAATGTGTTTGTAGTAACATGTCCTGCTTCTCAAGTAAGCTTTAAGTGAATGAAAGACTCTTTCCGTGGAAGTTTCATAATGTTTTTTGGGTTTTTTTCTTTCAGTTTCTCTACAGCTGAATTTTTGATAGTGCTGAGTCTTTAAAATAATTAGATTTATAGATAGAAGTAATAAAATGGTAAATTATTCTAGATTCTAGATATTCCCTTTGACAGTGTTATGAAGATGTTAATAAAAAAGTGCAACTTAAGCAGATGTTTCCAGATTCTCAGCAAAATAGTTGTTAAATGTCTGTAAAAATACTCTAAAAGTCTGTTGCCTGTTCACTTTCATACCCCAGGTCATAAAGTGGGCATTTGTGTGTCCTAATACAGATTTAGGCACCAGGCATTGCATTTGGATATCTTCTAGTAGCTTTAGTGTTTGAACAGTAGACCTTGCAAGTTCAACAGTTAGTGGAATATATGATATTGCCTGAAATCCAAGAGAATGTTAATTTTTACTGTTAATTATTCAAACTGTGAGGATTAAAATGTTACAATCACATGTGGAGCATTAGCTGTCTGTTCTTTCAACATTGTTTGTGGTGCAACTAAATGCAGCCATGAAACTGCACTACCAGGTTGTAATTTTCTCAGCTAATAACATCTTGTTTGACTGCAGTGTTTCCTTATGGTTTTGACTTGATATAACTCTTTGTCTGCATGAAAGCATTGCCTAATCTAAGCAGCCTCAATACTCATCCCTCAATATGTTTTTGACTATGCAATGCCAGAAGGCCCAAGCTTAACCCACTGTTCTATACCTCGAAGTGTAGAATATTTTAGTACATCTCAAAGTTATTAGGATGTCAGATCTCTTTTTGCCAGATTAAGCTTCTAAACTGATGTAACTTGGAATAACTACTGCTACATTTAGCCCAGCAGTCCTAGTCATGTACACATTCCAGTTCTGTCAGGGTAAGATTCAAGAATGCAGATTTTATCTCCTGCCCATCACCATCTTCTGATTTCCATGGGAAACAGATGGCTTCCAGGCAGATATACTGGTGTTTCTCAAAAGATGCTTCATATAAATGACATGGAGACCAAAATCCCAGGTCATGCCCCAGAAGGTGAGTGATGACATAGCTATGGAGAGCTGTAATTATTTAATTGAATACCATTAAGTGATAGACCTAGTTCACCTGGACTCCCTGTCTAGTCACTAGATAGAGGCAGACACGGTCAGAAGATACTTCAGATTGCAAATGGGCTGAATTGCTCTCTGGCAGAGCTCTCCAAATTACCTGTGATGAGAGTGACATGGAGAAGCTGGTGTGCTGCCATTTCACAGGCAGGCTCACTGAATATTGCCTTGCTTGTGCACTTGAGACACTGAGTTCCTTTATCCATGTAAAGATCCACCTTTCCTAAGATGAATAAAATGGCAAAAATGGCTGTGCTTTGTTTTGGGTGCTGACCAAATGCTAAAAGAGACTAATTTAATTCAACAGGATATCATCAGACATTTTCACTAAGCTACTAGCAATGAGTAAAATACAGACTAAAGTACATAAAAACATGGTTGGAGTCCATAATGATCCTTATTTTAATTCTGTATAGAGTTGAAACATTAAATGAGTGGCTTGAGTTTCAATCAATGGGATTATGTAAGTAATTCTTTGGGGATACAGCAGGATGCCACAGACTTTAGTCCGGGGATAGTTCTACAAAATTTACATTATAAAAAATACCATTTCCTATAATGGAGCAGTGAAAGAAAATTCAGTGTGATGAGAAGTCAGATTTTACTCTTACTTGTGTGATTCTCCATAATAAAATACATGCTTATACCTGCTTTTAATTTAACTTCAACTTCCTTATACGCTTCCTTGTCCGATCACACATATTGATTTCAAAATAGAAACTGAGGTCAACCATATCTGTGCTGAAGAAAATGCAATATGCACTCAGAACCCATAATCTTCAAAAACAGTGGGAAAATAAGTATAGTGTTTAAACATGTTCCCAGACATATTTGTATAGAAGTTTATAGCATACAGAATACCGCAAATGTATTGTGACATAATTTTCATTGTGTGGTGCATGTCTTGAGCACAGTTTAATTATGTAGCCCTTATTCATTTATTTTAAGATTTTAATGTGTTAAACATTACAGTAACTATAAAATAAGAGCAGCTGCAACAAGTCAGACTCTTGTTATTTGGGTGTATTTTTACTTTTTATTTATTTTAACTATATATACCTTCACAGAACAGTTATATGAGGTATAAAAGTTGGTGCTCTTAAAGGCAGTCAGAATAATGATAAAGAAGGAACAGATGTCATCATATGAAACCAATATACACAAAATAGTTAAAATCAGTTATTTTGCAGAGCACAAATGATACCACTAAAACATCATTATGACAGTATCAGTGGTACTTCTTCTGGAAGAAAGGGTGTCTTGCATTAGCTCTTTTTGTCACCCCATCTGCATTTTAGGTAGATGAGAAAAAAAGCTGTATCACGTCAATTGTTTTACTGCTAAAATCTTTAATTATATATATGAAATGAGATCTGTGAATGCCTGTTTGTTTGGGGTTTTTTTCCAAGCTCCTTTGCTTAACAAGGAAATGGAAAAGAAGGTACTAATCAGGGGGAAATTCACTTCCTGCAGAGGGCTAATAACACATTGAATTTTTGGAAGACTTCCATGAGAATTAACTGGGACACATACAGTGTTTTCAGTGATGAATTTCAGATTAACTGAAAACAATCAGATAGAAAAAGGACAGGTGTTTATTGGCTGCCACTGTTCAGTTGAGATAAAGGCCAACCTGGCTGAGCCATGCTTCTGTATTTGTCCATGAAATCTGTGTGACATTAAACGGTATCAGTTTAAGCCTTCCGTTTTCTCCCAGTGTTATAACTCCTGGTCTCCATGTGCTCTGAATGGGTGTTTCAGGTGGAATGGTCTGGGATAAGGACTGCACCTCTGTAAGCACTAGGGGCCCTTGGGGCCTTTTTGTCACTGCTCTGTCTCTAGGCAGTGCTGGTCACTGTTGCTCTTCCCTCTGGTTGTGAAGTGACTGGAAAAGATGTGCTGCAGTTAACTTGGGGTCCTACTCTTAACAGGAGCCCCAGCCCAGATTGTTTATAGCAGTTAGGGAGAGTTGTTCCCAATTGGCTTTAGCGTGGTACCTACCACACTGAAACACTACTCTTTCAGTACACCTTGGGGCACGTGCTTGGAGTGATCCTGAGTCTGTCCTCTTGTGCTTTTTAAATGGATGATTTCCATGTGCTAGGACTTGAGGGGCACATCTAATTGGTGGTGTGTGAACATGTTAACATGTTTTACAGAAATGCAGTAGATGGTACTGGGTAGACATACTTCACATAAAGAAGGTATATGTCCTTTCAGTTATGATAAAAGTTCCTAGGTATAATAACAAGTAATTTCTTCCTGTATTTATCATATACTGCATGGAACTAGCATGTCTTTTTGACTGAGGCTAGATGGCAATTTCTACATTTTAGTTAGCTGAGCATAGGCAATAAGGCGAAACATTTTGTTTTAAAGGCTGTAAGGGTATTTTGTTTATATAGAGGAAACAATGTTTCTTTTGTAACTGTGAAACTTCCTATTAAAGGATGCATATAACTTTCAAAATAAAAAGACTCTTGTAACTGTAAATGGCTATGATATATTGGCTGTTCTCCCACCCACTTAGAGACAAAACCTATTTATGAAGCTTTATTAAGTGCAAATAATTCCCATGGCTTCAGCACAGAAGAATCAGCTGCAGAATGTAGTCTGATTTGCATATAAATGACATGATTTCTGCTCAGAAAAGTATATTGAAAAATACATATTTCTACATTGGAAACCTGATAGTCACACGTATTAAGGTCAGCTTGTGTAACTTGTTTTAAGCTGCTGCATGTTGATACCTGATCACACTTCCAGCTAGATTCAGGCTAGATTCAGTCTTTATCCGTTGAAATTATGGATTTTTTCTTTTGATCTAATCAAGCTATAATTTAGAGAAATAGATTCCAAAACATTTATCTCATCAGTTTAAGCTCATAATTAAAAGCTCTCAGAATACTGATCAGTACAAGTGGAAGACTGCGAACTTGGCACTTTTCCTTATCTCCAGTACCATGCATTTGTGATGTGAGAGAATTCCTATTGTTTGGGTGAGACAGAAAAAGGCTGCTGACTTGCTGTAGTCACTTTAATAAATGGTAGGATGTAATGAAAGTAGACACAGAAATATTACTCTTTTATTTATGCTTTAATCTGTGTAGTAAGTAATACAGTGAACCTTGCCATTGAACTCTGTGTATTTTCAGAGATTCTTATATTCTGCTTTGCCAACACCTTTGATGGTGTTTTTCTAAGTAGCCAAGCCACTCATTCAGGACAAGTGTTCACTTACTGACAGGCTCCTGCTGTTTCTTAGATCCATCCTAAAATAAAAGAAAGATGTTGGACAGAGAGGCATTAAAAGGTTTGGAAGAGACCTGCCACACCTTGGTTTTCAAATGCCTGCCTGGAAAATGTCTTAGTGAGCTAAATGCCCCTGCCAGAAGCAATAGGTTCCTGCTTAGAGAGATTGGTTTGTCACAGTGAATTGTCATTAAATGCCTCATGGAGAGCTTGACACTGTCTAATAAAGAAAAAGTGAAAGTAGTGCTATCTAGAAACTTGAATGTGCAAATCAGAGCCTCCTTATTAGCAATTTCTTTCAGTTTATAAAGGCTATTAAATTACCTGAATGAAAATGAGGCAGTACCGTTTATTACTATTTTTCCAGGTTGTGGTATAATATTTTAGCTGTTACAGTCCAGACTTGTTAAGTTCCTGGGTGTAGGAAATACACTTCCAGAAATCTATCCTTGTGTATTATGTGTTGTGCCTAGAGAAGGTTTTTCTGTCTAGTTGGAAATTTCTGCTCAAAGAATTGTCACACAGCGGCTGTATCATTTATCACTTTCAGTATCTTCTCAATTATAAAAATTTTAGTCTCTGAGGTCAGTTTGGTTTCTAAAAATGTATTAACAGATGTAAAAGCTGCATTGACCAAAGCATCAGCACATTATCAAATAATTTTATTTCCAAAGTATGGCAGCAGAAGTGATAAAGAAAGTGTCAGCCATGAAATAGATATGCTTATCTTGTGATACATCCCAGAGATGCATTTCAGAGACTGGAGGCTTGCTTAGTGAGGAAAATAACCTGTGTTAGGAAGATAAGAGATACAAGTGAATCTCTCTCCCTCCCTGTCTCCTGGGTGTGATTGTCTCAGACAACCATATTAGCAGAAGCTTAAACGCATTCTTAGCTTCTGGAGTGGACTTGCTGAAGTGACAGTGCATACTGAGGATGATGGTAAAAAGATGGGCAGTGTATTCTAGAAGAAAATAAAGTTGGCAGCTTGCAGTGGTGAAACACAGCTTCAGATACGCATGTGGTTCAATAGAAATTAGTGTCTGTCCATAGATTTTATAGCAGCCAATCAGACCCGCTCTTTCAGTTCAAGCAGTTAATAATATCTCAGCCCTGTAGCTTAAGGGATACAGTTTTCAACATTATTGTAGTGTGGGACCGATAAATTTCAGCACAAAGAAGGCACTATTCCATATAATTTATTTTAGATTTCCATCTAGGGTATGTTCTGACACTCCGCATGAAAGTCAAATTGTCCATGTAAAATGGTTTTCAGGTGATAAGTTGACCCCTGGGGCTTTAGTAAAATAATAGATTCAGAATTCCATCTGACTCTCCAATCTATAAAAGCTAGTTATCAGCTGTTTGAAGGATTTTATAAGAAAGGGGAAAACAGAGAGAGCTTCTGTATAGTGACATTTTTCTCATTAATGGGGGCAATGTAAGAATCACAGACTCCTTCTGGATTTGGTAGTAAATACTCTGCTGGCGTGTTCCGGGAGGTAGTTGTTCTGTGTGAGGAGTGTATGTGTCTAATCCTCCACATGCATATGGAACAAGGATTATTTCTAATAGACATGTACAGCCCATCAAAAGAAGGACATTTACTGTGCCATCATCTGGCCCTAATTTCTAAATGCATTCCATCACCAGAACCTACTTTGGCTGAAGTTTTGCTGCAGAATGACTGTGCCTAGAGACACAGCAGAAGAATTAAAAATATTTTTCATGCCCACGTTCTTCAATATTTAGATTTAGTGCAAAACAACTGGCAACCTGAAATGAGGTTGAACTCTCTTATAGGATCTGCTGTGGTTTTTTTCCTAGTTTTTTTATTTGATTGTATTTTATCAAGAATACTTAAAAATCGTTCCTACTGTAACTTGTGATTTTACTGTCAGTTTAAGCAGATCCAAAGTTGAGTAGAGGCTTTGTTGCATTTTGTTTTAGTAAATGGGTGTATCTGCATGTTCATGCATCACTAGTGAGTAACTGGGGAAAGGTGAGTAAGATAGAACCAGTCATTGTGACAGTAGAAGCTTGCTTAATAAAATGCTAAAAGCATGTTTATGCTTAGTGCATTTTAGTGCCTCTTTGAATTTTGAGCAAAGAAAATACCTCTTGCTTTTAAAAAACAACTGTGCTCAGAAAATAGGACTTTTCTACAGTCTTTGTAAATAAAAAGGATTGTCTCAAAGAGAAACCCAAGTCCCTCCTCAGTTGTTTGTGATGTTCCTGTACTTCCCCTTCTTGTGTGGGTGGTGAACATTGAGCTCACTACAGAAGTACCGTTATGTACTGATACGTACTGTTGTACATACATACAGTACATAACAGTACTTCTTTTGCTGCAGCTTTTGCAAGTGTGAAGAAAGGTACAAGGAGAACACACGTTTACCTCCTGTGTTCTGGAAGGGGCAGACATCTCCTCCTCCAAGGAACTGAGCAGTGCTCAGGGGTGAAGGTACCTCATTCTCCCAAGCTGGGTAGAAAAAGGAAATGTAGTGATCTGAGATCTTGTAGTCAGTGTTGAGGAGGAGCTGGAGTTTTGCTTGTGGGACAGAGCAAGATTTGGAATTGACTGGAGTAAGGTAAGTTTCATAGAGCAAGTGTCTGTGGCACCTCTGTGAACCATTTCAGAAATTTTCAGATTGGAAGGAGGACTGGAAAGAAAGATTTACCCTGCAGTGACACAATGGGAACATTACTTTTCAAGATTTTTAATTAATCCTAACTCTCAAACAGATCAGACTTCTTGTGATTTAAAGAACAATTCTATCCTCACATTTCAGTAAGACTTGCATTTATAAATCTGGATTCTGTGTGTGTGCTTATCAAACAGAAAAACACCTACCTAAACACAATTTCTAATTCTGGGTCCTTGTAGCTAGGATGAAAAAGAGCTAACTACTCTTACACCTTACATCTTCCTGGTTTTGTTTGTTTGGTTTTAGCTTTATAGAGGTAATTGGGTGTTAGTCCTGCAAGTGGGTAAGTTATAACAGATGTAGGACAGGCCTGCTCCCTCATTTGAATGAACTGCTCGTTCAGGTGTATATGAGCTGTACTGAGATCTACTGGAGCGTGCTCAACAGCAAAGCATCTCTTGCATTCGTAAAGTGCTTTTCTTCTGGAAGAGCAGATCTGAGAACCAAAAGAATTTATGAACAACTCTGACTTCTGCTATTGACTGGATTTAATCTGCATTAACACTTTCCAAAGTAGCTATATATTTTCCTTTGGGTTGCTTGTCACTCTGATGCTCATTTGAAAATGCGTCACTCAATTTCAAGCTTTCAGGTGTTAGTGCTGAAACATTTACCTCTCCACTGAGGTAATTATGGTTTGTATTTATGGCCCTAGATAATTGTAGGCCTCACCTTTTGCTTACTTAAGCCGTCTGAGAAATCGTTTCCTTTCCTGGAGTGGGAGGTTGCACGGAAGGAAGTAAAGTACTTTATCTGTATTCTTCCATACCCCTAATATTGGGAAATGCTGGGCTGATACGGTGCTGTAGCTAAGTAAGTATTCACTGAAAAATCTGTGTGCAGCCATAAGTAGAGTTGGTGTTAGACATGAAAACATCATGATCCTGCCCTGGAAGGAGAGTCCTGGAGCTCTGCATCAGGGAGGGAACACAGGGCAGCCACGTGCCCAGTATCAGCCTCCTCCAGGACAGGGACAACAATCCATTACCCCAACAGGATAAGTTTACTAAAGAAGCATCTGATGGGTGTTTTTTATTAAAAAGTCTCTCCCGTAACTTTTAATGTGGGAGTAGGGTATCTATTCTCAGACTTTTAATTCAGGATATAATATGACTAAAAAGCAAAACAGGAGGAAAAACACTGGGCAAAGTATTGCCTCCTTCAGAGGCACAGCTTTAGGAACCACCTGTTGCTTGCATGAAGCACTGAGGCTTCAAGGGTAATGTTGAGTTTGGGACAATCCTCACCTTCATGCCTGCATTTTGCCTTTTCTCCCCTGCAGACAAACTTTATGCAGATACCATACTGCTATACAAGGTTGTGCTGACTGGCCAGATAATTTTGGAAGTATGACTGGAATGTGTTTGTGAAGACATAGAAACCTAATCAGTAATGAAAATAGTTACTAAGTGTAAATCTGTGTTCTGTCAGAAAAGCTTGTTGATGCTGTGGAGCTCCACTCTTGCCCTGTGTCACTCAGCTGTTGTACTAGGCCAGTTGTTCTGTAAGGTTGTGACTTATCTTTTGAGAAGCCTGTCTCTTATCTCTTGGCAATGCTGTTATTGCCGGAAGAAAGTGCATGTGTACAAAGAGCAAAGCAGACTCAAATGTTACCTTCCACGCTTGTGTTTCACTCATCCTTGAATTGGAAAGTAGCCTTTGTTTCATGTATGTGGCAAGTGAACTATATTTTTGATTTGTAGCTTAGTCATAACTCACCAGGATGTAGTTCTGCTTATTAGGTACAGAGATGGTTGAAAAGGCTTAGGATGCTAAAATATTTCATCCCAGCTTCATTGCATTCCTCATTGCCTTGAAACTGTTTTAGGCTTTGTATGTGTAGTGAAAGAACTACAAAAGGAGCAGCACTGAATTTACATTTCCATTCCTTCTGTGGATGGAATGGGAAATGAGGAGCTCTTTGTCACCAAGTGGAATGGGTAATATAATTCCAAGTACTGGCTACCATTTGTAAACAGCTGCGTCTTCCTACAGACCGTGACAAGAGATTTCAGACCGTATTTCTTTAAAAAGGTCATTGAGGAATACAACCCCCAGGATGCACCGCACACTGTGTTTTAATGTCTTTCACACAGGGCTCACATCGGACATTTCCCCTCCGTTACTGCGCTCACAATCGCCGGCCTGAGGCGCACTTAGGAATCGCTCATCCGCCGTGCAGGACCCGTGCGTGGAACGAGCCCTCGTTCACTGCGCACCCGTGGGGGACAGCGCGGGGCGGTGGCTCCGCTCCCGCTCCAGCAGCGCGGCCCGTGCGGCGCGGACGCCGCTGCNGTGCTTTAGCCGGTGGCACTGGCGTGTCACCGTGCGCTTCACCTCGGTGCGGGCACCAGGCGCAGGGCGAGGCCGAGGTGTGGCACAGCTTGTGCTGCAGGCACCCCATAGTGTGTTCCACCGGGCTTGTCCAGAGGGCTCTGGCGTCTCGGCACTGCTGGGTAGGTGACGCACAGATCCGCGGGCAGGGACCCCGGGAGAGACCCGGCCGCCACCGCCGCCCTCCCGCGCCCGGAGGCACGTGGTGGCAGGGCACGCGGCTGGCCTTGGCTCGGCCAGGTGTTTCCGGACTTTAAAAAGGGAGCCCTAAACACTGAACGCCAATGCAAAAATGCAGATTTAAAGCAAGGGCGCCGACTATGCCGTAGCAGCGGCAAGAGCTGTAATTTTAAACTGAGAGAGAGGCCTATGTAAGATGGCCAGTTCTGGGACCAAATTGATTAAATGGTTAACAAGGGGCTGATGTGCTGCAGAGGGAAGGTGACATACCATCCTTTTGGGATTTTTCTAGACGAGGGAGTCTTGTGACCCACTCCAGCACACCGCAGTTCCTTCCTGACGCTTACTTTGTCACTCTCGGGTGACAGCTGGGCTAGCCGGAAGGGACGGCCGAGCCGAGGCACCATTTCCAGCCACTGCTGCGTGGAGCGCCTCGGTGTGCAGTTCCTCTGCACCGAGCCCATCCGCCTCAGCCAGCCCATCACCCTTCCGGTGGGAAAGAAGGGAAAGAAAAGAGCCTTTTCCTTTAAGTAGAAATAGGTTGTGGGATAGTTTTTGTCTCAGTTTATCTTCTGGAAAGGAAAGTGCGTGCCAAAAGCAGCTGTTGCGCTGAGTTGCCTTCCCTATATGCTAGGTCCCCGTTGCATGTCGGTGGGGGAAGGCAGAAGTGGCAAGACTTGGGTTGGCTCTGCGACCTTGCAGGGTTTGGCTCTGCAAACGGGACCCGAGAGGCCGGCGGTGGCTCTGGGGCTGGGGAAGGCTTGGGTGTGCCTGCTGTCCAAGTGGGGCTGCACGTAGATCCTTCCCTACAGAAAAGTTCTGTCAGCACATGGACTGGTATCTGGCTTTACATTCCTTCCCAGAGTTCTCGGGATGTTAACTTCCAAAAGGGAGGTCTCCCTTGTGGATTTATGTCAGTGATTTTGGGTTTTAAACTATTCATGCATGAAAAATGACTGTAGGAGCTGTATACTCCCATGTATGAATAATGACTACATGGGAACACAGATTACAGCAGTTTTGCTCTGAGAGTGCTGCAGTTTACATGCTCTCTTTGGGAACATTATGAAACGTTTTTAAATGCTGGTTCATGTTAATGCATTGATTTTAATCAGTCTCTTTTTGTCCCTTTTGGATTTGTTCAGCTTAACAGCTAGCTTGTTTCATGTTTGCTCTAAGATATGCTTAGCAAATTAGGCAAATGAAAAAATGCATGCAAAAATATGGTGCTATGCACATGCATCAGGTTTTTTATTTATTAATAGACTCCAACGTCCCTGCGATAGTCTGCCTTTTTTTCTTTTTTTTTTTCACTTTGGCTCAATGGATAGTTTATGCCAATTACATGTAGTTTAACAGCTTTGAAATCTGTTTTTGCTTTTCTAATGCATAAAGACATTGATTCTGTTTCAGGTTTTAATTAAACTCTACACTGACTTTAAAGATTCTATTGTCCTTTTCATTTAAATAGGATTTTTGTTAGATCTTTAACAAGACCTCAGTGGGGTAATAAATCTAAGCAATTGTCCTTATTAGGAGTAGATTATCCTCAAGAGATGTAAAGTCACAGAAGTAACTAAAACCATTTGCAGAGACTGAACTAAGGCTTTTTCTTCCTAAACATTAAACAGACTTGAAAATTACTTGCTTGGGCACTCAAATTAAATTAAACGATATTTTGTTTATTTTTCACATTTTCCGTGTAGGCTATTTGCATTTACTTAAAATTTGAGTTTCATTGAGTAAAATTCACTCCTGAGTAAGAATCCTTACTTTCAGTATACAAGCTGTAAGTGAAACTCAGTATATCCTGCCATTTCTTTTGTTATTAACCATTTCAGTGCTTCTAATGTGTAGGACCTACTGACACTGTGAGTGTATTCTTAGTTAATTCTTTTTTACCATAGAGATGAGTCTTGGCTGAAGAATTGGTCTTGTGTTTGTCCCACACCCCAGCCAAGGAGAACTGTGGTGTGTGCGGGAATGTGGAGCTCGTGTAAAGTTCTCTCATGCTGGACTAAAGACACAGTTTCTTGAATAAAACATGCCACACACTCAACAATTCTATCTAGGTTTGACCTTACTAGGAGGTGAGAGGGGATATAACTCTAATGGTGTTGGGGTTTTGGTTTGGTTGTTTGTTTGGGGTTGTTTTTGTTGCTGTTTGCTTCATTCAAGGGTATTCTCTGTTCTGTGGGTACTCTGCTTTTGCTTTGTTCCTTGTTTTAGTCATCGGTCGACTTCTGATGGGACAAGGCCTCCTCTATACACACAGTCAAATCCTGAATTTCTCCCCAGTGTTTAATTCCCAACTTCGTTATACCCATTGTGGTGCAGTTTCTTTCAGCATCCAGTTGTGTGAAAAATCCGTTTTGGGGGGCACTAATTTCTAGGACTTGGTTCTACGAACCAACAGGCAAAGGCAGGGATGTTGTTCAGGGACGCGCTCCCAGTGAGCCGTGCCGAGACAGCGGCGTTCCCCGCGGGCCGCAGTCGCTGCGCTGGCTCGGCCGCTGCCCTCTTCGGGGCACCGCAGGAAGCCGGGCTGCGGGGACACCGCTGAGGGGACACGGCCGCAGGAAGCTGGGCTGAGAGGCCACGGCTGAAGGGCCACGGCCGCAGTAAGCTGGGCTGAAGGGCCACGGCTGAAGGGCCACGGCTGAGGGGCCACGGCTGCAGGGGCACGGCCCCAGGAAGCCAGGCTGAGGGGACACGGTTGAGGGGACACGGCCGCAGGAAACTGGGCTGCGGGGACACGGCCGCAGGAAGCCGGGCTGCGGGGACACGGCTGAGGGGTCACGGCCGCAGGAAACTGGGCTGCGGGGACACGGCTGAGGGGTCACGGCCGCAGGAAGCCGGGCTGCGGGGACACGGCCACAGGGACACGGCCGCAGGGACAGGCCGCAGGAAGCCGGGCTGCGGGGACACGGCCACAGGGACACGGCCGCAGGAAGCCGGGCTGCGGGGACACGGCCGCACGTGACGCGCCCACGTCCGCCTCCGCCGGGAAGGAGCCCGCAGCCCTGCGCAGCTGATGAGGACCAGCCCCTCTTGGTTGGTGCAGCTCTACCGGCTCTCAGTCAGGTATTTAATGTCTCGGAGCTCTCCTGTCTGTGGGCTCCTCTGCCCCTGTCCTGCAGGCCGGCATCTCTGCAGAGCCAGGTCCTGTCAGGCTCCAGGCTGCTACTCCCCACATGGCATCTGCGGTGTTTCTCTACTGAGAGACTTCACCTCAAACCTTCTTGTCTTCTGAGGGATACTCTAGTGATACTTTGAGGCAGAACGAATTATGTTAGAACATAGCTCATAATTACTAATTTCTAATTAGACTATATTTGCTGCATATTCTAGGCAAAATTTCAGGTTTTGAGCCTTCATCTCCTTCTTTCCATATCACTGAAACAGCAGAGACTTTGGCATGGTAAGTCACAGAAAAATCTGATGCAAAGTGAGACAATGTAGTTCTTTATTATTGTGGCTCTTCCGTGCCCTGATAGAAAAATGAAAAGCACAGAAGGTGCTGACAGCAGATAAGTCACCTAGTTCCTGATCTGGTTTAGGTATAAAGCCTGGGGAAACTGGAGGAAGAGAATGCATATCCTAGGTTTCAGGCTCAGATAGCAGCTTACCCTTTCTTCTAAAGCAGTACATTGGAGGAAGTGTGGCCGAGTACTAGGCTGAGTACTGCAACTTATTTAATATGAGTCAGTGCTCAGATTATGAGCGCTAAGAGTGCTCAGCCTTTGGGACAGATTCTGGGGAATTAAGAGATTCTTCATCCTATCTTGCATGGCAATTAGACCAGATTTAGGCAATGCCATACCTCATACAAAAACCACAGGGCATAGTTTTGCTCTGGATTCTTGTCAGGATGTGGGATTTTCCCTCTCTTTTCCCAGGCCAGGAGTTTGTGTCTTTGCAGGGTAAGATTGAGAAGGCCCAGCTTTGTCTCTTCCTAAGAGATTGGTCTTGTCTCCCCATCTCCCCTTCTTTTTTGAGGATGTATGCTATAGTCAGAGGCAAGTGCTATGACTCTGCCTGCCTTATGAAGCTGATGTGTCTACAAGAAATGCAAGGCTAGCTGAGTGGACTTCTGCTTGCTGATGTGCAATGAAAGGATTCCCATCTTGCCTTGTACTCTGCAGCAATGTGTGTTGCTTTCCAGTGCCAAGTACATACCACAGCATCAGTTGTGGGGAGCTGCTGTTTGTGTGTGAGCCATGCGGTGAGCCAGCAGCATTCCCCCTGTTCCAGCAGCCTCCCTGGAGGGCAGCAGGCTTCTTAAAAGGTCAGTATGGTACCTGTGCATCACAGGCGTGAAAAACTGCCCTCTTTAGGCCCTGAGGCAACAACCTGCTTTCACTTTGTGAAGCCAAGCAGAAAAGCTGGGGTCCGACAGTGGCAGGTATCCCTGAGCACAAGACAAAGGCTGTGTGAGGATACAGGAAATCCAGTTTGTTTCTCAACACAAGTAGATGAGGTTTGGGTGGGAAAGTGATGGGAATACTAAATGTTTGCTGCTAACATTTACTAAAATGACAGCAAATCTCTTCTGTATTAATGTTTAGCTTTTGAGATGCAGGGGAATTTTACTTTGTTAAAGAAGGTAGGAAGCCTAGAAGTAGCTCTTTAATCCTCAACTGGAAAATACAATTTCGAAATCCATTCTCTTAGGAATGGAATAATCAAAAAGAGTGATAATGTATGTTAAACCTACTCTGAATGTTATTTAAAGGATTTCTCAGATGGAAACAAAAGTTGATAGGATGGTGTCAGGCTCACATGGGCATCACCTTTACTTACACATTTGTTCACAGGAATAAGAGACGTTGATTAGCGTGTATTTTCTGGTTATATGATTGTTTAGGAATTATCAAAAGCTATTATGTGATTCTTAAATATGTCCATTTGCACTTTGTTCCAACAAAAGGCTGTTGGAACTGTTTCCATGTTGTTTTACAAGCATAGGTCTATGCATGAGGACTTCGCCACATAGGGTATCCAAGTGTCCTGCATCTGCAGGAATCTTCACCATTGAGGAGAAAAGAACTGTTAGTCTTTCCCCTCCTACTGCTGATCTGTTCCTCTTAGCACATTTTTGATCTCCCTTGGTCAATCTGTGCCTGATACCATGAATATGTGTCTTACTGTTCCCCACACTGTAATGCTTTCCTGTTTTTCCCAAATGTTGTGACATTGTCTTTCTCCTTCCTCTATTTTTCATTTCTCTTTCCCATTTGTAATGCATCTGCTGTCTCTGTTGTTTTTCAGTTCTAATTTAATACCACCAGTGAATTTGCATCTCTCTGCAGATCGTTAAAAAGGGGCTATGTGGGACTACTTGTAAAAGAAAGCGCCGCATTCCCAAGATGGGTTACAAACTGGTGTGTGTCAGTACTCTCTTTTGGAACTTTTAGGTTTGTTTAGTTCTTTAAGAGATGCAAAGTGATCTTTGGATCTCTTGTTTGCCACTCCAGTGTGAGAATACAAGGAACAAATTCAAGAGTTGCAGGACTTGAAAGGACCTGTGCAGCCGTAGGGAAAGGGCAGTTTCCCGTGTAAGCAGAGCAAAAAATCAAATATACAAAATCCCAATCCAGCCACAAAACTAGTCTGTCCTCAGCCTGCAGGCTGTTTACAGGAATCCTTTCCTCCTTCCTATGCTCTGTACAGTCTGTTTTGACCCACCCTTGTGATCAGTGGCTGGCAAGCTGGCGGAAATGGATGTGTGCCTGAAATACTACAATGCAGTGAAGGGCCACACCTGTGATGTGAGAGATGTTCTACTCTGAGAAGCCAGGAGACATGTGATTGCTTTAATCCAGCACAAATCTCTGTGGCTGATGCAGCCAGAAGGAGCATTTGTTTTCTGTGGTGGGTGGCAGAGTTGGATGAGGGAACAAATCCAGCTGCAAGCTACCATGTTATCTCATGAGGCTGACCAGAATGCCAGTATTGACACAAAAGGAAGTTTTGAGGGCAGGAAGGGAAGATGGGCTGATGTAGAGTGAGCAGTGTCACCACATGGTCAGTGCAGAGAGAGGCTCTTGGAGCATGAGTCTCTTTCCAATGCCTGGTTTTAGGATGTGGTTGGCACTGCTGTGCCTGTGAGGTCTGTACCTGTCAGATGATGCCCAGGGTAAATCCGTGCCCAGGTGTTAGAGCAGCATTGAACGGACCTATCTATTCTGCTTATGCTCTCTGCTGGAGTGTTTCACTAGGAAAACTTGCATTCTCAGCTCTCTTAGGGAGGGCGAGATGGGCTCGTGGTTGAGCTCTGACTGGGTTAAAGGGTCTACTGAGCCTTGGGCAGCAGCAGGATTTCTGAAAGCCCCTGTAGGCTGCATCTCCTGGCACAGACTCCTCACTGCCCTTGGTCCTCCTTGGCTGCGGTGCAGGAGGCAGCCAGCATTGCCTGGGTGGTAGTTTTAACTCTTTGTTACCTAAAATTCAGACACTTTCAAAGCAACACAGCAGTAAATAAACCACTGGCCTCTTTGTGCAGTCACATCCCTCATCCTGCCCCTGCCACTAGTGTTAATAATGTTGTGCACAATTTCCCAGGCACATACTGGGAGTTAGGGAGTGTGAGGTATGCCTTAAGGGGCTGGTAGCAGCAGCAGTGAGTGTTTGAGGCTGGATAATACCCACTGGTGCTGCATGTACTTGCTGTAGGGTACTGTTTAGGTAGTGCTTGGTGTTGGTCAGTGGCAGGACTGTAAACTAAGGCAAATAGCTTGTCTTGATTACATTTTCTAGAAGGGATGATGCAGAAGAAAATGGAATTAAAAATTAGCTTTGGAATGAGCTGAAAGTTGTTCTACCAACTAAACAGGACTTCCGACATTAACAAAGCATCTGACATAAACAAAATAACCTATTTCAAGCAATAGTAAACTGCCATCTGCTGGTAAAAAAGTAATGCACATAATGAACGTGCAGACTTAGAAAGTGATAATTCTTTTGTGTTTGACATGCTGCAGTCAAATATGTACATGACATAGAAGCTGCATATATTTATTTAATGGGTGATTTTCATCTCTATTTGCATTTTCATATAGAATATGCTAAAGAGATGCTTATAATATAACTAACTTTGACGACAAGCACAGAAAACAAGACAATAGGAATAAAGAATGAGGACTAATAAAAGCAGATGAGCGATCAGGATGATGACAGGCTCCAAATGTGTCCTATTTACATTGCTAATAATGAATCACTAGCACTTCCTGTTATTGTTTCCCCCCATCTTAGACCCTCCTGTATGACCAGAATTGTAGCACTGAGAAACATTTCCTGACATCTTCATTTTGATTTGTGTGTGTGTGGTTCTGTACACAAGCCTGTAAATAGGAACTGGGTCTTTAATTGTTCCTGATTTAAGTAGGTCATCTCTGCCAATACACAAATCTCTTGTCTTCTTGTAAGCCAGGTCAGCTGTTGAAAAGGATATGGAAAATACTTACTACCCAAATATGACCAGAGAAAATGGTTTTACAAAGGACCACTCGCAAATTATATGGCATTACAGAACCAGTTTCCATAAATCACCAGTATGATGAGTACACTGCAGGGGAGAGACTAGCAGATTTCATGTTTGTATTGTGTGTACCAAGTGGGTGTGCTGAGCATGACTGGGTCCCTAAGGTGCTGCTGCACTATAAATAACAGTGTTGGCGTGAATTACCTCCAATGCAAACATCAGGCCACTTACCCTTTTCATATGCAGTTTTGTTCTATGATTGGGATTATTCCAAATATAGCCTATTGTTTTAGCAAACTGATCTTCTCTCAGGAAATGTCTTAAATGGGCAAAGAAAAAATAGGTCAGTTCTTCCTTTGAAATCATAGAGAAGTGTGTATTCGTAATATTTCCCAGGCTTATTTTCTTAGAACAGGTTTGGCAGGTATGAGAGGAAGTTAAAGATTTATTTTTGGTGCTATGTACCAGATGTCATACCTGCTCTTCTGAGACAGTTGCTTTTATCTCCAGCAGTACCTGCTCTAGTAGCAATGAAAAAGTGACTTGAATCCCATTTAAAGCATGTAGTGTGCACTGTTCTCATGCCACTAAAGGAAAGGGAAGGCTTGTTTGGGAGACTCCAGGCAGAGTCCTTATGTGTCATTGTAAAGCAAACACGTTTGCATCCCTGTCAGCAGTATTTTTGCCTCCTTGAAGATGTGGTGAATTAATACGTCCAACTCCAGGGCTTGTAACCCCAGCAGACACTGAAGGGCTACACAGATGTCCAGTTTGAAGTGCTGTTATATTTATGGGATCTCCACAATTATGGCTCATTTTGTGGCATCCAGGTGGTTCTTTCTAAAGGACCATTTCTGGGGAATTTGTGGTGTCGTGCACATTCCACTCGCATTGGCCTTAATCAAATGCTGTTCAGTGTCTCGCCTGAGAAGAGCCCTGCTTGGTGGCAGAGTAACATTAATACTGTAGGGCCAAATCCTCAGCTCAGGAAAACACAACAGCTTTTTTTGATTTTTAATCTGTGCAGGATTTAGCCTTGGTGCATGGTCACAGACGCAGATACCCTGCTCTGGGTCCTGCTTACTGAAATGCTCCAATAGCAGCACATCATGATCAGATGGAAACAGAGCCAGGGGAACAGTGCCCATGGATACCTGTTAACAGGTGGGAGCTGAAGAACGCAGTTGCCATCAAAGACACCACTGTCCTCTGCTCTGCTCTGCAGTCTCCCTGCCAACAGGACTTTGCCTTGCAGCTGAAGAGTGACTGATGGTTGAAGTAACAGTCTCAGTTTATTTCAGGTATGCCACTGATCCACATGACCCATAGGAAGGATAAGGTAAAGCCAGTCAAAGCAGCATGTCCTGTGGCCTCTAAGGGCTATGGAAATGGAACATGGGAAACAAGCTCATAGATATATGAAATGAGGATGAGGGTTCAGTTACCTGCTGTAGGCTAAATCAGGAGTTCAGTGAGACTGAGATTTGACCCAGCAAGGAGATGAGTAAGAAATGATCAGAAGATAAAACTGGTATTTCCTTCATGTTATGCTAGAATCACTCTGTTCAAAAAGGCTCCCAAACCAAGGAGAGCTGAGATGGGCAGGGGTGAAGAGGTGGGTTATGGTGATGGAAAGGTATTGTCATTACACAAATTGGAGCATTTCAAGTCTATTTAACTGTTTAGTGCCATATTATGTTAGTCTTTTCTGAGCTTACTTGCAGTGGAATGAGGGAAACTGTGCTGACAGCACAACTGGTTGTTTGGCTGTTTCTTTTCTCTGTGTTTGTAGCAAATTAAGCACTGTGTCATGCCTATGCTATGTTCAAGGTTTGGCAAGGGGCATTTGGGTTTACCATCCTTTTGGCCAGCACTTAATCCTGCTTCCATTTAGCACTATGGCTTCTGTACCAAAATGCAGTGCTCAGGCTGGGTAACAATAAAGCTACTAGTGATTTACCAAGGAGCAGGAAAACCCTTAGTCAGGGGGCAGTTTCTAGCAAAGTGTAGTTCTCAAGATGAATTGAGGTCCTTGTCTTTGCAAGGATTACTGCATGGTGGATGCAGAAACGATAACCAAGCAGTTAAGTGCTGTTCAGAAAGCAATAAAACACTCACTTTAAAAATCAAGAAGCATGAAATAGATACTATTTTACTGGGGCAGGAAGGGTGGAACTCTAGGAGAATAATGAAATGGCTGCATACGGTTAATTTCTGTGAATATAGTGACATTTGGAGACCTCTGGTATATATTTGAAATAAGCAATGAAATAAGACTCATGTGTTATATGCTTGTCAAAGCCAGGCATAGGAATCAGCTAATATGCTTGTCAGTCAGGCAGTGTACATGGAGATGCTCTGCTTTCACACTGTCTGCTGATTGGAATTGGGCCCATGAAGAAGCCAGGTGATTAATCTGCAGGGGTTTATTTTTTCTGAACTGTTAATGTCCTCTGTTTCAGAGCAACAGCCCATGGCTCATTAAGCAGGGAAGATTTGATTGCAAGTGTGAAGGGCAGCACACAGAGATTCTCCACACATCTCTTGTTTGAGCCTTAGAGGGTAGGAAAATTAAGTACTGGAGAAGTTTGTCCTGTGCTGGAGCAAAACCAGTACTTCATGAAAAGCAATGGTACTGTTAGACAATATGTATGTATTTGAGTCAATCAGGATAAAATTTACAGCCACAATGCTCTTGTAAGATGGTAGTGGGTACTTGGTACTGGCCCAGAAATGCACAGCTGCCACTTCAGCTGACCTGCTGTGAGAATCATGCTCTTCTTAAATCTGTTGCTCCATTTCTTTGGTGATTACACCTCGCTCATGCTGTGTTCTTTCCACCCGTACTGTTGTTACTCTAGCATCTGATGCTGAGAAAGCAAATGGGGCTGCTGAGTCCGACTGCCTCAACAGAAATGCAACAGGGGAATTGAATACTCAGTCTGAAAGATTTTTCAGTATTAGAAGAATCTTAAGGGGATTATTTTGACATTATTAGTTACCATTTATAGTCTGTGTTGTACCTGTTAGTAAAATTAATTTCTATCACCAGGTGAAATTTTTGAAAACGTGTTTATTTAGGAAAATTGTTTTTCTGACAGTATGGTATTATGTGAGCATTCATTTATTAACCCTAGTAGCTTTCTTGAGAAATAGGGAGGTATTTCAACATTATTTTTACAGACTGGGGTACATAAGGCTCAGATCTATAGGTTTAGATCTGTATGCTTTAGTGTCTGCTAACTAGCATTTGGCCCTGCTTACTTTCACTCCAAGTTTTTTCTCAACTGAAACTCCATAGAGCAGCTGTGTCCTATGCAGCTCCTGGACCTCTGATTGCAGTCTGTGAGCAGGGGAGGTTATTGTGGAAAAGGGGCAAGAAAGATAAGGGAATGACTGTCTTGCTTCAGACTCTAAGATGTACCAAGCTCCATTTTGAACATGAGAACCGGGGAAGGAGAGTGGCTACATGAGAGGGAGGAGACCAAGGCTCTATTTCCGTTCCCAGATGTCCAGATCAGACAAGAGAAGACAGTGAACCAATATTGGGAATACAGACAATATCATGGTCCCTCTAATAATTTATTGTCTCCAGGAACAGGAGATTGTTGTGCCTGTTGTAATTAGACAGCAAGGTCATTGGAAACAGGAGTAGCCAGGAAACAAAACAAAACAAGCTTCCCAAAAAAACTTCTCAGTCCTATGGTGCAATCTTTCCATGCTAAATGGGCTGCTCTAAATGTACCTGTTGTATTATTAGCTATATACCAATGATCTGGACTTAAACTGTGCTGTGGAATGCACTGACAATGGGGAAGAATTGAGAATACTTGTTAGAAAGGGCAGCAAGAAAGTTTCAGGGGTTTCTGGGCTTTGCTTTCTTCTGAACCTCTTTTGGTTTTGATTTTTTTTCATTTATTTTTCTCTTCTTTTTTGCTTTAAAGTTCTACCATAAACAATTAGAGGAAATTTAGCAGTAATATTGTCTGTGGAGGCTAGGAAAGTAAGAATACAGTGAACATCACTGTTTTCCTTTGTTTGTCTTTTTATCTTGTTTATCTTTGATCAGCTACAGATGAAATAACCAGCTAACTGATTTCCCATATAGGGCTGCTACTCTTGCTGATGAAACTGTGCTGACATGGGAGTATGCTGTGTAGCAGTCTAGCAGTATCCATTTCTTATTCCAATACACTGGCAGGTCATTCAGGGAGACAAAAAACTCTATTCTAAAGTGGAAAAGAAACTGCAGTTTCAATTTTGTTTTGATTTGAAATTTTCCAGCTACCTATCAAGACCAAATCCTTGAACTATTTACTTAGAGTAACTGAAATACCCCTATTTGAAATAGTGTATATGCAAGATTTAGCCATTAAAGAGTTGGGGTAAAATTAAAATCCCCTTCAATAATAACTAAAGTCAGAGAAAATCTTTCAAGAAAATTAAACACTTGATCAAAAAGAGAGAAGGGTTATTGTTGAGAGCATAAAGATTAAACAGGAGAGTTGTCTCAGAGAATAACCATCAGTGATAAGTAGCAGGCAGTTAATAATATCCCCTCAGGGATCTTGTTTCACTCATGCAGGTTTTTGGACAAATACAGTATTACATTTCTTATAGCTAAAGTGTGAGGGAGCTTCATGTTATTCCAGAGTAGCAGTAAAGCTTCAGTGGAATAAGGATGACTGGAATGGTAGGGAAGGGGTGACCCAGAAGCTGAAATAGAAGGAAATCTGTGAGTTTTTCCACATAAGTCTGCTTTTTGACCTGCAAATTCTGAGATCTCAGTCTCCCTGACATGCCTATTTTTTCATATCCACAGCACTGTATTAGTGCTGAGATTTTATATGGTACTGGCCCTCAATATGGAAAAGGAGAGACCAAGTAAATGAAGAATATGATTTCATGTTGTGATTAAGATCTGGCTTAAAGCTTGATCATGTAAATGGTTGAATTGGCAGAATTAAAGACATGGTGATCTGTAGCCAGGGGTAGGCACATAGGGTGGAAAGGATTGGGGCAGGAGGGTCTGGAGAACCTCTGAAGCCAGCTCTGCAGCTGGAGAAACTGTAACATGAAACGACTCCCTTGATCTCTCATTTTTCTTCCCTTATTCTCTCCGCATATATAACTGCAATAATAAATCTTTTTGGTTCCTTAACCATCTTGTGGCCATTGCAAACATTTAAGAATTAATGCAGTTCTCACACATGATGCACATGTTCTTCATGTCCCCTTGTGTCCCTCCATTTATTCATTTATCATGTACACACAAAACTTCCATAAAATATTAATCTGAAATACAAATCTCTCTTTGCATCCTGGGAGCATTTGCATATAATAATGTTAACGAGCATTAATTCTGCATGCACAGTCTGTGGACTGCACACAGGGCAAATCTCAGCAACTGTGCTGAAATCAGTGACAAATTCAGAAAAAATATTTTCAAATTAAAAATGCTAAGTGGAAAGTGACGGTTTTTGAGAGCTGAAATGTTGTCCTTAAAAGTCAAACAAGTGTGCCACACCTCTTGTTTTCAATTTTTCCTTCTAAGAATTCCTTTGTGAAAGGAATTTTATACTACTCTATGTTACTACCCGATGGTGCCTAATAAATTGGTACAGTCCTAGAAACAAAAGGATTTAACTTTTTTAACAGTGCTGTAATTCATGAGGAATTGGGACATTTATTTTGCCTTTCTTCCCTGTTGGGAACATCAGGATTCCTACACTTGTTCTGGTTGGGGAAGGACATGCAGTTGCAGATGGACAAAAATAATTCAGTTAGGCTGGAGAGGATCATTTTCTCTGGGGTAACAAAGAGTGAAAACTGTCTGAGCAGCCATTGGATGAAATGGAAATACCAGGAGGATCTCCTGTGGTGGAAGAAATCTCTGCACCTCACTCCTGGCTGTGAGCACAGGTAGGGTTGTCCTACCTTCGACATGGTGAGAGCCCTAGGGCACCTTAGAGGCCATTGGGAGCCATGGCAGTGCCTCTGGGACAAGGACACATTTCTTGGCCTGGGTTTTACTCTGGAAGGAGAGAGGGAGGGAACAGTCTTGTCTGAGCCTGATGATCTGTCTTGGATCCTTCACTGGCCGAGGCAGGCTTAACACAAAATTAGTACCAGCAATGAAAGATGGGATCTTTGTCTCCACCCAAATCCCACCAAACACAGAAACAGAGGGGCACTGTTACATAATATCCCTTGCCCAGGTTCAGTGCATCCCTGCAAGAAATTTTTTTCTCAGTGTTGGATTGTTAAAGGGTTGCATTTCCTTCAGTGAAAATCATGTCACTGAAGGTGGTTTACAAAAGATTTTTAAAGGGAAAGGCCCTGCAGCTGAAAATGGACCTTTCTTTCTGCAGGTACAGTCTCTGGTGAGAGGCAGTTGCCAAAGCACATCAGATCCCTGCTGCCAGGAGCTGCTCCCCTTAGGGGGAAGCTGGAGCTCTCAGCAGATCGCTGGCTGCTGTTTATGGATCTTGCAGTTCGCTGTCTGTGCTGCAGAAAATCAAAGCACTCATGTTTCAGGAACAATGTATTTTGAGTTTGACTTTATTTGTATTCTGATACTCAACTTATGATGTCTGTAGTTTGTGAGAACAGTAAGTGCCTTACTGTCTTCAGAAACAATGCCACTGATCCCTCAACTCCTAACTGTAAAGCATTCATTTGGCTATACAGCTTTTAAAAGTATTATAAATGAGTCATGTGAGACAATCTCCACAGCTGGAGTTAAGCACTTCCATGTGCTTGCTGAATCAGGAACCAAGTTGTTAGGAAGATCTTTCAGGACTCACTGGAGATGTGTAAGAAATTGTCTTGACTTAACCAAGCCAGGGTATTCTCTTAATCACTAGTACATCATCATCTTTTTTCTTTCACTTCCTTCTTATTCATGCTTAAATGAGACACATCTGTTTCCATTTTTCACATTGTTCTGTTTTGTGAGTAATGATATCGAGCTTTTTTTTTTCTCCCCACGCACTGTGAAAGAATAAATTAGTGTTAAGTTTTGTGAAGTGCTTTAAAACAATAAAGCAAAACATCTGTTTCAGCTGAAGGTCATTAAGATAAAAAACCTGTGTGTAGTGCAAAACTGCCAAAAAATTTATCAGCTCAAACACATTTCTTTACCTGTCTTCTACTATAACAAGTGAAGATGGTGAAAGGACAGTAAATCTTTGTCAGGGATGGAGCAGTTAAAAGTGTTCAGTGCAGCAGTCCACAGAAGTACCTTGTAGCAATGAATCTTCATCTGATCTGGAGGTGCCTGGAGGTTGCTGCAGTGTTGTACACTTCAAGCTGAGAGTCTCCTTAACCTCCACATCTTCCAGCCAGGCACAACATTGTGTAGGGTTCCCTTATCTCCTGTAGGTGTTTGTGTTAGTGAACTTCAGCTACTTCCACCAGCCCCCAATAATTTGTTTCCAGGGCAGGTGGCCAGAGTAAAACTGAGCTGGCAAATCTACTTTACAGGTGAGCTGTGATACTCTTTCCATGCCAAAGCCCAGATGTAGATTTCTATGTTCCTTTGTTGGTAGTGATCTCCTTTATAAAGCATTTTGAGGTATAGAAATGAAAATCCAACAGCTACCTGAGAGCTTGACTAATTATAAATAAAATAATCAATATTAATGAGTGCATTTCCTGAATTCTGTGGGAAATGCCAAACCTTGCAGGCAGGTCCTGGTAGGCAGGTAATAGCTTACTCCTACAAGAGGCATTGTCCAACTGTGTTTCCCTCTGTCTTTAATTAGAAGGTCCTTAGTGTAGAAGGAGGTGTTGAGTATCACAAATGTGCTCCAAAACTGGATGTGGCTTTCTTGGCGTTTTAAGGAAAGTACTTGCTTGTTCTTCCAATCTGCCAAAGCAGCAGCCAGAGCAATGTTGAGCAATTCTGCTCCACTATGCTCACACCCTCCCTGGAGCAAATGAATGGGATGCTTGGGGTCTTTAGCAGCCCTATGCATTTTGTAAAAGTGGCACTGTGGCTCCTCTTTCATTTAAACCCTCAGTTCGTGAGACAGGGGAGTGTACGTGTAGTGCTGCACTGAATCTGTTCACCTGCAGCTCTCTCTCCACCCCCAGCTTATGAGCATGATTTCCTTTTATGCATTGCTCTGTCACAGCTTGGCAAGTTTCCCAAGACAATCCAGACCAGAAAGGAGAATATGGCTCCTGAGCGGCTTAGAGAGAAGAAATGCCTTATCTAACTGATTCATTTAAATACTATGAAATATTGGAACAGGCGAAACAACTGAAAGCAAAATGCAGCCCTTAATCTCTAGCATCAGTTCTGCTTGCCCTCACCATCATCAGCATCTAATAGTCACGCCTGTCTTCATTCACATCTCCATCTTTTTCAAGAAACTGCCTGCAGCAGAATGTGCAAACAGCCTGGCAAGCAGTTTTAGGAGAAGGGGTTGTATTTATTTTTTTTATCCTAATTCTTCATGAGCCTCATGAGCATTTCCCCACTAACATGCCTGTGGCATCATTAGGTGTTTAATGAGAGTGATGTTGCTTGAATATTATTGTTTTTATAACTCATTTTGTTTTGACAAGTCTTCAGTTCTGTGGCACTTTATAGCGTGCAGACTTCCCCTTCCTGTCTTACAGATTTTGCAGAAATATTACCACAGGGGCATTGTCATAAAACTTGAAATGATAAATTGTCAACATTCAATATGTTTGAGTGCAATATGTGTTCAACACCACAGCAGTTTAATGACATCAATTAATTATTTTAGTGTATTTCTTTTGTAATACTGAAGCACCAGGAGTACTCCAATAATGGTCGTGTCTCAGACAGCAGTTCAGTGCAATTCTGCACAAACAGTTCTGTTTGGATTCTTCTAGCAGTTCCCCAAAAGACCAGCTTGTACTCCACTGGATAGTGGATCAGAGTCTTGTTCCTCACATCCAGAATCTGGATCATTATAGGTTGTGCTCAGATGAAAAATGCCAGCATTGTACCTGCAGAAAGTAAGGCTGCTGAAATTGTAAGTATTGAATGGACCCATAAAATATCATTTTACCCCCTGCATTTTGTCTGAATGTTGATGGTACTGCATCCATGTATTTACTGATTAAATTAAATGGATACAGGTTTTGTGTACAGACAAGACCATAATTCATACTTAGGAAAATGTCATCTTTATTTACCGTATCCTATGGGTGATCAGTGCTGAACAGTGCATTTATTGAGCTGTGTCAGTGCAAGAAAAATGGCTGTATTTTTAACATACTAATTAATACCCATTGAGTTCTCACTTTTATGTTATCTTCCAAGTAATTTTACCTGGTTTAGGCTGCCAGTACATATTTTCTTACTGTCACAGTGGCAGAGCCTTTGAAACAACAAGCTGCTGTCATGGCTTGGCTTGCTGGCCTTTACTAAGACATGGGGAGTTACTGAGGAGAAGAACAGTGAAGCTGCACCTCTCTGCAGTCCCTGTTCTCCTCCCTGCACTCCACATTGTGGCTGCACAAATATTCTGTTCTTGGGATTCCTGCTCCAGGTCCCAGAGGTCTGTGCCTGTGTTCCCAGCATGGGCAGTGGAGCTGCACAGCTCCAGGAGAAAATAATGTTAACAAAGCAGTAATTGTATACATAGCTACTGTTTCAAATGTTCATATACTGGCTTCCAAGGACCCCACTTTTATGTCTTTGTTTATATTTAATAGCAGTTACAGTAGTTAACTGGCTTTAATTTGGAAACCTTGACATATTTCTCTTGCCAGTACTGGCGCTGTGAAGATCAGAAACAAAGATGTGCCTTTTTACTCTGTGTCTTCTGATAGGTTTTGTCATTTGGCAACTGTTCTGTTAGACTTTGCAGAATTTGGACAGGATTCTGATCTCCTACAAAGTGACACACACACTTATTAGAATGCAGGAACAAGTTTGGGGCCTTTTTTCTGAATACACCATGCTGAGTGCCATGCATGAGGAATTAGAGGCTGTCTGTTATTATGTGGCCAAACAGCTGCAGGAACTTCTAGTGAGTGCTTTTAAATACTAGTAAAATAAAAATTAAAATAATATTCCATGAAGCAGAATGTACAGGCACTCCTGCAAGTCTCTCAGGCTTTGGAAAACAATGATCAAATCTGGACCAGGCCGATCTTACACTTAAAGTTCCATTGAAGTAAAATATAAGGAGGAATTTTAGGTTCTTCTACAAGAAGAAGAATTTTAGGTTCTTCTACTTCTTCATGGTAGTTCCTTTTTCTATAGTCTCTTTTCAATCCCAGCCCAGTGTAAGGGGAAAAAAAGATAAAGATTTTAATTTCTAAATTAAATGAAATGCAAGGCTTGAGTTTGGCGGGTTTTTTGAGGTCCCATAGCTAGGAGGCATTTTAAGTTGAGGTTGATGCATACTACATTTTATATTAGGTTATTTTTCCTTTTAGGTGCACAGGTAATCACTCACATGACATTTCCAGCAGGTTACTCTGCAAGCCATTTAATTTTCCTGCTCCTGTTGGAAAATGGGACTTGTTCAGTCAGCCTTCCCTCCCTGCAAATAAAATATCCTCATCCTGCTCAGAACAAAAGAACTGGCAGATGTTGGCATGCCAACCAGTTTTGTCCTTCTGTCCAGTAAAAGTGCTCCTGTGGTACCATTAAGTCTGTGTTGCCTGAGCATCATGTGTCCTCTTGGACTGCCTGGGAGTGCTCAAACTGGGATGCTACACGAAAATTGTGCAGAAACCTTCTCAGTTTCCCCCTGCCATGCATAGAATCTGGATCATCTCCACTCAATGACTTTCCCTGAAGCACTCCCATACCTGTCCAACAGAACCGTGTGGTGTTGTCTTTACACTGCAGCTCTGCACCTGTGTGTGTGTGTGTGTGTGTGCCACACCTTTCCACAGCTGTTCAGCACCAACTGGCCATGTGGCCCTCTGGTTAACAGTGATATGTTCTTCATCATCCCCAGTGCAGCCCCCTCCAACTGGCCCTGGGCTGCCATCTGCAAACACTTTGGGCTTCTCATAGTAATCTTCCATGTTTGGGAGGCCACGGCTACAATCCAAGCCTTTTCTGCATCTCTGCCCACAGGAGGATCAGCTACCTTCCTTCCCAGAAGGAAGAGTGACCCTCCCCCTGTCTCTATGTTGTTTGCAAACAAAAAGAGAGAGCGCTACAGATTTTGTTTCTGAAGTGAAGGCCCAAGTGGGTCATCTCAGAATGGACTGAGAGACTGCAGAGGTGCTCACCATCCCAGGGAGGAGACAACTGGCTGCTGCAGCAGGATCAGAAGGCTGGTCATGGATGAGGTTTTTAACATAAAGGTAGGGGTGTGTAGGTTGTGGATTCTATGTGGTACATGTACTGATGTCAATGAGTGAAAGGCCTCCTTGCATGGTATCCTGCTGCTATGGGACAGAGATACCTGTGAGATCTGGAGACCTAACAGAACATGTGGGGACAGCCCCTGTGCACATGTCATGATTGCCCTACCTGGATTCCCAGCATCTCTGCATTCAGGAGCTCCCCCACTTGCTGCTGCCCCAGACGTGCTTCACAGTGACCCTTTTTGGCACAAGACGTACAAAGGGGCCAGAGTTCACCTACGCCTGGGATTAGAAATGGTGGCTCCATGTCCTGAATGTTCACCCTCGTTTCCAGCCTGGGCCTCTTATTAACCCCATGTATCAGCTCCCTGAACTGCTATGAAGCACTATGATCTCCTGTTTCTGGGTCCTATGCAACAAAAGCAGGATGTGCTCAAAGGGTGTTTTCAGCCTCTCTGCTCTCAGCAGGCTGCAGAGTTGTTTGATCAACACAAGCTTTGACAGTCAGGCGTCATTAATTTTCCATAACCTGCTACTTGAAACTCCTGAAAGGATAGGCTGTCACTGTTCCTCGTAGCCCTTGCTGGCCTAAACTGCCCTCTGCACTGTCCTGGTGCAGCACAGGAGGGCTGCATGCCTCGAGCCACTGCTCTTCACCTTGGGCCTGAGATTTAAATTCTGTCAGCTGTGTCAGGGGAAGAAAAGGAATTCTCAATATATAATTCTTTCTTTTTAAATGATAGGGTGAACTGCAATGCATTAATGATGGAAGTGATCATATACAATTCAGGTTTAGTGAGTACCCATTGTCTTAAATTAATCCTAATAAGCACTGTTTTCCCCAGCATGTGCCATTTTAACAGCCACTGTGGAGAGCTCTGCTTCCTAAAACTATCACAAATGAGATGACACCCTCTTCTTTTGAAAAGTATAATTGATAAAATGTGACAAAGCATGGTTATTGCTTATTCGTAAATGGGATCCTTTAAAAAGTACTGTCTTACATTGATTGGGTTAAATGACTTGCTGAGTAAGACATCTACATGAAATATTAAACCACCATTATATCTGAGTCCCGTTAACATTCAAAATCAGAATTCCCATTTGTGCAAAGTAAAAACTTGTATGCTGTTTTAGAGTAGAATATAAATGTAGTAAGTAAAGCTAGAGGTATAATTGAATGACAATTCACATATAACTTCTTAGGAAGAAATTCTTATATGCTTGGGATAGAGTTAGAGGGACACATTTGACGCACTAATAGATAGGTTTGAGTGCTTCCTGAGTGTTCAGATATAGCTTCTTCTGCTGAAATTCTCAAAATTGTACTACTCTGAGGACTATTTCTGCTTTTACAGATACCCTCTTTTGACTCTATGAATTATCTGCACTATCTAACTAAAAATACACTTCCAAAGCTTTATCTGAGTCCATTTCCACACACTTTGTTGGAAGCCAGAGTCAAGGCCTGTGAAACTGGGACAAATTTTAAAACTGAACATGACCATTCTTCTAAGTTTCCTCACTCTTTCTTTTGTCTGAGAAACCTCTACTCAGCATGGATTCCAGGACACTGAAATAGTAACTATTTTGCAGTTATTTTAAATACATAGATTTTTTTTTTTAGTAGGAAAATTAGTGCTAGAATTTTCTTTCTTAGAGCCTGGTTGAAAGCTCATTAAAGTCTTTGTGGTTATTTCAATGAGTTTCTAATTTTGTTTATATGAGCTTCACACTAAAAACAGAAGTGTTATAATAAAAGATCTGCCTGCAAATCCCAAACCTGACAGTATTTCCTGAATGAGATAATGGCAAATGAACTGTTGTTCAAAATAACTCACCTGAGTTTAAGTGGGATGTGATATGGAGATACTGGATGAACAAGAGAGAAGCAAAAGTTTTAATACAGCTTTTGATCATTGCACTGAAGATACTTTTTGGCAGATGTGTGGTAATGGATGTGGTCAAAGTGAGGAGTCTAGGATGTGCTCCTCTTCCTTTGGCGTAAAAAGGGATGGCAGGGAGGTTGGAAAGTATGAAGTTACTGGGTAGCAATGCTGTCATTGTAATACCCCTAGGTTGTACCTTGGTCTTTTCTTTTTTGTTAACAAACCACACCATACACTGATTCTGTGCAACCACAGAATTTAATAAATAATTTTTCACAAATGCATTTTGACTCTGTGTAGAACTACCACAGTTTTATGTCATTTTTCCCCCTCCTCCTTTTCAGGATTCAATTACAAAGATGTCTTGTTTTTATGCCCTGAAGATATATACTTATCCATACACTACAATATAGTCTAAAAAAGCTTTTGTAGTTTTTTTTTAAGCTTTATCTCTGATGTTAGAAAATTCAGGTATATTCGTAATTAATTGTCTTGATCAAAATCAAACTCCTTACAATTAAGAAACAAACAGAAGGTATGGCATATCAAACAGACTTTCTCCTTCTGTGATCTTACCTAAACACAAAATAAGATCCCCAGTACTTCCACATTAATAGCAGTAAAATGATTTCTTGCTTTCTATACTTTGTTAAAAATGATTGCTATGTCTTCCTGTGCACAAACCTCTGGCACTTCACAAACAAACAATAATAAAAATTTTTGTAATTGTGTCAAGCATAAGGACATGAAGGTGTGTTTGTCCATGCAACGGTGAGAGAAATCAGAATTGCTGGTATAGCAATTGCCTACCAAGCAGAGGAGTAGGAAATTGTAGGGAAAAGAAGGCAGTTTGAAATCCTGCCTGGCAAGGATTTTGACAGCTGAGAGACACCGTTCATTTTCCAAGTGCTGCTAAAACATATGGAACTTGCTTCTAAAGGGAAAGGGCTTTGGTGAAGATATCTTCACTTGGATCTTTGTCCTGGCTTCCATCTGGCCAGATGACTTAGAAGTACAGAGGTGGTGGGGATTGGCTAACAAAGCCTTTTCCTTTTGGAGAGAATGTTGAAATGGTCTTTGTCTGAGGGAGGTGACTTCCCCGTGTTATGCCACCTGTGTCCCTCATTGGACATAGAGAAGTCGTAACTTTGGAGAGATAGAGTGTGCCTGAAAGGATTCGTGTCACTAGTTCTCCACACTGACATTGCTCTGATCTCTAATACATGCTTCAGCCACAGGTGTGACCCTAGTCACAGAGAGGGGTGTAGGAAGTGGGTGACACACTTTGAAGGAGACAGAACATGACACTCATCCTAGTGCAGTTTCCCCTTGTCACTAGCACTCTTGCCACAGTCGTGACAGAGGTGGTCAGAGCTGGATTCATTCCTTCTGTGTCCTCTGCAGGGGGATGTTAAGGCTACCAGTGTGACACCTGAAACAAGGATCTCAAAATCACAATTTCTGATATAGAATGATACTGTGTATCATTCTGGCACTATAATGTGAACTGAATGATCAGTTAAGCAGATACATGATCATTTATACCTAGTAGATCTAGGTCCTTTTCCATCATCTGTTGAAGGCCGGTTTATTGCCACTGCTTTCTTACTCACACTAAATTATAATTAATCAACAGATTCAGGAAGAAACTTGTCATGGTTTCATTGCTCATAGCATATTTTCATATATTAATGCTTCCTGTGTGTTATGCAAATGGCAGCTCTCCAAGGCAATGCATTGTTTTTAAGAAGGTCAGTGTTATAATGTATGGTGGTATTTTCCTACCTTAATCTGCTTCCTTGTAGTCTTTGAATTGTTTGAGACTTGAGCTCACTAACTCAGATGTGAGAAGAGAGATGGCAGATCCTCCTAAAACGAACACAGATATAGGCTTAGCTATTGTCTTTTTAATGGAGGATGAATTAGAATAACACCTGATGAAATAAAATAAGCATAAGGAATAAGGGTAATAAAAGACTATTGATAATTAATCCAGGATTTGTAGTTGATAATGTTTACTGTGGTGGTACCTGTGGAACAGCTAAGAATGGAGCCTGGTGTGCCAGGCAGGCAGTGCTGCCCTAGCACATGCTCCCCTCTGCTCAGTGGCAGATGACAGGAACAGTCCATAGTGGTGAGACTGAGAACAGGAGATGACTGTGGGAAGCTGGGCACGAGCTGGTGTCCTGACAAAAGCTGTTTTGTAATTGCAAGCACAGGCCTAGACAAGGGGAGCAGGTCGAAGCAATGGACACAGAAATCTTTGAACCATTGCCTATGGACAGAAGCTGAGCAGTGAGAAAACAGAGTGGCAGTTGTCTTTATTATGTAATCGGAGCAATCTTCTCCTGGCTGTGGGATTTCAAACCTTTACAACAGTAAAACAGTTCTAAAGGCAGTCCACAGTGCCAAGCAGTAATGTTTCCCTAGGCACACTGTCTAAACAACCTTCTGTTGCAAAATATTTTATTTCAGGGCTAACCTTATCTTGGGATCACTGTTAAGAGAGACATAGGTTAAATGGTTAATGCTTTTAATTTTACCTATACTGTCTTACTGCTCTCTTATTATTTTAGTGATCATTCTAAATGTTTGATTCATATTGGCAAAGATGGATAGAATATCTTGATTTATGGAAGAGACTAAATTTATTTTNTGAAAAATAGACGAGACAATCCTCTTTAATTAGCATTGACAGCTAATATCTTGAAAGAGCCTGTGAAACAAGCTTGCCATCAAAATATGAATCAACAGTTCAAGCAGCAAAAAAAAAGATTAGGAAAAGTCACTTTCTTCCCTCTTGGTTTTTATGGTGTTGAAATAAATCAAACTGCTCCAAATAATTATTTTATTAGTTCTTCTAATATTTTAATTGAAATAATGTTGATTACTGTTTGTTGAAACAACCAGTACATTGAGTTCCTAAATTCGTGGATAAATTAGTGAAATCAGCATTATGTCATTGTAAGAGAGGCCAAGAAACTCGGAACATCTCTGTAGATTGTAAAGAAAAACTCTGTGGCAAGTTGAGCAATGAAACACAGATATCTTTCATATGTTTCTGTGTGCTTGTTTTTGTAGTTACAAGGGTCTAAAGGCAAAGAGACAAGACAAACTTTATACATAAAAATAAGGGATTTTATTAGTATAACTGTCTCACCTTTAAAAAATCCCATCATTATATCTCAGGTACTCAAAAACTCTACTTTTTCAGAGTGTAGTATTGTATTTAATAAAAGATGCTGCTTTTTCTTATAGAGACCATTTTTATCTGAAATTCAGACATCAAGAGTCATTTCAGTTTTGAAAATGTTATGGAAGACAAAATTTTCCACCGAGGGCTATGGTATAAAGATGAGATTGAAATAGTAAATGGAGAAAGAAAATGAACGGGCTAAATATGCTCTATCCATTACATGACAGCATTTTATAAACCATACAGCCTTAAATGGTTCTATAACTCAAAATTATATAGTTTAATATTTTATCTGTTGTTGTTTTGTTTGCTGTACACAGGATAACCAGAATATGTGTCAACTGAATATGAAAATTTCAAGGAATGATGCATGTAGTGGCTATATTTCCACAGTGAAGCTTTTTGCATAGAGTTAATGAAGTGCTTGGGGTCCTAGGGAATTAAAGGTGCTATATAAATGTAAGAAATTATCATTAAAAAGTTTTTCCCTCCAGGCATTTGGGATTTTGCTATGTGTTACAAGGAGGCATTTGCAATCTTCTTTCATTCAAAATGCTTCAGCTTAAACCTGTTCCAACTCTCCCTCTGCAGCTTCAGTTACAAACACATTTATATGAAGAAACAGTTTCTAAATTGGTTCCAGTTAATCATACTTCGCTGTTAACTTTAAAGAGCGTGCCTTGGTTTAAGCTTTTATAGCCACATTGAAGAGCTACAGGAGGAGCTACACAGCATCATTCTCTCAAGAGATTTTCAAATGCTGTTTTAGCCATTATTAGGCCTTGTCTGCATTGGTGGAGAAATAATACAGGACACAGCCAGAATTCCTGCAAACAAAAAGCCAGCTGTGCAGTATCTGGCTTGATTTTCAAGAATCCTATTGTGTGGTTCTTTACTGGCCATACATGTTCTTTTATGGACATTAGAATGCTTCACTGGTCCTAAAGCTTCTATTTCATGCAGACATGCAATCCCAATTTTGTGTCACTTTGTGTCTGTTTCTCAAGTCTTCTTAATCCATCAGGCAACCTTTAAGATCATCTACTTCTTTTCACATACTATAAATGGCAACAGAAGTGGAATTAGGAATCAAAAAAGACTTCTGACACCACTGGGCATAATCTTTTACCACACTGCCATTTTAATGAAATATTGCATTTATGTGCTCTGTTCATTCACACCAAGTGTGGATTTTTCTTTTGATCCACAGATGATGTGAATCATAAGCATTTTTAAGGCACTATTTAGTGCTAATGTAATTGGGCCTCTTAGTTTTGAGATTAAAAAAATGCTAGATATCTTGAAACTATTAATAAATTGTAGGCAGCATTAGAACTGAGGTTCAGGTTTTCTTATGCTAAGCATTTTAGTTGTTCACGATAAATGTGAAATATATGAAACACTGCATCTTCTGTTTGTGGAATTTGGCGATTTTCTGATGTTATTAATTGCAGAATTGAAGCAAGAATTGGTGTTCCTTAAATCTTACCTTCTATGGGATAAAATTAATTTAAGTAAATGTGACAACCTTAAAATGATTGCATGCAATAAAATATATGATTTTCAGCAAGAAGCATAGGGGTAGTATTAATACTTGCTTTTTCACATTTTTATTTGTATTTTGGTTAGCATGGAGCACATAAGTTGTAATATTAGAGGGAATCTGTGGATTGCACAAGATGGTAATGTTTCTTGTGTTTAAAAGCAGCGGAAAAACTGTCCTTGCAAGCTCCAAAAGAATTAGAACTAAATTTTATAAATGTGTATTTTCAGAAAACAAGCTTAATTCTCAGAAGAATAATATTAGCACTCATTAGGGGACTGAATGCTTTGGGGTACTGTTAATGAAATTCATAGCCTTTTGCCTGTGGGCTATCAGTTTGAATTCAGTCTAACTCAGTGGAGATTGAAAATTGGCCTATTTAATGGCCTTTTAGTCATCTCTAATGAGTTGAGTTTGGTGGGTCTCAGTCCCACAACATAAACCACTGACACTGCCTTCTCCTAACTGGCAAGCTCTAGAGAAACCCATGAATTTAATGGATTTTGGGGAAAATTAGCCTCTGGTACAATGGAGAAAAAGCAAAGAAAAGCAAAAGCTGTGATAGATGATGGTTACATGAGCACTAACATACATATTATTTTTAAATGTGGAATTTATAGTCATATACAAAGTTAATAAATTAGCAAATTAGCTTAGCATGTGACATATGTTGCCACACAGCTATAGTGATTGTAACATGACAAAGACTCCCAAAGGAGGTATCTACACCTGTGCATAAGATTTTGACAACACATTAAATGTTTAAATGCCTCTGGGATTCACTTTTGTCAGAAAAAAACAGGATCAGAACAGTTATCTGGGTATCTGGATAGTAACTGCAGCTACAGAAAATGATGCTGAAAACAATTATTACCTAGTGTACCTCCATTACTTCACAGCAGTCAAATCTTCTATCTTACAGATATTAAAAAAAACATAGGTATTAAGAAACATACTAATAACATTTCCAGGATCCTGAAGAGAATATATGCCAGTTTTATTTATCCATGTCATAAAAGAACTGTTCCTAATGTCTAACTGAGATTTCTCAGTACAGTTTAAAGCTGTTACATTTAGCCTTGTCTGCAGTGGACTCAATGAACAATGGCTTTTTCTGCCCACAATCTTTTATTCTCTAGACTAAAAAAATTCCACACATTCCTATTTTCACTTAGGGTCACATCTTTTAAAATTGAGATTTCCCCCCTACCCCTTCCTTGTACTGTCTTCTACTGAAAGTTTTTTAAAGAAAATTTTCTTGAGATGCAGAGGCCAAATCTGAACACAGAGATGAGGCTTCGCCAGTATTAAAGATGAGGAATTCTTCCTATGTCCTAGATATGGCAGTTCTGTTTACGCATTTCTCTGTACTGCAGCTTTTTTCACAGCGGTGTGACATTGTTGATGCATGTTCAGTTTGTGATTTACTCTGATCCCCAGCCCCTTTTCTGTAAACCTGGTGTTTATTCATCTGTTCCCAGTCTTGCAGATGTGCAATTGTTATTTTCCTGCTTAAATGTTGAAGTTGGCACTTGTATTTATTCACTTGCATCATATTTCTGCAACTATTTTTTCAGGAAGGTTTTGAATTCGTTTCTTGTGTTGTAACATACTTCCAGTTCTGCTACTTTGGCATGGTTGGCAAATTCAGTCCGTGTAAACTATATTCTGTTAGTCGTATAATTAGACTTGGTACCACACTCAGGACATACCCACCTCGAGGGAACCATATTTGCTGTCCTGCTGTTTGTCACAGTGAAACGTTGCTGATGTAATTTTGCACCACTGCAGTCATTTCATTATGTTATGCCTTTTGATTGCTCAATTTAAAACTTCTCTGAGATGGTGTCAAAAAGCTTGCTTAAGTCAAGCCATAACTGACTGAGCACTACTCACATCCAAGGCCTGTTACCCTGTCACAGCTAGGGATGAGTTTGGCTTGATGTGATTTTTTTGACAAATCTATGTTGGCTGTAACTTACCACTTCATTAGCTATCATGTACTTAAAGATGTGTGATTATTTGCTCCAGTACTTTTCTGAGAATAGAGGCTGGAGTGATTGACAGTGCTTGGCTCTACCTATTCCCTCTTTTGAATTATGTGTGGTTTTTTTCCTCTTCCTCTTTCCTGACATCTGCTGTCTCCCTGATCACGCTGACCACCGCTCACACCTCTAACGTTGCCTCTATCAGCTTCTTACTCTAATGTGAAATCCCCCGGGCCCAGCAAGTCTGAAGGGAAAAAATGAACTAATCTAAGCAGTCTCTACGCACTTAGCATTCTCCTCTGGCTCCGGAAGAATTCCATCTGTGAGCTAGCGTTTGCTTCAGTAGCATTAATCTGAGAATGGCACCGAAAGTGTCTGTTTGTCACCTCGCGGCTTCCCGCCCCCCGGGCCTTGCCCGCTGCGCTCAAGTTCCCCGCGCCCCCTGGCACCGCAGCAGCCGGAGCCTGCCTCTGCCTTCCAGCTGGCTCGGGAGCGCCCGGGTGCAGATCCTGCCGCACTTGACCTGCTTTCCCAGGCCTGTGGGAAGGGCCGCCCGCCCCCGCGCGCGGCGGCGATGAGGGGAGCCCGCAGGGCGGGTGGCGGCCGGGCCGGCAGCCGGCGTTGTGCGCCCGGCTCGTTTAACTGAGCCGCCCGCGGGGCCATTTCCTCCGAGCTCGGGGGGGGAACATTTCCTCCGAGCCCGCGGGGCCGCGCCCGGGACCAGCAAAGGCGCGCGCGTGCCGCGGAGGGGAGGCGGCGCGCGCTCCCTGTGGTGGAAGGGAGGGGATACTGTGCGCGTGCGCCCTTTGCCCAGCGTGGGGCGCGTGCGCGCATGTGTGTGTGTGCGTGTAGCCGCGCGCGGAACGGCTGGGCGGTCGGGAGGATTGCGCGATGACGTCACGACGGCGCGCGCAGGACGTAACCCCGGCGTGACGCACAGCCCGGCGAGCCCGTGAGTTTCCCGTTACGATTTATTTTTTTGTATCGCGCCCCCGCCGCCCCCGCCCGGCTGCAGAGTGAGGGGGGAGAGTGGGAGGCGCAGGGCTCCGCAGGTCGAGGGGCGCGGGCCGGGCCGAGCGGAGCCCACCCAATCCGGGCCGAGTCGGGCCGGGCCGGCCGCCCTAGCGGCGAGTGGCGGAGCGGGCGGCTCTGCCCCATCCTGCCGCATCGGGAACATGGCGGCCGCCTCCGACCTGGTGCGGTACCGCGCCTCGGCCGCAGCCGCCCGCGCCGCGGTAAGTGGCCGGGCCAGGGCGGTGGCGGCGGC
>VWYI01010631.1:39515-53290 GCA_013399455.1 Anthoscopus minutus
GAGGAGCTGGGCGGCCCGGGGCCGCCGCTCGGGGCCTGGGGCCGGGCGGGCGGCAGCGCGGCCGCGGGAGCCAGGTAATGCCTTGCGGGGGGTTGCGGCCGCGCGCGACAATGCCGTGGCTCGAGGGTGGCCAGGGCCTCCCTGCGGGTCCCGCAGGAGTCCGTGCCCTGCCGCCTCCCGCCCCGGCGGATCCCGCAGGGCCGCCTGTGTTCCGCTGCGCGTCTCCCTGGTGCGGGTCTCGCCCGCGTTGCCCTCCCGTACTGGTGGCCAGCCCGGGAAAGGCTGTGCTGCCGTCCTGGGACAGGGGGAGCGTGCGCTCCCCATCCTCCGCGTCGTTCCCTTCCTGCTTGGCATGAAGCGGAGAGGCTCTGAAACGCCTGGTGTCGGTACAAAGGGCTGACGAGTCCCCGGCCCGCCGCTGTGCTGGCCGGTGTGCCCTCCGGGAGTGGTGGTGGAGCTCCCGGCGCAGAGGTGATTTACAGCGAGGAAAAAGTTACCAAAAGGTATCAAAGTCGTGTGTTCGGGCTCCCAGCAGCTTCAGGATCTGGCGGTTTCTCTGGTAAAGTTTGGGTTACTAGCTTATAGTGATGAGCGTCGTCTTGACAAATGGAACTTGTGTGAAATGTAGAAAGTTTTTTTTATTCTTATGCCTTGTATGTAACCTTCAGTCTGTTGGCAATACCTCTGACGTTGTAATGTGGTCTGTAAACTAACAAATCAAGTGGTAATGGAAAACAAGTATGATATATCAGAATAGCTTTCCATCAGTGCTATACAGCTTTTGCCCTTTAAGCAAAACCTCATTTACTGTGATGTTCCTGCCCCCCTTTCCAGCACATAATTTAATTATGAAGATTGTGTCATGGAACTTTGCTTTCAAATGCATATGAAGAATGAATGTGCACCAGATTTTAGAGTGAGAAGTCATTTTATGTTGTATAGAGTAATGGATTAACACATTAATTGATTTACAGAGTTTTTTAATTCAAGTTGCAACATAATTTTTGATTCAAATTATAAAACAAATTTTAAATAGGATATTCTTCACAGTGGAGGATGAAGTACTTCAGAGTTTGGTAACTTAATATGATTATTCTGTGTAGAATTGTTTACTACCTGACTTGTGCAATGTTGGTGATTTGAGGACAGAATAAATGGACTGATTAGACAATGCAGAATAAATCTGGAGAAGATTTTAGTGGGTCACTTAGGTGCAGAGAAAATGCAGCAATTCTCTTATTGGCAAGGAGTTTAAGCAGAGTGCATCAAAGAGCAGTGCAGTGTGACAATCCTGTTACACTGACTTAGAGCTGATGTTGTAAACTTGTATAATGTAACTGCAGAGGGATATAGTGCAGAGTTATACAAGAATTAAAGTGAGAATTTAAATTAATAATCTTCAGAATATCTTCTTCATTTCTTCTGATGTCTAGTATTCATTCCAACAGATTTCATTTTTACTAAAAAGACCTACCCAAGGAACAGGAATTTTGTAGAGAGGAACACCAGTAATGTCACCAACCATACTTGACTTGTCTTTTGATATATTTTTTCTCTTTTGTTCAGTCTGCATGATTTTTTTTTGTAATTAAAAAAAGTCCCGGGTAAGTATCGCTGTAAAAAAAAAATATTCCAAACCAATCAAACAACCAAGGGAGTACTACTCTGACTTTTTTTTAAGTTTCCTGAAGTCCAGTGTCTTATTTATGCTTAGTAGCATTAGGAGGAGTATACCTAGGAAGGTGTGAAAGTTCTTAATGCAATAAGAGAGTTGAACTCTCAACAGGTGACCTGGCTAGTAGGAGATAAAGGCACTGACCACTTGGAGCATCTTTATGAGGTTATTTAATACAGAAAAGATTGATTGAAATAGGAGCATCAGCAGCTGAATAAACAGGATATTAAACAAGAATGACAACGCCTTTGACTTTAAAATAACTGAATTTCATATGGGCACTGAAGTCAAGGGTTGCCAGTGGAATTTCTTGAGTAATAGCGCTTACGCTTGCAAGTGTTAGCACAACCTACTGGTGTGTATGCTTTTTTAATTCAAGCCTTTTCAACTCATGGAGAAAATGGAACTGAAAAAGGAATAAAATTCTCATTGGTAATAAAGCACATGCATGCTCACACACAGTTATTAGTTTCAAACACTTTCAGGTTTTTAAAACCTCTGAGAACTTAAAACAGGAGAAAATACAAAACAGTTATGTCACTTGCTCTGGAGCTTCACCAGAAGTCGGTTTGAATTAAAGGTTTTTGAACAGCTGCTGATTCACTGTGTTAGTAACATCATCCTCATATTTTTTTACATTTTCAAGCATCATCTTTAGCAAAGTTCAAGGCTTGTGGCTGTCAGAGGGAAGCCTTAAGATACTTGTTTTATTCCATTTATTCTCTTAGTACCAAATGCATTGCTCCAATGTTAGTTACTACAAGCCAAACTCAAGTTTCCTTTGTGCTGTGGATTGCAGAGCATTTTGTATTTTGTATCCAGAGACTGGGAAAATGAGAATAAAATTAAACAATGTTGCACTCACTTAAATTGTTTTTAAAACTGGTAAACTTGGCATAACCTCCAAAACTGGATTTGTTCAGAGGAACATAATGTCCACCCTACTCAGAGTGTAGAGGAATTCCAGGTGAAATAAACCAAAACCAGGATTCTGTGAAAATATTCTTGTCTTCTCTGAAAATATATTCACTGATCTTAAGCACTCTCCCTATAAGCCAAATCTGTAAGATGATTTTTGTTAATTGACATTTTTCCTAGCTGCATTTTTACCAATGTAGATATGAACTTCATATTGGAGCTACATAAAGAGCTTAAGTTACCTGTGGAAATTGTGATTGTTGATCACTCTGGCTGATATATATATAAAGATACTGTCAAAATGAGTTGAAGGATTTCTTAAATTTGCAGTAGCATGAAAACATGCACTTTTAAAGCCTAATTAACAAAAAACCCCCAAAAAATCCAGACTAAATGCTCAAATAAACATTAATGCTCACACTGGGTCCCTTAGATCAATTAATAGGAGCCTTTCATGTAAGCAGTGATGGTAGAAGGCATTCCCACATTGTTCACAGAATTGTAGAAAAGCTCTTTGGTGGCAGGGATGTGAAGTGGCCACATAAAAACAGATGCAAATACTGTGCCCCTCTACAGTGCAGTAATCCTGTGGGATGTAATTTGATGCTCAAATCACAGTTCTCCATCAAGAAAGACCATGTAATGAGTTTGCATAAACTTCTAATATGTATTGTTTTCAAAATTTAAAAAAGCATGGTAGGCTCTGTTATTTACCTAGTCTGCAATTCAGTATTGTACAGTGAGTATTTCATGTTGGTACAAATACTACCCAGAATCTGTAGGATTTACATGTCGTGGTAGAGGAGAAGGAGAGCAAGCTTTTTTAAAATTTCATAATTAATTCTATTATAAAATAATTTAATTTAAATCCAGTTGTGCTACCTTCCTGTCACTGTTCAACTGTACACAGCAGCTGTTGTGTTGACAAAATGCTGCAGCCATTCCCTTACAAGTGCCAGCGAGGTCAAATGGGGGAAGACAGTGGCTTAGCAGAGTATATTTGTGTTTTTGAGCAAACTTGGGATTGCAAAGAACTCTCACTCCAGTAGAAGTAATTGTAATGTTCTCGGTATGGGAACTGATGGTTCATTTTAAATCCAGATACTGGAAATGGAATTCTCTGGTTGATGTTTATTGATTGATATTGAGTGCTTTGTCTTACAAATAATTTACTAGTTTAAGGATGATGGGCTATTTAGTAATTCAGTATTTCTTGAAACTTAATCCAGTTTATGTGAAGTGCATGCTCAAATCAGAATAAAAGTTAGATGGCTGGGTTTAGGAATATGTCAGGCCCATTGTTGGTGTGTTGTAACTTTGCAGTATGCTGAATGCTGCAAGTTAGATACCTGTAATACTTAATTGGATTTTTATTCTTCATAAAGGACACTATTTTGTGAGTATTTGAATGATTGTATTTTTTGCTTGCCTTAAATGGTTACTTGATAATGTTCATTTTTACAAAGCAGTAGAACGGGAGAGAGGGTGCATTTTGGGAAACAGGATGGGAGGAATTACAGGTGCCTTATTGATTGGTCCAGTTGTAGCTGAGGTCATGAATTGAGATCACCATCTCTATTTTCTGGACCATCTGTTAGCACCCATTTGTAAAAGTACTTTCCACAGCCAATTTTCTCTTGTGTAATTTACCTTTATTTACAGGCTTTTTACCTCATGCAGCCATTTTTAGTTTGAAAGACAAGGAATTCCTTAGCAAATGTAAGCATTGAAATGTAGTAATGAGTCCCTTCTACCTGCCTTTTCACAGATTAATGTTTTGGTACATTGAGTTGTGCTTTATCCTATCTACTTTCCCAGTGTGGCTCTTTGGGAGGGACAGGAGCGAATTTTCCAGAAAGGGCATACAACAGGAGGTGAGGTGGCTGCTTTTAACTGATCCTTATGTCTGCTCCTGAAGTGTGGCAGCTCTGAAGCTGCTTCTTGCTGCTCCTGCTAGGACGTGGCTGGTGCCTGTTACTTGCGTGGCTGCAGTCAGTGCAGGTGGTTATGGTTTAGGGTTTTCATTGTTTTGGCTGAGGTTTTTTGGGTTTTTTTCTGAGTGTTCCAGCTGATAGGGTTGGTTTTTTCTATTTTTTAGCTTCAGTTTTTATTTTCTGAAGTGGTTATCCTCTGTATATTTCTGCTGCTTGTTTCTGCTTCTGCTCAGCTCTCCTAGGAACACTGTGTTATGTAATTTTTGATGCTTACTTTTGGAAAGCCCTTAATGTTTATAATGTTTGTTGCTGATGCCTTTCTTCATCTTCAAATGTGGGCATATACAGATTTTGTGACTGTAGAGTTTCAGGAACTGTCTCTGATAGTTTTAGTTTTCTGGATTTATCTTTTTCAGTCAGAAGACTTTATAAATTTATAGAGTTTGTATCCTAAGATTAGGCTCTCAACAACCAAAACAGTGATTGTAGGTTAATGTATTTATTATTGTGTTTATACTTATATAGGTTATTGTATTTATGCATATAAGAATATTGTGTATTCTTAGGAATGTTCTTAGGAGCCTCCACCCAAGACACTAGATTCTGTGTTCTCCCCCGTGATAGTTGGTAGGGAGGGCAGAGAAGGGGAGTATTTTTTTTCCAACAGCTGTATTTTTGTTGTTGCTACTAAGTTGACTTGGTATTAGAAACAATATTTTCAGCAGAGGACAGGCTCTGCTTGCAAAGTTCCAATATAAATAACTTTTTTTTCTTCACACAGAAGTGCTGCATTTTTTGTTTTAATACCATAGCTGTGAGTGTATCTTTTGTGAGAAAGTCTTGATTGTGTGTGCTATCACAGAGAGTGGGAAGTGGCAGTTTTGCAGCTGGCTTCCCACAGTTCTCTCCTGCACTGAAGCGAGTACTCTGCCCTGTTTTATATCCTTTTTAACATTTATTGACATACTGAAATCACCTGCTCTTCTGTGTTCTTGGGCAAAACTTTGAGAATCTGTGGAATGTTATGAAAGTAACTGCACTTTGGATGTTTAGCACTCTGAAATTACTTTTAAAACAGTTTCTTATCTTGTAGAAAATTGAGAACAAAATGCCTGTTAGAACCCCCTAATCAGGTAGTTATTAACAAAAAAGATATTATGTTGTGACAGTTTTTTTGCTGGAGTAAAAGGGGGAAGATAAGTTGGGGAGACGTGGTGGTAAACTAACCTAAATAAACCACAATGAAAAAATTGGAAGGGTTTGGAGCAAATACAGAATGGGAGGGAGTAGAACTTGCATGTCTGGAATGCAAGTTGAGCTGAAATGGTGCAGAATCTGAGGTGGAAAGGTTGCTTGTGTTGTTACATAAATGAAAGATAGTACGTACTGTCCATGGTCTTTCTAGATCTTTGCTTTGGGGAAACTATTGAACATTTATTTTATTTGACTTGTTTTCTTAAAAACATGGTTTTAGGACAGTGATTGTCTTTTCCTGTGTCCTTGTAAAGCCTTGGCTGTGTTGGACAGTAGTGACTCAAGTGATGAAAAGCAGCAGACTTGGTGAGCTGCTTTAGCATGGATTGTTAGAGACCTTTCCTTTTGTTAGCCTTTTAGAGTAAGGTAGGTACATCACTAGTGTTCCATGTGAGATTTCTCTAAATGCCAAGCCCTTGTTCCCAAACTTTGGAGGTGGTGAGACTTTTTGAGTACATTCAGTGTGATTCTCACTGCTGTATGTGTGGCTGAAAGAGCTGGTGGATGAGAGAGGTTGTTTCTTTCCTGGCATGGGTGAGATTTGGAGAGGAAGAGGAGCAGCTTGTCCAGAAAAAAAGCTGTTCTCCTGGTATCTCTCTCTACCACAGTGATAAGTCTGCTATTGCTTTTCAATGTTTCACCAGCACTAGAAGGCATAACGTATTTTTGCATAAAGGAGAGTGTAGAAAATAGAAATTATGCTTGGGAGAAGCCATCCAGGTTCCTATATAACTGAAACATCACAGTGTTTCTAAAAATACCATACAGGTACTGTGAGAATTCATTTTTAGAAGTGTCTTTCAGGCACTAAAAAAAACTTTGGAATTTGCCTTCCATTTTTTAGTCCAGGGAAGTATTACCAGAGGTGAGCAGAGATGATGACTTGTCTAGCAAGGAGTTATATCAAGAACAAATAAGCAGTTGTGTTTCTTTGTATATCTTTACAGATATTTATCAATATTTGTGTATAGGCAAACAAAAGTTGAAATACTGTGTTTTGGAACATTGTACAAAGTTCTAAATGAAGGCAATATTTAGGATAATGTACTGACATTCAGTAAAGCTGAAGGCATCTAGGTTCTGTAGTCTCTTCAGAAGTTCAGCTATGTCTATTAGGAAATTTGAGACATGAGTTGATAGTTTTGCATAAGAAGTGCTGCTGTGTCACAGCAGGACCTTCATGTCATTTGGAGCAGTAATGATGAGTTAGTTCTTGGGTTTTGGGGTTTTTTTCTTGTGGAGCCATTTAGAGAAAAGTAGGTTTGTTTGACTTCTACAAGGTGATTGCTTTCATCTTTAGCATACTGGGTGCTGTTTTAAATAAAGTTCTATTTAATGTATTTCTAGTAACTTGACTTTAGGTCCATCTAGTAAGCTGCTCCTGAAGCATGCTGATGCATACTGTTTTCAAAGGATGTAAATATAGAAGAAGAGGATTAATTAGTGATCAGCTGTGTTGTGGTTTCCATAATCTTCTTTGAACAGTTTTCTTCCAATTTAGTGATACTAATATTAGGAGCTAGGGTGCTTTTGTCCAAAGTAATATCTCTGTGACTTCACTTTTGTTCTGACAGACAGTTTTACCTTAACTTTTCTTCTGTTTTTTAAAGGAATTTTCCAGAATGCCGTTTTCAGCAGGAAAGAGTGCTCTGTTTTTTACCTGCTTGAGGCTGTTCTTTTTCTTCATATTTTCTGTCACTGTAGATTCATTAGCATTTCTTCCTGTCCTTAAAGGATATTTTAACATTCTGAAATAAAAACCAAACCTGTATGATGTTAAATTGGCAGCTGTTTGAAAGAATGCAAAACTGTTAAACTTACCAATACTTTTCCACAGGACAATCCTGTTAGTGCAAAAAACCCACCTCACTTCCCAATCCTGCTCACCCCCTCCTCCAAAAAAAAGCCATCCTGACAAGAAAAAAACCAGAAAAACCTCCACTCCACAACCCTCTTGGCTTTTCCAGACTAAAGTACAAATTCTGAGTGTTTTGTGGCTGCCTATACCTCATAAAAAATCAAAGATACAAATATCACTGTTTTCCTGTAAATATTGTAAATTCCAGTTTTCTGGTTCAAGGAAGAGCTTTGGCTAGGATATTCTGGTTTAATTTTGGAGAAATTTACCTGTTTGTGATGTAACTTCCTTTGTTTTCTGTTTTATTTGTTCTTGAAATTTCTTTAATTTTGTGAATCTGAGAATAAAGACAGCTTATTTCTTAAATTTGTAATAATGCCTTATGTATTTCTGTACTTTTATCAGAGTTCTGCAGTCATTCATGGCTCTTGCTTTATCTGAAGCTGTTTAAATTTGATGAAGTAGGTATTGGTAGGTATGAAGGTTCAAAACCTTTTTGTCAGAATTGCTTGAATTTAGTGTGCTTCTTTATGTTGTCTTTGAACTGAAGGAAAAGTTACTCTTGCTCCTTTTATCCATTTAAACCAGATTTCATATTTATACATATTCTCTCAACATTTAAGTGTTGGTTATATTTTCTTCAATGTTTCAGTGGAAAACAAAAATGAGGTATTGAAATCTAACTTACATGCTTACAAAATTCCCAGTAATGAGGAAACATAGTAGCTCTGAGGGCAGTCAGTAGGCAGATAGGCAGCTGTATTTATGCACCCAAAAGAAGGCACAGAATTTCTGCTTATGTAGAACACTAAGCTTTTGGGACACATAGTCACTGTGAATTTATGAAGCTTTTAAACAAGGTATTCAGGGGGTTTTTATTTTAACTGTGAATGTCCAAGACAATGGCAAAGTTTCCTTTATCTTTGGTGCTGGCCTTGGTTTAAGAAGTTTTGTTGTTACTGTGAATAACAAAAGCGTTTACTTGCTAGATGAAAGTATTTCTGTTTTGGGGTTATGTCCTTTTTAGGGTGAGAAACATACAGGTTTCTTTGCTTCAGTTTGAAAACCCTGTCTGTGTCCTGAAACAGAGTTATGATGTGAATGACTTGTGCCATTTGTACTTTTTGATTTTATGCAATCTTAGCCCATGCAGAACCAGTTCTTCTGTGCTGTCCTAGTAATACAGTGTAAAGCATATGAAACAGGCTTAGCGTATCTGCCCTGTCTCTTCTGTTTCTTGAGCTGATTTTGAAAGCTTGCTTGAGAAACCTGCTCTGGTTAGGAACACTGACAAATCAAGTGTATATGGATTCTTCAGCTCCAACCAGATGAGATGCCTAAGGACAGCCAGTGGGCTGGATATGCACAGGTGAGGATAACTGGTGTGGCATGCTGAAAATACCAAGTTACTCTATTTGCCTACATGTATTTGGAAGAGCTAATTCAAGTAGCAAAAGAATCAAAGATTTTAAGCTTTTGCCTGAAACAAAAGGAAGTGAACAAGTCCACAAGCATTTAGAGGGCTCAAGGCGGCAAAGTGAAAGATTAATGAAACCCTAATCTTGAAGTGAGGCCTGTATAGAACTGCTTCATCTTGCAATCTCACATGGAGGCCCCATAGATATTTATTAAACAGTTTAGAAAGTAGACCTCAAAGTACTGCATAACTTGAGTATAGCCCTTGGGTAGATACTGAAAACTACTTCATAGCAAAATGCTTTTTATGGAAAAACTATGTAGCAAAAGCAGTAACTTTAGTAAACCGTGAAATTTTACTATAGGAAACACTCCTGTATGATGACTATTAGTAATAAAGCTTGTGGAACCTGTCCAATTGGACACAGGGACCATGAAGAGGAGCTTATTAATGAGATGTGGATGCTGTGTCGGACCTGAACTGGTTCTGGTGCTGGTGATGTGTGACTGGCTCCATTGAGTGTTGATGACAGTAACTGGTGGTCACAAACTACATTTCAAAGAGGGATGTGGAAGCATTTGCCCCTGTTTGCTTGCCAGGTCTGGTAGTATAACCTCAGCTGTGTGTTCCTACTAAGAAAACACTAATGGAGCTATCTGGCATGAAGGTATAAAATAAAACACAACTGACTTATGTTGCATCGCTGCAGCTTATTGAAGGTAGAAATAGTTTTTACCTGTTTATGTAGGCCATGGACAGTGCTGGAAACTTACAGTGTCACCAAACAAAAAGTGAACACTGAGCAGCTCAGCGAGGAATGGATTTACATTTTCAGTGGCTATTAAGGTGATAGTGTTGACAGCATATTATAACTTCCCTTCTTCACCAAAACCATTCCTCTGTCACCAAATAGCAGGCTCCTGTAAAATGAAGGGAAGCCCTTATGTTTCTGGCTAAGTATATGTGTCTCCCCAAAGTGCTCTTTCATAGATTGTAAAGATGATAGCTTGTATATCAATCCAATTAGGAAGCATTTTGTAGCTTCACTTCAAATCTGATAAGCAGTGGCTGAATCCTGTTATATGAAATATGTGTATATTTTATTTGGGAAAAGCTTTTGCTGGAAGAATGGCAGTGCTGGACCTTATATTTAGGTCCAGCGCCTTAATTAGGTGATGGGTTTGGAATTTGTATTTTTGGGGGATTGTTTTACATGGTTATTTTCTTCATCTTGGAACATTCATTGTAGTCACACTTTAGTCTTCTGATCAGGGAGAAAGCTGTTTGAGAGTTAGCAGTGCTGTTTTTAGGGAGTGAGGCCCTAGAGTGTCTACTCCTCAGTCCTCTGGTGGAAGGTACTGTCATAAAGATACCAGAATAAAATCTCTGCTACACCAATTCAGAGTTTACCATGAGCCTACCTTCATTTTAAGTGTAAGCCCTTATATATGAGATATTTCCTAGCACTTAATGAGCAAGGCTTTTTGAATACTTACAAAAATCTCTAGGAAATTTAGATTTTACTTTTTCTTGGGCATAAAAAATACACTTCCTCTGAGGCTAGGAGCATGAGATTCCCTTTCCAGCTATGGTCAGGAAATGTCAGAAATGTTGTCTAGACAGACAACAGCAGGCATTAGAGCTCGTGATCCCAGCATAGCTACCCTTTCAACTGGAACAATGTTGTGAGGAACTGAATTTGGGCTTAGGATCCTGTTTTGTAGGGAGTACTTACGTGCTAATACCAGTTCACTGTTTCCTGCCATTGCTGTTACAAATGTTTATGTAATTCACTTTCTGTTCTCTACTGCTTTCTTTCAAACTGTCATGATAGCAAGGGGAGATTTTGGCTTTTTTTAAGGAAAGAAAATAATTATTTATCACTAATTTTTAGCTGTAGGTTTTTAGGGTCAGCCTTTTTTTAAAATCTGCATTGCAGTCTTAATAAAGTATTTCAAGTTTCGTCATTTTTAAGACTTTAGAAACACAGAGGAAGACTTGGAAATGAATGTATACACCCATTTGCCTTACAATGCAGAAAATTCAGAGATATCCAGAATAAGTTTATTAAGAAATTGGCTTTGTCTCCAGCACTGGCTTTGGTGTTGGAATCTGGAATCTGCAAAGGTTCAGTGGCTGCTATTGGTGTGGTGACTGAGGCGCTGCCTGCGGCTTGGTGATCCTGTTCTGGGCTGTGCTTTCTTAATGCCTGCAGGTGAAAATCATGAACTGCAGCGCTGCCCTCCCCTTAAAGTATCCTTCAGTAGCAAACTGTTCAGTTTCCTAAGCGTGGGGTTGGTCGTTTGGGGTTTTTCAGAAAGGGAACTGCCGTGCTGTTACATTTCCATTGCTATAAACTGAAATGGAGTTGAGTGCAGCGCTAGAGAATACTGATAGGTAAGTACATGGGACTGAAGGTGGTCTGGAGGGAGGCATCTGAAGAATGTAGCCAGAGAGAGCTGCTGAGCAGTTTGCTGCCTTTGGGTTTATACAGAGGTTGTAGGAAGGACTGTTGGCTTTTAAACAGTGTTAAAGCTGGAAAGAAAATGGCTACCAGAAATTATTGTTGCTACAGTAAGAACATGGCGTGATTATTAATGTGCTGCTTTAACTAGTGCTACAAATATTGTGTGAGATACTGCCTTGAAGTAAAAGTGTCGTTAAAGGGAACAGATATTTTAATCCATTTATATATAATGGATTTCATCAGGCATTCTTGTTTTAGAATGCCAACCTTTTTAGTGGAGAAACTAATTTCTAGTAAATATCTTTTAAAATCTCATTACTGCCTTCTCTACATGAAAAAAATTGCTTAATGGTTTTAAATTTTAATAATAAGCATAATGTCCTTATAAAACAACTCGCAGGGTAAAAGAACAGTAGAGAGATACTATTTCACAAAATATGTTGTAGCTAGTAACATAATTCTGGCTTTCTGAAATTAAGCCCTGAGTGTTTCTTCTGCATACAGCAAAGATTTTTTTTAGAAGTTTTTTTTATATTTTAAGTTTGAAGTAAATATGCCCAACCTAAATCCTGTTTGAAGATTTATAAGTAAAGATCAAGATACATAAATAAGAGTCAGATTACAGAGTGGAATCTTCTTGGGAAACTGTATTGTATTTTACTTCATAAGAATGTAAGTGTTTATGCATTGTATAGTAAACTTCTTGGAGGTTTTCAATTAAGAGGTTGCAGTTACATTTAGGAATTTCAGAGTTATTTTGTGGAGTACAACAGGAAAGGGATATGTCAAGTTCAGTGGATCTGTGAAGAATAATTGATGCATTTCTGTCTCTACCAGGATTCCACAGGTGGCACGCTGACAACAGGTATGGTCTGACAGTAAACTGTGTCTGCTCTTCATCAAAGTTCCCGTATGTGTGATGTGTTTTATGTATAGAGAAGATCCCATTTTTCTGTACCTTTTTCATGTTTTGAGATTTTGGTTCTGTTGGACTTCTTTGACTGAAAAGGTACTGGATTTGTTCAGTGGAGTGGGGCTGATAAACTCTCACAGTAATGTGTGCCCAATATGCATAAGATAAAACTTTGAAGTTCTAGAAGAATGAGTAATATGTGAAGACAGATAGTTGAACTGTAGAATAGTATTGCTTTAGTGGTACACTAAAGGAGATGCACTAATTTGATGGACATAGTCTTAGCTTAAACATTTTTTACTTTTATGCATAACTTGGCCAGCTTCATGTTTTTAATAAAATGTTGTAGGTCTGGAGAAAGAAGACGGCAACACTACAAATGAGTAGCATCACTGTGCAGTTTTATATCTTAAAAATAAACTTTGAAATATAAGAGGCTGCCTCAGATGTTTCTAAAAGCCTGTTTTGTTTGTTTTTTTAAAGACAGAAAATGCATGGTTTGACTTAAGGCTGTTGGTTCCTTAGAAAGTGCTTCAGTGATCAAGCTTTCCTGGTTTGCATTTTCAGTTACTTTTCAGCTGAGAAATGGGAGGTGCAAAAACCAAAAAATTTCTAAGGAACTATAATCAAATTTCTTACGAGGTAGAGAAGATTTTCTGGAATGTAAATATTTTCTGGAATGCTTTTTTCCAGTGCTTGTAGTTGTAGGATATGTCTCTGTATTTTGAAGTGCTCTGTGTAAAGCTTACATGATGATGTATGGTGAAGGAATATATATATATATGTTCAGACTGGGCACAGTCTGATTGTATAACTGGAAGGGTAGAGGCTGTTCCTGTACAGGTCATGTATTGACAAGATTTTGCTGACAGCATAAAGAACAGAGATGTACTCAGAGTCAAGGATGATGCCAAGGATGTGTACAGTGCCCATTAGTATTTCAGAGTGGAATGGAGAGATGATGTCATTCTGTGCTTTAAGCTTTCACTGTTTAAGAAAAGCTGTTACATTTAAGGTATCTAAGTGCAGCAAATGAAGAGCTCGTTCATGTGGTCAAAATGAATAGGCTGAAGGGTAACTGAAAATATAAGTGTTTATTATGCAAGTGGTAGGTTGATCTGTAGCTTATATGGGTAGAGAAATTATAAAGATGGTGAATTATTTCTCTGTAGCTTTTTGCTTATGGTAAATCTCATTATGAAGAATGGCATTCAATTTAGTAGGGTATTGATGGATTCTAAGTTTTTTTAATGTCAGTGGTACTTAGAATGTTGTGCCCCTCTTAGCTGAGAGGAGAAACTGCATCCAAAACATGTTAGTATTTTCTCTTAAGGTCTTG
>VWYI01010633.1:0-48551 GCA_013399455.1 Anthoscopus minutus
ATCTCAAAACTGACTTTCATTTCTGTTTCAGCCAGAGGTTTCACATTCTCGAAATCTTTTGCTGAAATACTGTATTTATAGGATTTCTCTATTTTAGTTTCTCCAACATCCCCGTAGTGCCTCGGTGCAGCACAAAACCCCACAGAGCTCTGGAGAGGCCAGAGATGAGGGCTTGCCACCCTCTCAGTTGGGCCAGTTTGTCTGCACAAAGCACCAAAAACTGAGCATAAAGGATATTTTCTCATTCAACTCCCGTAATGCACCACAGCACAAGGTGCAGGAAGGTTCATTAACCTCTTCAGCAGTAAAGACACCAAAAAATGCACCCCTGCCGACCCGAGCAGGATCTCACAGGAGGTCCATGGCCCATCTCTCTCCCAGCTCAGCATTTTTCCCGTGCAAATAAAGCTAGCACATAAACACACAGCACTGGTGCATACCCAGATGGCAGCAGCAAGCAGAGCTCCCCAAAGCTGCAAACAAAGATGGAGGGAAAGTTAGAACAGGATGAAACACAGGACCAGGGAGCAGCTTAATGCTTTGGTTTGACAGAAAAAGTATGAAAGGAAACAGAGCAGAGCCTTTATTCCCTTCCAGCCACCCTGTCCACAAACCTCTCCCAGCTTGGGAAAGTCAGCTCACACTTAATCCTCCCCACAGATCCTCACACCCCTCCCTCCAATGCCCGGGGCCTGGTTTGGAGAAGTGCAAACAGCCGCTACAAAGTCAGAGCTAAGTGGCAGCTTCGCATTTCCCCAGCTCTAATTGCCAGCTGAGCAGACGCTTAATCTCCCAGAACGTGCTGTGATAAGGGTGCTGCTGAGTCCTCGTAATTGCTTAAGAGCTGCCATCGAGGATGCTGGGAATTGCCCAATTATTCTCCCCGGTTCCTCCACACCCCACGTTTCCTCCCTCCCCCTCTCAAAGTTTTGTAAATTGGAAAAGAGCTGGCTTTTTTTTTTCTTTTTTTCTCCTTTCCCCCCTCTCAAAAACAGCTGGCACAGGATTTCTCAGTGGTTCAGTAGGGATGAAGAGATTATATCTGGGCTGGCTAATCCTGTGTGGGCAGGGAGAAGAAAATGGGGGGAGCAGCAGTGGAGATCCCAGTGGATACAAAGGAGAGGGAAGGCTGCACTCACAGGTGATGGCTTGAACAGAATTCATCCCAGCAAGGCCCCAAGTACAAATCACATCCCATTTCCAGCTTCTCAATGGCTCTGAGTAATAAATCAGCTCTTCATCCGATCTGGCTGAAGCATCCACACTCTCACAGTTTCCTTATTCAGTGCTGAGCAGTTTAAACCTTCCTGCCAAGGCCAGCAGGCTGGGGAGAGTCAAATAGCCAAATCCCCTCTGAGCTCAGCAGTGAAAAACAAAACAAAACAGCCAAAACCCACAAGACAGAAAACAAGTCCCAGAACTGCAGATCACCTGTGAATCTCCATTTGTTCAGCTGTTTTTCTCCAGGTGATGCAGTGGGCCAAGAAGTCATCTGGTAGCATCAGAGAGGCAAAGAAGCCAGGCCACTGCCTAATCCAATGCTGATCTGCACACACAGGCAGCAGGACCCAGCTCCCAGCCCTTGGCTGCAAATGTTGAGAATTCCTCAGGGATTCTGCAGGGTCTCTAACCACGCCAGGCAGCTCAGGGGACAGAGGGTTTATTGTTAACAGGGACAGGGCTGCGTTTATGGCTGCAGGTCTCAGCCTAAAACGTGCTCAGAGACAGAGAGAGCTGAGCATGTGAGCATGGGGATAGAGGTGGGGGGGTGAGGAGGAGGGAGAGATAGGAGAAGGCCAAAGAGGGCCAGCAAAAGAGGGAAGAGTTAAGAGATCAAGAGAGTAAAGACAGTGAAGAATTGAGAGTAAGGAGAGTCAAGAGAGCAGGGAAATTAAGAGAGTTGAGAGAGATTAAGAACTAAGAGAGCAGGTTCTTCTTACAATACATTGTATCTCCTTCTATAATGAATATTCTAGTTTACACTGACCAACATATAACACGAAATCCAAGGGGTTTTACATACAGCCTATAGGAGTGACTCTATTATCCTATCTGAATTCACATTCTTCAGATTCTTCCTTGCCTGGCCAGGCTTTTGCCAATCAACATCAGTGGCAAAACTGACTTTTATTTCTATTTAGACCTTTGGATTCTCTATCAGCAAAAGGGTTTTGTTTAGTTCAGAGGATTCTCTTTTAGCTGGCCAGGCTGTTGTCATTGGGTTATAGAGTAACTGACTCAGTATCCTGAGTCTCAGAGCTAACCCTCATTTCTCCTTTGATTATGAGTTTCATATTTTCAGAATCTTTTGCTGAGCATTCATACTTATAGGGTTTCTCAATTTTTGCTTCTCCAGCACTTGGCTATCTTTGCAGCTGTTTCAAGCTTGGTTTTTCCACCTAAATGCTGCATGCCCATCCCTTAGATGCCATTTTTAAGCCCCAGAATTGCAGCTCTTCTTTGAACTTACAACGCTGGCAGAAGTCTTCAATGCTGCCAGAAGGACTGAGGGACTTAAAGTCCATTAATTTTTATGGGATCAGAGTTCTTCTTCTGTAAAGAGTTCCTAGAAGTTTGGACAAACACACATTAAAGATGCAGCATGACCAGTCTGGACACTGAGGTGGGTCTGGGCTCTTTTTTGGCTCTGCACTGCCAGCTGCAAGCCACAACAACCACAGCATCTCTACCTCCAGCACATCTGGAAGTGGCTCCACCTCCCAGCCCATTCCTCCTGTTCCCCCCATTCCAGATGTAGAAGGCACCAGGTAAAATGAGCGTAATGCAAGCTCCTGCTTGCTTTTAGTGCTGGAAATGTCCCTTCAGCTGGATGTGAGTTAACAGTGACCCCAAAGCCACTGAACACAAATCCAACCCATCCCACTCAGGGCAAGCTGGAAAGAGATGAACCAACAGAGGATGGAGATTCTCAGCAATGGGGGGAAAAATGGAGCAGAACAGAAGAAAAGATGACTTAAAATCCCACAGTGCACCTTCAACTCAATGAATGTTACCCTTCATGTTACAGGAGAAGCGTCAGGGATCACTGAGGCAGATCCGAGCTAGAAGTCAATTTACTGAGTGGGTAATAGGCTGGTAAATAAGATAATATGTCAGATTTGCTGCTCCCTTAATACCCACACATCCACTCATAACTGTTATACTTTGATAAGCAGTAATTTGACACACAAACAAAAGTATAACAGTGAACACAAAACTCTAATTATTAACAAGACCACAATTAGGTGGAAGATCTAATCCATAGCCCCAGTGGCTGTTGGTGACCACCTGAGCAGATTTTCTCACCAGTGATGTGTTCCATCTTTCTTCACTCTCATTGTGACATGGCAGGTTGTGACTCCATAATTAAAGTTGCAGCCCATAATTTTAATAAAATTACAGCTGCAGATATTTGAGGGATTGGGCATATTCGCTATAAATAGGAAATCACAAAGGGCTCTCATGCAAACACATCCATCCCCAACACATCCAAGTACAGCCTCGGAGGTCTCTCTGGGATGTATTTCAAAATGACAAACATTTTGTTCAGTGTCAAGACAAATGTCTTGGGTTAACAGTATTACATTCACAAATAAATCCTTGTTGTTTCTGCACAACACATGTGGCAGCAGTGACAGCTCACCATTTGTTCCCATTTAGCTGGGCCCATACTCCGGGTTCTAACAGAGAACAATTCCATGCTGATTCAATCCCAATGCAATGATTGGGTTTATACAATCATTTAGGTTGGAAAACTCCTCTAAAATCCTCAATTCCAACCATTAAACATTGCACAGAGTTAAGATAAAAGCTGTGGCCCTGCTGCTGGTGGAGTCAGAAGTGAAGTCCAGTAGAGAGCTTTTGAGTTAAAATAAGTATTTTTAAATACTTTTTGAGCTGAAATTATTTACCCAAACTACTTTTTGAAACTCAGTGGATAAGATGCCCTCATCACCTTCCCTTATTGGTGTAGTGGATTGCAACTGAGCTCAGATACAGCTGAGAGCTACAGAAACATCATTCTGAGTGATGCCAAGTGCATTTACAATTCGGTGGGAGGTTCTTTTCCTGAATTCTTTGCCATTTAGACAATACACCAGCCAAGAGCCATTAACTAGTTCCTAATGCCAACAAAGAAGATTTTAACGGGTGTTTTTGCTCATACAAAGAACTTGTTGCCAAGCTTAATTTATTTGCCAAAACTTCAGCATCAGTGCTGTTTGTTTAATACTCCTAATCCTGTTCCTGGGATGTCAGTCACACCTTTCCAGGCTCGCTTTTGGAGAGGTGAGAGCTCACCTGTGCAGTGAGCAGCCCTGTACAGATGTATTTAGGAATGCTAAGCAGGTAGGTTTAAGAGCAGAGATTAAACTGCAGTGACAGTTCCACGGGCCTGAGGCTCCACCGTGGATTAAGGATCACTTGTTGCTGGCTTGTCTTTTTAATACCATTTGGCTCAAATTCAGAAATGTGTGGAGTTAAGATTCCTACAGGTCCAAGAGGTAGTAGGATTCTTTTGGGGGGTTAAGGTGATTTTTGCTGTGCCAATGTAAACAATCCTGGTTTAAAATAAACTATATCTCCAGGATAAATAGATAAATTATGTCTGATACCATTTTGCTTTCCATGTGTTCTTCTGACGTAACACTCAGTGAACAGCCTGCTTAGATCTGTACCCCTTTTCAAAGGAACCACATTGAAAATTAAACAAGGAAACATCCACTCCATTTTTGGGGGGGGCTTTCTCTCACATATTGTGCTTACATTTCCTTCTGCCAAATCCACATTAATGGGTGGGACTCCTAAATTTGTACTATTACAGATTGCTTTTTTAGTGATTCTCATTGCAATCACTCAGGCATTACACGTGATTACAACCATTACCATATTAATTTCTATAAATAAAAGACTTGGGGGTTTCCACCCTATCTTATGAGGTTTGTTGATGGCTAAACTAGATCTGGGTCAAATGACTGGGTTTTGGGATTTTGGTATAACCCAGGGTGGGTCCTGGAAAGGGAAATTTGGGAGACTCCAAACTGGTTACCCCTTTTAGTGAATCCACCCAACATTAATGTTATGTTTAGCTCCACTGCTGTCTTTTGGTTGGTCTCCTTTCATCACGGGATAGAGTTTATAAAAGAGCAGGAGGTTCCTCCTTCAAGGCCTGGGGGGTCTGTCTGTAGGAGCTGAGACAGGGTTAAAAGTTGCTTAATGAATATGTAGGGATATCAGTGGTTTGATTCATTCCTGAGGGTCCATTCCTTTGCACAGGAAGCTTTCAGTGTGTGATGGAATGTTATAGAAAGTGATTCATTCTTAGAATCTGGTTCCCTTGTTAAAAACACCCCAAAAGCTGCCTCTGCTTCACCTTGGGTTTCATATGATCTGCCCCAGTCAAAGAGACACACCACAAATATCCAGACCTACTCTTGCCAGGCCTCTGGCCATATTTTTCTGACAAATTATCCAGTTAAAGAGGGTCCCACAGAATGGTTGTGGTGGTAGTTTTTTGGTTACCCCCTTGGGGCCCAAGAGACACTTCAGTTTTGATAAGAGGAGCCACCTTAAACTACAGCTCACCTAATTCCCGTCCCTTCACTACTCCCATCCCTGAATTCCCTGTTAGGGTCCCTTCCATACATCTCAGTCCCACTCTCCTGGGGATACAATTAACTAATGCATCTTTATGGGACCTAATAGATCAGATCATAAATTCTAGTTTGGCATTTACCCTGTTTCCTTCCCCCCACCCTAGTTGCTTCCACAATTGTTCTATTCACAGAGATAACAGCTCTTTTTGTCTCTTTCCTTTGTTTAAACTCATCTTGTAACATTCTCATTTCCTTTTCTTTGTATTCCTTACAATGACAGCCTGCTTCCAAACGCATTTACAACATCTTGCATATTATTCCCTTTTCTTTACCATTTTTCAGTTTCTCTCTCATGCAGTTGATCTGTCCTTCTATCTTTACTCTAATTACAACAATTTTTGAACACTCAAATCCTCAAAAAGTCTTGGAGAAGCTCTTATTCCGTGCCAGTAATTGAATCTGCCACCCTACTGATGGTGTCAAATTTTGTCACAGGACAAGAGCCAGAGATCACTCAGGTGGATCTGAACTAGTGGTTCATTTATGGAGTTCTAATCAGCAGATTTAGGGGTGCAAATCTCAGTCCTGCCTTCCACCTGCATGCTGCAGAGACAACCTCAAAGGATGGACCATGACCACACCACCAAGTTACAGGAGGATTTTGTGCTTATCTGCCCAGGCTTCTCTTTGCACTGGGACAGCAACAGCCCAGGATGTCCCCAGAAGTTCTTCGGGGACAAAAATCAAGGGAAGAGGAGTGCAGAGGTGTGGAGGGCACCCATTCCTCTTCCCACAGCCGCAGGACTCACAGCAGCTGCCCTGAAATGGGATCCCCAGGTTTGGGAACATCCCAGGAAGAGTCCCCCAGCTCCCACCAGGGTAACAAAGAATGCAATCCTGTTGCTGTGCTCATCCCAATGCTCTCACATTCCATTAAAAACAATGGAATTCATTCCCATCCTGTCCCTGCAAAATAGAAGCACCTCCAAGCCCTTTCCCATCCCCAAGGATTTCCCCTGTAGAGAAGCCAAACTCAACACTAAAACCAACCAAAATCCCAGAATTCCAGCTGCCCTTGCATCCTCCAAGGGATCATGGAGCATAATTCCTGCATTCTACTGTCTAAGGAAGGGGAAACAGGAATTCTGCAATCAGAAAGCCATTTAGAACCTCAGAACACCAATAATTCCCTAAAAGTAGGAGCCACACCTTGGTTTGTTCAGGATTCCTTTGGAAAATCCACCTGTACCTCTCAAATCCAAGCACTTAAGGGTTTGGGAATCACTCTCAGGTGGCAACAGCTCCACATCCCCACAATCTCACCCCTTTCCTGGAAGATGGATTCCCATCCAAAGCTGCCACCCCACAGAGGAGACCAGGAGGTGACAGACATGCTTCTCTCTTTATTGGGATCACTGGGGCATTCCCAGAGGACACAGCCTTTTCCGGCACATTGCCAGGAGCATTCCCAGGGCAGTCAGGCTCAGCAGAGTGGCTGCCATCAACAGGAGCCCCTGGATCACCACAGGAATCCCACCAGCAGCACCTGGAAGGGACAAAACCCACTCACAATATCTATTTATGGCCTTCCCAGCCTCCATACAACCCTTGGGAGCCTTTAGGAAGGAGCCCATGGGGCAGCTCTGGGGGACTGTTCCAGCAACTTCCTTTGTGAAATCACTGGGAATTCACAGAGGGAATCAAACCCCCCAGTGAGGCCTGGAGACACAAACCCAGAGACCCCACAACAACCCCTACCCTGGGGGGTGTTCCCAGCTGATCCCGGACTTCCAGAGGGGCTCATTAATCCCTGAGCTGGCTCCAGGATTAGTAGGGGTCCCACGGAGACGTCGGCCTCAGTCGGCCCTGAGGGCCCACCTGGAAAAAGATGGGAATGAGTACTCAGGAGAGGAAATTCCTGCTTGGGCTGGAATTTGGGAATTACAGGAAAATGGACACCAGAAGAGCAGAACTCCAGGGGTTTTAAATGCAAGGACACAGGGTAGAATAATGGAATGCTTTGGGATGGAAGAGACCTCAAAGCCCATCCATTGCCATGGGCAGGGACACCCCCCACTATCCCAGGTGGCTCCAGCCTGGCCTGGAACACTTCCAGGGACAACCAATGGTGCCATGACTCCCCCACTAGCACAGAAATTTTTCCCAATACCCCCACCAAAAATTTTAAAATCCCTTTTCCCTAAGAACACAGGAGAGGAGCTGGGATTGCCCAGAGGCCCTGGGGACACCTTTGGGACTCACCTCTCTGGCCGGGGCCGTCTCTCCTCACACGCCTGCCCCTCCGTGTGGCCGGAGCACGGAATTCCCGGGAAGCTCCTCCAGGAAAGGCACAACTGCCGGTGTCACAGCAGCTGCAGATGGCCGCAGTGCCCTCCAAAGGCGCCCACCTGGAACAGAGGCACCTGTGACCCCCCTGCTGCAGGTAGGGGCGTGGGGTGGGTCCCTTCCCCGCACCAGGGACACTCACAGGCCGCTGGCTTTGCTGAAGGAACAGGCTTTATTCCAAGGATTCGGGGCTTGAGCTGCCGGGGACACCCGCAGGTGGCAGCTGATGTAGAGCTGGCAGGGGGAAAAAAAAAATCAAGGAAAATTCATTAACCTTGAAGATTTCGGGGCTTTTTTTTTTTTCTGGAGAAACCAAGCAAGGAGGAGAGGTTGAAAAACCTCACCAAATTCCCAGCATCTCCAGCGAATTTGAAGGCATCCACCAAGAACCGCAGCGACTCCGGCCGGGGCCGCGGGGACACGAAGGCTGAGCTGGTGTCCTCTGCCCTGCTGTCCACCAGGCACCTGGAGAGAGGCTGGGAATCACTCGGGATTCTCCACAAGAGTCTGGCACTCTCCAGCCAGCCCCAGAGCCCGGCCTTACCCGCCCAGGTCGATGAAGGCGTAGCGGGGGGATGAGCGCCTGTCAGGGGTGGCGGTGGCCACGCACTGATCCACAAAGAGCCGCAGGGGCACATGGCCCTCTGAGGTGACATCGGCCTGGAAGCGGAGGCTGTCCCCAAGCTGGAAGCCATTGGAGAGCCTCTCCCTGCTCCACTCGTCTGCAATGTAGATCCCAAGGAACGGGGTCACTTTGGGGACTTCCTCGGAGCATGAGACCTCTTAAATAGGCGGCAACGCCCGTAGGGTTGGGTTTGGCTCCGTTGGGGCTCCCAGGATGTCCCCAGGAGCCACATGGAACAGGGAGGAGAGGGGCACGGGGCCACCAGGGCTGCACCCACCGTCCATGAGGCGCAGCGAGAACCGGAGCTGCTCCTCTGCCGCCACCGTGGAGCGGAACGGGGCCCACGTGGGCTGCACGGCACCGCTGCTCACGTTGCTCCTCCTAAAGGGAAGCAATGGGAATTGCCTGGGGTGGCAGCGGCACCTCAGGGCCACGGCAGCACGGGGACAGCCCCCACCACTCACCTGGGGTAGTGACACTCAATGGGGACCTCGGCTGGGGTGGCCCTCAAGATAAGGGGGTTGCCAGAACGGGTGGGTTTGTAGAACAGGGTGGTTCTGTATATCAGGGAGTCCGGGGTCACCTGGAAAGAGAATTTGGGAGAGGGGAAAAAAAAAAATCAGGAAAACTACCTCGGCACCAGCAGGGATTGTGGCGGGACACAGAGGCCACATTCCCGATCCTACAGGACACCACCGAGCTTTGTGCTGGCCTCTCAATAAGGCACCAGCTTGAAGGAGCCTCCAGGATTTAGGCACAGCACCTCAGGACCTATTACCCCATAAATTCCTGCACCCAATCCCAAACCCACTGCTGAGTGTGTGCCTCTGCCACACCATCCATATCCTAAAATCCACCCTGGGCACTCCTCAACCACCCCAAACCCACCAGCACCTACACCAGGGCACCTCTAGGAGTGACACCTTTACCCTGCGGCCACCTGGTCCCGGCGCCACTCACCTGCAGGCTGCTGCCACACTCGTGCAGCGCGGCCACGAAGGTAACAAAAGCCTGGGCAGGGTTTGGGGACAGGGGCGGGCAGGAGGCCGTGCCCAGGCTCAGCTCCGCTGCCCGTACCGGGCGCCCGGTGCCAAAGAGGTCCCTGCGCACGGTGACCGCCAGCTGCCCCTCCTGGCACCGCACAGCCACCGCGGGGCGCGGGGACAGCGCCCGCAGCTGCGACAGATCCACCCGCGCCCAGGGCTGCGACACGGCGGGGACACGGCTCCGCGAGGAGTCACCCCGCAGCCGCCACGTCCCGGAATTCCTCGGGGGAAAACCCCAGGGATCAGAGGATGCGGCCGAAGCCAACACCCAGCAGAGCAGAGCGACCCCAAAGCAGCTCCCAAACCTCATCCTGGCCCCAGGAAAAGCAGCGCATGGAAAAGGGAGCTGCTCGGGGGCTTTTTATGGGAGGATCCTGGGGGACTTCCCCGCCCGGATAACGGGGTCCAGCTGGGGATTCCACTCGGGATAACGGGATCCAGCTGGGGATTCCACTCGGGATAACGGGATCCAGCTGGGGATTCCACTGGGGATAACGGGATCCAGCTGGGCCCATCCCTGCCCCGGGATTTGTCGGGGACTGTCAAAAAAACCCCGGGATTTCTCCCGTTTGTCCCATGTCTTGTCGGCTGCGGCGGCATCAATGTCACATGTGTCCCGTTCACTCCCTATGCCGGAGCCGATTTTGGCCAGCGAGGCTCTCCCGGACACTTCCCTCTGAACTTCCCGGGAATTCCCCGAAATCCAGGCGGAGCATTCGGTTGCTGTGCCAATCCGTCCCCCCGGGCGCTTTGGGATGCGCCCGTGCCCGATTTCCCAGGAATTGCGCCTGGCTAATAAGGGCACCATAACGAGTTCATTTGCCTGGAGAGCAGAGGGGCAGAGCCGGCAGACGGGATCCAGAGATTAATTAGCCTGCGGGTGTTAATTGTGCTGATTGGCACCGCCGCTGGTGGGCACAGGAGGGTGACAATGGCCCTGCGCAGCTGCGGCAGGGGCTGGGGACACTCAGGAGAGTGGCATAGCCCGGCCAGGGCGTCCCCGTGCCCTGCGGGCATTCCCAGGGAATTCCCACTCTTCATCCATAGGGATGGGAGAGCTGGGATGGATTTTGGGCTCGGGGTTTGTTCCTGCTGGGTTTTTTTTACCCGGAAACGGGGCTGGAGCATTTACCTCTCTCTTCCAGGATCTGTGAGGTGCTTTTGGGATGAGGGGACACTTGTAGGGGATGAGCCAAGCTCTGACCTAGCCCGAATTCCTGGTGGAAATTCTCACGTTAGGTCCTGCTGTCCATCCATATTGTCACTCCCACATTCCCACATCCCCCTCTGGCACCGGTGTCCCGGCATTGTCCCGGCTGTTTTTAGCAATGATGAATAAATGATGGGACACAGAAAATTTCTCCAGGCTTCTCCTGGAATCTCCACAGGAATGGGGCAGCTCCCTGCCTGGTTCATCCTGAAGGTGCCCTGGCATGTTTTATCCAGGGGAATGGGGCTGCTTGAGGGGATCCAGAGGAATGGCAGGGGACGTTCCTGCATCCAGAAGCGTCCAGGGGGATGGGAGGGGTTATTCCTGCTTCCCACAGCCTCATTCCCCATCCCAACATCAGGAATGGCCCTGGAAATCCAGGATTTGATCAGCTCAACCTCTGTGGGACCCAGGTCTCCAGGGATGGGTGCCTGCTCCCAAAGCGCTATTCCAGATGAAAGGATCCAGGATCCCAAAGACCCTCACACAGCCCCATCCCTCGCATGGATTTCTCACCCCCTGGAACAGCTCAGCACCTTTGCAGGGAAAGGCCCCAGCCCTGTGGGTCACTCTGTGGTCAGTGCAACATCCCCAAGAGATCTCCCACCCTGAAAGGTGCCTCCAGCTCCAGAGCAGCCGCGTCCTGCTCCAAGGGGTCACTCGGGCGGATGCAGGAGCAGCGCTCGGCACAGGATGAAAAAATCGCAGCCCGTTCATTTCGTACAAACACAGCTGAGCCCAGCAGGAGCCGAGCCCTCCCTGAGCCCTGTCCTGCTGCCCTGCTGCTGCTGCCCTCCAGCCCCGGGGCGTTTCTGCACCGCTGCTCCCGGGCGATGCTCGGGAGAGCCGGCCCGGCGCTGCGGCTGTGCCTCCTCTTGCCACGCAGAGCCGAGTGCTCTTCCTTATGGATATTGCACTTGGCTGACCCTCGGGAGCCCCACTGAGCCTCTCCGCAGCTGCTCCTCGTGCAGAAGCCCGTGTGTGGGGCGGCAGCAAGGCAGGAGACCGTGTGCTCTTTGTCGTGAGCCGCTCGCTGAGGCAGCTGTGACAAGCCATTGTCATGACTGATGGCACGAGGACTCTGGGGTGGGCAGATTTTCACAGCAGATAAGCCCTAGTGAACAGAGAAATAACTTCCCTCGATGAGGGAGTTGCACAGAGTTCCAAGAGCCACTGGTCCTGCGAGGAAGGAAACTTTTGATTGCCAGCAAGGCCAAGGAGCAGTAGGCAGGCAGCAGAGCTGAGAAAGTGCATCTTCCTGCTGGCCTGGAGAGCAGCAGAATGAGCCAACACTTCAGTGCAGAGGGAGGAATAAGAGCACAAGAGGTGGGAGTGGAGCAGAACAGGCTCACAGGGCTGCAGATCTGCCCTGGTGCTGCAGCTTCTCTGCTGCAGAGAGAGCCCTGAAGCTGAAATGTGCAGAGGAAACCATGCAGCCAAAACACCTCTCCTGCAGCACCCAGAATCTCCTGCAGAGGGGAAACTGAGGCACGGAGCCAAGGAGTCATTCCTGCAGAGCTGGGCATCCCTGCACTGGGGTGGGGGGGTGAAAAAGCTTTGAAACTCAGTATTGGTCTTTGCAGCTCACGAGTTGGTTCCCATAAGGAAACTTTTGTCTAATATTGGCTCGAGCACATGCCACAGCCTTCCTCACTGCCTGGGAGGAAGCTTTGCCACAGGAACTGCTGCTGAGCCACCTTGGATTAGAATTTACTACAGCTCTGCCTGGAAGCCTGCCCCGTGCTTTCTATTTTTAGCTGCAGGCAGACCTATTCATATCTGTCAGCGCTGAAACTCAGGTCCTTCCACAGCTTTGGTGCAGTAATTCAGGGACATGCATGCAGCCAGGTTCTCAGCTTTGAGGATAGCTCACCAGGATAAATAACAAAGCCATGAGCTGAGTGGGCTCAAGGCTTGGGGGTGGGCACAGGGTGTGCTTTGCTAAAGGCATTCTCATCACACATATTTATTCCACAGGATCACACTCTGCTTACGTGCAGAGCAAAGCAGACACTTGAATGTGATTTACCAGCTCGTGAAATGCAAGGAAAGCAGGAGAAATGGGATGATAAAAGAGAGAGAGGAAGGGTCCAGGGGAAGTGGAAACAGCTCCACAAGGTTCCACACTGGTGATGGTTTCCCTGCATGTTAATTATTTTATCTCAAAATGCTACTAGAATAGAAGAACTTCATTAGTGCTCAACACAGGGCAAGTAAAAAAATGTGTGTTTTTACAGCTGGCCACGGTAAACATACGGAGGGTAAATCTCAGAGGTCTGCAAGAGCTCGGGGTGATTTGAGTAAACCAATGCAGCAGCAAGATACAGATGTTTGGTGACAGAGCTCCCAGTCAGCCAGACCTTGTTCTAATGACACTTGATCACGCTTCCTCCCTCACGTGCGTGCCAGCACGTGCCAGCTCTACCCAGGTAACTGGCAGTGTGACAAAGAGGAGCTCTCAGCAGTGGCACTGACACACACCTCCTCCCCGAGAGCCACTGACATCACCACTGGCTTTACCACAGCTAAACTCAACCCTGGCAGAGGGAAAAACCTGAGCACACACACCCAGCCCCAGGGCAGCTCTTCCCCTTGCCTGGAGGAGAAACACAGACATGCTGTTAGTGCAGTGCTGAGCCCTGACCAGGGTGGTTAGGACTGATCTTGGTTGCAGGGGTCAGGAAATTGGGAAAAAGCCCTTGAAAAGCCTGGAAGTAACAAGGCTCTGGTTCATCCAGGCCCAGCCATGCTGGGTGGAGGGCAAAACCATGGAGCAACTCTTGCCCTGCCACTGTAGCCTTCTGATAATGTTTTCATAGTTTGAGTTAGTTTCCCATGAACGTTTTGTAAACATAAGCTGTTTTCCACATTCTTTCTAAGAGATGTCGTTCTGATGGACGTTTATCTTGACCAGTGTGATTGGAAAGGTGGTAACCTTCATCTCCAATCCCTGGTCATTGTCCAGAATCTATAAATACCAGAGTCAGAGAATAAACATTCCCCCTTTATTCCTCTTCTAACACTGCATGGTGTTTGTGTGGATTATTTCATGTCCTCTAGCAACAGAGCAACCATTGTGGGTGCAAGGAACCAGGGTAAGAGCCACTGGTGCCACCAGTGCAGCAGCACCATGAGGAGGAGCAAAGTGACAAATCCAAAGGCAGGCATTTATATGGGCATTTATCTGTGGGTTTAATCCCACCAGTTTTCACAAGAAGGAAACACCTCAAAGAGCAGATTTTCACAGCCCTATTGAACAGAGAAAAATAACTTCCCGTGATGAGGGAGTTGCCCAGAGTTCCAAGAGCCACTGGTCCTGCCAGGAAGGACATTAGTGGGATTCATCCTTCCTGGCTGCAGTGCTGATTCCTGCTCCTGTCTGCAGCAAGCAAGGAGCCTGAGGCTCTTCTGCTGCAGGGTGCTGCGCTCAAAGAGGTGCCAGGAGGGGTCTCCAGGCTCGCACACACGGATGGTCCCCGTCCACTGCCCTTGGTCACTCAGAATGGCACTTGCTGAAGGCAGCTCCAGCCCTCCTGCCCCGAGGTGTCCAAGCAGAGCAGGTGGAACAAATGGGCAAACGCTGCTTCTCCCCACCCACGCGCTTTCCAGGAGAAGCAGCGTCAAATTAATGGACAAAAAGAGCCTGAAACAAAACAACAAGGTGTGTGTGAGCATATTAAGTCCTTTTTCCATCCCCAGCTTATGCTTCAGCTGCTACCTTGAGACTGACACAGAAGCCAATGTACCATTTGCTTCACACAGCTCCTGGGATCTCCGTGGCACCGTTTATGCTTGGGTAACTCAACTTCTGGAGGCCATTAGGCAGGGTAATTTCACCAGTTCCTAAGAAAATGCCTGGAGGGGTCCTTGCAAAGCCAGTTCAGCACAGCTGAAATATGGAGGAAATGTTTGTTTGAATCCTAAGGAGAAATGTAATGACTGCTTTGTAGTAAAGCACATTCAAATCAGCCCCACTTTGGCTGATCAAGGCACAATCTCATCAGCACTCTCCAAGAAGAAATACTTCTGATCCAGAAAATGAGCTTAACATCTTTGTGGAAGAGTTTTCATCAACAGACAACATCCATTTTGGGAAAAATTACCTCACAGCATCGCTCAGGTGCAGGCTTTAAAACAAGGACTTCTTTTTCTTTTTTTTCTAATTTTTTCCCTTTTTTTTCCTTTTTTTTTTTTTAATTTTTTGAAAAGGCACTTTCCATTGGATGGGTTCACCTCCACTGAGATGCCAGCTGGCCAAGCACATCTGGGGGCTGTGGCCTGTTTATTTGTCAATGTATTGGTGAAAACAGAGCTCTGCAGAGCAGCTTCCACATCTGTGTGTGGCTGCTGAGCCCTGACTGGGGTGGATGGGACTGGTCTTGGTTGCAGGGGTCAAGAAATTGGGAAAAAGCCCTTGAAAAGCTTGGAAGTAACAAGGCTTTGGATCATCCAGGCCCAGCCATGCAGCGTGGAGGGCAAAACCATGGAGCAACCATTGTGGGTGCAAGGAACCAGGGTAAATGCCACTGGTGCCACCAGTGCAGCAGCACCATGAGGAGGAACAAAGTGACAAATCCAAAGGATTCTGGATTCACTGGCAGCTTGTGAAGCAGACAGGAGACACAGTCCTTGCTGGGGTGTCTGTACTGATGTCCCCAGAGGGACACAGGTGTCAGGAGGGTTCCCAGCCACCCCTGCTGGGGGACAAAGCAGCTCTGGAAAGTGGCAGTAGCTGGAAATTTGTTGGATTTTGCTGTTTTGAGGGGCAGGTCCTCCTCAGCAATGTTTCTCACAGGAGGATGGGTGTACTCCTCACTCTGCCTCGGAAATGGGAAAACAGAAGCAGAGAGCTGCAGCAATGGGTGAAAACAGCCAAGTTTATCCCATGGCTGATGGATCCAAGCCCGAGCCTGCAGGCTGTCTCCTCCAGCTCCATACCTGTTCCTCTGTCCAGCCAGGCACCTGCAAAAGCTGCTTTCCTCTAGTCCCACCTCTCCTTTCACAGCCTGGCTTTGCCACCTGTGCCAAACAGGACAGGAGGCAGGTGACTTGTTAGAAACTGTCCCTGCACCACCCAAACTTGTGAACATGCAACAGGCATTTTAATAGATGTCTGGGAACCTGATAGAATTAATTGAGAAGGAGGCAGGACAAGTATGAAAGGCTCTTGTGAAGAGCAGCAGGCCAGGGTGTGTCAGCAAAGGTTGAGGGAGCTGCAGGAAGAAAGCAGGGGGCTGTCAGTGCTCCCATTGCTGTCTTCTCCAGGCACAGACTGGTACCTGGCAGCTGCCAGCCCTTTTGTGTGCTCCTCTGCACGTGTTCTGAGTGATGGCACACAGATATTTGGCTAAGGAATGTCAGTGGACCTGCTCAGGCAGAAGCACATGGCAGCAGAGAGCAGGAAACAAACCCCAAGAAACCCAGTTTCCTCTGGCTGTGGGACAAAATGTGGGGCTGACACAGCCAGTCCTGCCCAGAGCCCTTGGGCTGAGTGTCCCAGCAGAGGAACCTGTTCAGGTGGAGGCACCAGTCCAGGTATCCATCCTTGCCTTTGAACAAGGGGTTCTATCAAAATAAAAAAATCCCTCATGTGCAGGTTTGTGTGGAACTCAAAAATGCCTGGTCCTCTCCAGAAAGGGGATTCTTTGGTGTGCTCCTGGCGAGCTCAAACCTCTGCCCCAAGCAGTGAGTGAGGAAGGAGGATGTGGCCCCTCACTTTGATCTCCTCTCCCAGGGGCTGCTGTTACTGGGTGGGGAGCTCAGCTCCCAGCTCCAAGGGAAGCACAGAGCATGATTTGCCTTTGGGAATTCCTACCTATCTTCCCCCGATGTTTAGGGGCTGCTTGAGCTGCGTGGGATTTTTTCATCTTCAGCACCGACAATCCTCTGATACTGCCTGTGCTTTTCTTTGACTCTAAGCAGAGCCCTGAAGTTGTTTCTCATATCAAACACTCCCAGTCAATCTGATTTTTAGAAAACACAGCGTGTCTGGGGAGAAACCTGCAAAATATAGAACACATTCCCCATTTGCATCCGAATGCTGAAAAACCCCATCACTCCTCTATGGCACATCATATCAGCACTACACTTGCCATGAAATATTCATGGCCATTTATTATGATGTTGTTTATTATCCTCATAAAACTTTCCAGCAATCAGTTTCTTTATTTGCTCAGCCTGCAGCATGGATGGGTGCTTTTGTGTCTCCTTCAGTACTGGCAGGGTTTGAATTAATCCAGGGCCCCTGCTACCATAAGAACCATAAGAACACCACTGCTATCCCGAGCTCAGTCCACCCCAGGCTGCTTGTGGCATCCACAGAGCCCTAATTAGGAAATTTAGGGTGACCATGATATACCCTGCCTGTATGAGGTTCCTGGAATGGAATGGAATGGAATGGAATGGAATGGAATGGAATGGAATGGAATGGAATTCAGTGCAAGATTGACTTCCTGAGCCCAGTGGGACAGCACAGGGAGCAGAGGAATCAAACTATGCTGCCAGTCCTGCTTGGGTTGGGAGGGCAGTGGGACACAGCACTGGTCTCACCAGCATCCTCCCTGTGAGGCTGAAAAAGAGAAGGGAAGCACTCAGTGAGGACAGCTCCTGAAGGTTTTATGGCAACTGCCAGAAAAATGTTAATGTAAGCTGCTAAAAGGTTTTCAAATGGATTAGTTCTCCATTTCCTCCTCGGCACCTTGAGGGTCTGGTGCTGGAAGAGCAGACTTGAATCACCTGTGCAAACACAAAGTCCCCTCCTGGCAACAAAGCAGAGGCAAGGGCTGGACCTGGAGGGAGCATGTGAGAAAGAGAGTGATACTTTCTGGAAGAGATTCAGTTTCTTTATAGCAGTTCTTTATAGCAGGACACTTCGTAAGAGTGCCCACTCTGAAAACCTTTTATTCCTCCTGCCAGAGCTTGCGAGCCCTGCCCTCTCCATGAGGAGGGGAGTAAAAAAAGATCTCTGAGGACAGCGAGAGCAAGAGCTCTCCTTTCACAGGGATTGCAAAGCTGAGTCTCAGTGGAGTGACCTTGATACAACCTCTTGTTTCAAACACACAGCAAACATCTCTGTGTTGAACAAACTGCTGCAAGAGGATTCAGCCTCTCTTGCCAATGCGCTGCTTTTCCCCTGAGCGCAGTGCCTTCCAAAAGCAAACTGCATCAGCCTCAGAAAAATAAATAAATCTACTTTTCACATCATTTCATCTTCTGATAACAGTAATGAACTCAGTCTGAGGCATTACTGGGAATTAATGACTGCCTGCCTCCTGACTCACCAGCTCTTCCCAGGCTAACATAAATTCCCCGGAACTGTTGCAAACCACACATCAGCGGTAAGCTGAAAATAAAGACGTTGTCCAGAACCCAGGGGCAAATATCCATGGATCCAGTGCCACCTGCAAGCCTGGGAATGGAGATGAGCTCCCAGATAAACGCACTGCTCTGCCCTGATGGCTCACTGGGGGCAAGCACCCGGAGCTGCTTCCCGGGGCTCCCTGCAGGATCCTGACCCCAGCTCTGCGTCCCTCCTCCCAAATCAGTCTGGCTGAGAGCAGCACACACCACCCTTGGGGAGCTGCTCCTCTGGGCAATTAACTCTCGCTGCATGCCTTACCTTTAACCTTTTTTCCTGGCTAACTCTCAGGATGCTCTTGTCTGAGAGATTAAAGAGCCTCTCCGAAGCTGCCCCTGGCTGCAGGCACTTCCAGACCGTTATCACATCACCTCTAACCTGCTCTTAATAAACTAAAAGCCAAGCTCTGCAGCTCACACCCGCTTGGCAGGTAGAAACCATTGTGTCACGTACATCAAGCTTCTTGGACTTTGTGCCTTTCACATCACACAGCCTTCAGTGGGGAGAAGAAGAGCTGGTAAAATTGGCATGTCTATATATTTATTATAATATTGAGATTTCCTGCTCTCCCAGTTGCAAATGTGAATTTTGTGTACTTAGATCCAGTAATCAGAGTTAATGACTAAAGAGCATTTGGAAATTGTGCAATTTGTCAAGTCCTCCATCAGAAAGGACCGATTAGATTTGATTCTCCTTTTGAAAAATACAAATTTCTGTTACCAGCTGTTCACGGGACATGTCTGTCTGGGCTGCTTGCCTCAAGAAATTTAATTAAATTTAGTTAGATTTAGTTATCATGTACTAATTACAGGCTCAGATTTCTGTGAATTCCAGCACACCACTGGCAGAACAGGTAGAGGTATGGCCGAGAGTGGAATATGTTTTAATCTGGAGGAAAAACAGCTGCTACGCCAAACCAAAAGGCTGAGCAGCTCCACTCCAGCCCATGGCTAAATTCATTTACTGTTGGGTCTCACTTCTGCTGGAGTCATCCATCCAAACTGCTTATTCTCCAAGGACAATTGCTGTGCAGCGCAGGCCAGTGCAGGAGAGAGATTTCTCTCCTGCCAGATTATCCCCAGGGAGAACCAGCTCAACACTCCAGGGCCTTGGAGAAGATGAGGCCTGAAAAATAATCCTGCACTACAAATGTGTTCTTCTTCCCCTCCACAGACACCAGCCTTGCCCTTGGGCCCTTCAGGGCAGAGCTGGGCATGCAGGGGCTTCCAGACCAGCATCCATCCCACTGGAGGAGCTGGGTCATGGATGCTGGGTAGCCCAGGGACTGGAGCTGTGTCCCTCCTGGTCTTTAATTAAGGCAGCTTGGGCTTCCCAAGCAGTGGGGTGTGAAAGCAGCACCTCATAAAAACGTCCCAGTCCCAATAACACTTCTAAATCACCTTCCCGGGATGCAGCTGGAACAAGCCCCCTGGAGAAGCTGTGGCAGAGCTGGGAAGGTTTTATTGGCCCTTAGTTATGAGCTGTGGCACAAGTCTCTGCATCTTGTTCTCTGGAAAACAGCAAGGAGGAGCACTCCAGCACTGCATCACCTCCACCAGCAGCTCCCCACCGCTCCCACACCTTGCCACACATGAGTGCGGACACTGCAACAGCTGCAGCCCACTTTTGATCCTCCAAACACCCAGAAATCAACAGTTTCAGCTCTTTCCTTTGCTGTTTTTCTGGTGTACAATTGATTGAAGCCTCCTGACACGACAGCTGCTCCCAGGTTCCTTGCTGCAACCTTGAGGAAAGTCCCACAGGGCAGCAGGGCACAGACTAAGAGCTGCTGAGGTGAACAAGTCCCTAGAGGGGAAACCTCACAATTAAGAGCTCTTTAACCCAACTGAACCCCTGCAGAATCAAAGGCAGTGGCTGGAAGGATGGATATATTCAGAAAGACATGATTAATTGTGGGAGAAATTAGCCTCTGCAAGAATTCACCAGGTACACGATGGATTTTCAGTGCCTGGAAGTGTTTAAATCTCAGTGGAGATCTTTTGGAAAGATAAGCTTATGTTTGACCAGGGCGGATGGGCTTAATACAGGAATAGCCAATTTTATGCAAGAAGAGATGAACAGAATGGTCTTTTGAGCTGGAAAATCTCTAAAATCTATGAAACTATTAATAGAGAGTGAGGCGTTTCTAGTGGGTTTGACAGCTAGATGACAAATCTGTGTTAAATTCCACAGGATCCAAAGAAACTACTCAGCCCCATTTTCTGATATCCTCCAAGGGGGTTTCCCAGTGGGGGATTTCATTTTTCCATTTTTCAGCCTTAGAACAATTTTCCAAATTGGAAAACTTCTCAACCTCCCCTCCTCTCACCTCCCCCTGCTCCTCCATCCTTTCCTCTGTCTCGGGGAGTTTTGTGCCAAGCTCTGCGTGGGTGAGGCAGCGGCAGAGCCGTCCCACGTGTGTGAGGAGCAGAGCAGTGGGCACAAGTAGGAGAAGCCAAACCTTGCACTTTCTCAGCCCAGAGTGATCTCAGAGCTTGGGCATCACCCTCCTTGCCAGCCCTGGAGAAGTGCCACAGCACGAGGAGGGAGTGGCTGCGCCCATTTTGTTTCTCCCAGAATAGTTTGGGTTACCAATATTTCCCTTTTAACTCTGCTGTGCAAGCCTGATCTTCCCAAATCCATCCGGGCACAGCAGCTGTGCTTGGGGCTGGCTCACCACCCCCCACCCCCCCCCTCCAATAATGGAAGCAGTACTGAAGCAATTAAGAATTAATTACTACCTCCAGGAGCAATTTCTTTGGCCAAGGCTGCTGACTTTGGTGTTTTATACATTCTGAAAAAGATGGCAGAAAATTGAAGATGCAGGGTTACTCCCAATCAGTCGCCACCTTCAGTGGAATTCCATCCCCACCAAAATAGGAACCTCTCACTCTGATAGGCTGAACCCTCCCTCCCAATCTTCCTCTGCTGTGCTTGCTTAGCAGGAAACTCTTCATGAAAGACTGAAGTACAAGTTTTGACCCTCTCCAGTAGTTTCTTGTCAGTCTTGAACTCAGCAGCTCCTTAGCAAGATCAAGGAGGGAAAAAAAACCAAGGTCAATTGAAAATGGAAGGAATTAATGAAAAGGCAGCTAGGCCCTCCAATATTAATAAAAAATATAAATATTTAGGCCATTAAATGTAAAAGCAGTTACCCTCTGAATTTTGGTGGGACTTCCTGACAGGCTTGACAAAAGATTGGAAAAATCTGCTTTCTTATGAGGCTGCCAGTTCTTCAGAAAGCAAAGAGATTAATGAAATAGAGGTAGAAAATACTGCAATGTTTCCTGCACCTCCCTGTAATTTAAATGTGTGCTAAATACTGCATTCTTCCAGAAATCCCAAGCAAAAAATGTAAAATAATAACCACTTGAAAGTTTTAACCCAGAAGTCCCCAGCTGAATTCATATTTATAATAGGAAATTCATATAAACCCGTGGAAAGCCTGGGGAAAAAAACAAACAAACAAAAAAAAAAACCCCAAACAAAAAACCATAAGCAGCAACCAGTGGTGAAAATTCCGGAATGGGGTAATTTGAAGAACTAAAGACTTGGACAGGCCTTGAAGGTGACAAGGGGATTGTGATCTTCCTCTGGGCACAATTCACTGTGCAGCACAACAGACATGCTGGGAGAGGGGTCTGGTGACACAGAGCTGGATTTCAAAAGCCAGGGAGGATTTAGCCCTGGGGTCTTGCAGGTCCTGCCTGTGCCCAGGTCCAGCAGCCTGGCTCAGGATGGGAAGGGCCACGGCAGATGCTGGGTCAGGGAGGAGGATGAGCTCGGGAAGGGCGGGGAGGCACCCAGCAGCAATCCTGCTGCAGCAAAGACCACGGGAAATGGGGCAGCTTTGGGCCCTGCTGCGCTGGGAACGGGCACCCTGGGATCTCAGGAGTGAGCAGGCAAGTCCACAGGGCACATCGGCCAAAACTCTGCTTCAGTGGCCATTAAAATCACCCCCTAACATTTCCACGTGAGTCTTGAGGCAGCCTAAGGTGAGAGGCTGGGGAGGTGACCTCCTGCCATAAGAAGACCCTGCAGCACGCCCCGAGGTTTCTTTGCCTGTCTGTGGTTGCCTTCTTTCTGCAGATTGCACCCAGAGGTTCAACCTGTCACTCCACATCTCCTCTCCCTCCCCAACCCTCTGCAGCTGGCAAATGATGGAGCTGCCAGGCAGAAGCTGGCGCTGCCCACGAGCAAAGCCAGCGGTGCTCTGGAAGCTTTGGAAGGCTCTGGAAACCTTGCCTCCCCTCCTCAGGAGATGTGTTTGTCAGTGCCCTGACGCAGCAGGGCCAGAGCTTCTCTCTCTCTTATTCCATGGGATCTGTTCCTGCCCCAAGAAAGAGCAGAGAGGAGAGAGGAACATCAAGACACAGCAGTGCAGGAGTGAGGGAATGTGGGAATCTGGGACACAGGGAATATTTCTCTGCCTGTCCTGAAAGCTCCTGACCCCCAGGAAAACACTGTTTGTAACCTCTGGCCATGGAAAAAGCTCAGAACTTTGAGACAGGCTTGGAAGCAACCAGAGTGTGAATTAGATAGTAGTGTAGCTATTAGTTTGTTGCTTGGTGAAAAATGTATATTTGGGTTTTATATGATATGGATGTAAGTGAGGATTCAAGATGGAGAACTCTGGGTGTTGCCTCAGTTTCTCTTCTTCACTTACTCCATCTTCTGCAGTGTTGGGAGCACAATTTTATTGGATAGAATTAACCACAGTGCCAATGTTATGTGAAAAGACAAATAATTCATTATTGGTAGTAAAGCAATAACAATAGATGTTTAAAGTACATGGTGTCAGGTAATTGGTTTGCTTATCTGGTATAAATTCAGACATTTTGAGCCTCTCAGGGCTCTTGCCGGGGTGTTTTTCAAGAGCGTCGAACCTGTGTTATCCTAGACTCAAAACAGAAGACAAGATACCATGAACAACCATTAAAGACAGAAAGCAAGGCCCCTCTGCTTCATTTGTGGGTGCAACACATCTTATCAGGGGTTGCTCAGCTCTTGCAACCCAAAATGTGGGGGAAAAAAAACAAAAAAACTCATACAAACAAAACAAAAAAAGAAAACAAAACCAAAACCAAAAAACCACCCCGATTTTGGCGCCCAACGTGGGGCACCACCGGGCTCTGAACCCAGGATCTCCTGTTTACCAGCTCCCAGACACAGCTCCCAGACAGTCGTGCTCAAACTGCAACTAAAATCCTGGTTTGTTCCCTGTCAACACACTGTCCCCTGTTTTCATCCCCTGTCCTGGCCCTGGCAGCCCTGCGAGATGCCTCTCCCAGGTTCTAAGTGACACAAACACCCTGGCTCTTCTCTGGGAATGCTGAGCCAGTCAAACAAACCCTGGCTGGGCTTCTGGCTTTGCCCACAAAGAAACTGGCTGATGCTCACAGAGCTGCTCTCAGGCAGCTTAAGTTTTTTCATTTGGTTGGATTTTCCTTCTCTTTTTTATTTGTATCTTGCTTCATAGCTGGTACTGAGCACAACAGAGAGTCTGCAGCGGGTACACATCAACACAGCCTCACTGATTCAGAGTGACCAAGCATCTGAGAGGAATCCTCCCAAATCAGCAACATCTGCTTGGTGACTACTGGCACTACAGAAGCAGAAACCACACAGAAAGACCCCACAGATCTGATTTTCATCCCTCTCCATACAGCTTAAGCCCTGGAGCCACAGTGACAGGCAGCTTTGCCCAGCACTCCCAGGCACAGCGAGGGTGAGGTTAGGAAAAGGCAGATGCTGTGCCACCTCCCTCTGTCCTGGCAGGAGCACAGAACCCTGTTTCAAAGACAGCAAGAGCTTTGGGATCCTTCAGGTCACTCTGGAAGTGGCATTTGCTTCCAGCTCAGCTGGTCCCTGCTGCCCCAGCAATGGAGCACTGCAAGGTTTGTAAGGCACTTTGCCCTTAAAAACTCAGATCTTCCTGTTCAGCTTCTCGTGCCTTTTGGGAAGCCATTCTGCCTTCACCCAAGCTGAGTTATAAAGGCACCAACACACCAAAAAAAAAACAACAACAGGTTCCTATAGCACTCTTTAATGATGTTCCTGGTCTAACAGAAAAGATTTACTTTCTCCAGTTTCTATATAAAACATTGCTGTTCCATGTCCATCTGTCTGCTTTCCCTCTTGTCCACTAACTGTGAACAGCTTGCAAGGGAAAATGTCACTGGAGGACACAAAATAGCAGAGTGGATTCAAAATCACAGCAGTGAGGTTTGATCCCAATGAGGCAGAAGCCTTTATTTGGGGTTTGCAACCCTTTTTATAAGGTGTTCCCATACAGGTTAACAGGATTGGCCAAAGGAACCTCTCTGGTGCCATTGGTGGAACAAGAGGAAAACACATTCAGCACAGCTGTGTGACATTGTTTGGAGAACCAAAACCTATTTACAAAAAAAACCACTCCTTGAAAGAGAAGTTTCCCAAAAGACTTTCCCTTAGGAATAGATCAGCCACTGCCAGGCTGAAAACTCTCTCAGCCTCAGAAAATCATATCCACATGAAAACATGCCTGAAAGCTCAGGCGTGCTCCTGACTTGTGGCTGGGAGACATCTGTCAGTCAGGGCTTTGCACAGCAGATCCTTCTGGCCCTTCTTCTTCTCTTGCAACAGCAGCAGAGGGTTGGTGGAGCTTTAATTCCAGGAGACAGCAAATCCACATAGCACTCACGGGGTTGTGTGAAGATTCATGGCTGTGTTCTCTGAAGGTCAGCTTCATCTGTTGCAGGCAATTAGGGATAATCTATGGCTGCTGCTGCTGCTCCAGCCCTGGCCGTATGCTCCTTGTCAGCAGCAGACCATTGGTCAAATAAAAGTCACAACTGGTCAGCGTCCTGGAGAAATGCTGGAGGCAGAGAGCCCTGCAGGGCACGATGGGCTCGCAGGGATCTTGCTTCTCTGAGAAGCTGAGGGCTGGCAGAGAGGGACAGCCACCAGCACCTCACAGCTTCTGTGCCAGTGCTGTCCCACAGGGCTCCCTCCAGCACCCACAGCCCTCTGCTCTCCCCATCACTCTCTTATGACCGTATCTCCTTCATCCCTGAGCACTGCAGCACTTGCTCACCTCCCCTGCCCTGCCTGGAGCCCTCAGGGGAAGGACTCCTCCTTCCTGCCCTGGTCTCTCTGTAGCTGCTTTTTTGAGTGTTTCTCTGTTTGTGGGCAGAGATGGATTCATGCTGATGCCAAATGATTTTTTGCCTTTTTTCTTTTGTATATTCTCTGTATTTTTATGCATATATTTTCAGCCCTGGAGCCTATTGTTGTACCTGTGGCTAGTTTTCCCAGTACTTTTTCCGAAGCAGAAAGACAAAACACATTCCAGAGCCCCTATCCTATCTTGGTTCTTTCTGGGAACCAAGGATGAGGAACAGTGCTTCAAGACACATTTCCATCAACAAAATGTATTCCCATCTGAGAGGGGGAGGATTTAGAAGGGGCTTGAACTAGGGGGGTTGGAATTGCATCACCACTTGTGCTCTTAATTGGTGATTTTTGTCAATTATGCTAATTTGCTAAACTCATAAAACTGTGTTCACTCCATGGTGGGGAGGTGGGCATTTTGTGGACATTTTCCATATCTGCCCCTGGAGGCCTCCAATAAAGACCAGCATTTATATTACCTCCTATACTGATACTATCTCAAAAGTGTGTTGTTTTATTTCTAGGTTCTTTAAGGCATCAATGCAATTCCCTCCTTTGCACGCTGGACTTGGAGGACCTCAGGGTCTGGGGATGGCAGGAGGCAAAGAAGGGCTGTTCTGAAGTGATGGCACAGGGGCAGAGAGAGGTCCCAGATGCCTGGCAGACCCCAGAGCCACATTGAGTATGCTAAAACCTGAATTCCAGAAATAACTTTGAGACCTGAGCCTGAAACCCTTGACTTGAAATTATTTTCTCATGCTTGCTCACTTGGTGGCATCTCTAACCATGGCCCAGTCTGCACAGGGGCCTTGGGATCCCACAGCATTTATACCCCTGAAACCATTCTCAGATAATCCTGACCTGCAGCTGGGACCAGGGTCTGAGAGTGCCCTCCCAGTGGCTTTGGGATTGCAAAAATTAGCACAAAACAGCATATCCCGCAAATGAAGCTCACATTTTCTTCAGAAAGCAACCCCAGGTGATGCAGGCAGTTTTTCACCAGGGACTGGAAGCCAGGCCAGTGCAGGGGCAGTGGTAATGAGGTCCCTGCTGGAATCTCTGGCAGCAGGGGGAAGGATGAAGGGATGGGAAATACCTGGGCCATGCCCCAGGAGCTGGTGCAGCTGGCACGGTCCCTCCTCCCAGGCCCAGCAGGGAGCAGGAACTGGGGCATGGTTCTCCCTCTCAATTGTCTCTCTGGGAGAAGGAGGTGGATCCAGCCTCCCTGGCCCCATCTCTCCCTGTTTGTCTGCTTTGTTTTTGAGCAGCCCTCAAGGCAGTGTTTTGGAGAGAGGGTTTTGTCAGGCAAAGGAAAGGTACAAAGATGAGTTAATGAGAACGATTATTCAGTGACAGCTGCTGCCACTCACCTCCTAACGAGTGTAAGGTACAGCCTTGCAGAAACAAGGCTTTCTCTGATGATTATGTTCAGGAGATTAATTTAGGAAACTCTGCTTAAGACCTGTGGTGATCTTATTTGAAATCTAGTCAATGAACAGGCAAGTGCAGGGAAAAACATACCTTGTTTAAAATTCAATTGCTGGGAACAGACAGATCCTGGGGCTGGACTGGGGCAGAGCAGAGACGTGCAGCCCTTGCTCTGCTTTCCCTGGGATGCTCCCCAGCACCCTGGGGATGTGCAGCCACAGGGGTTGGCCCACCTGGAGCTCAGCAAGGCACAGCCTGCCTGCAGAAGCATTTTATTCCCTGACTGCTGCAGTCCACAAATCAAATCCTCTGCCTCAAGCCCAGGGCTGGGGAAGGACTGGATCATGAGCTCCTGCAGGGAACAGTGGCCCTGTTTGTCCTGCAGGGAGACTCCTTTCTGCAGCCACAGTCAGATCTGTCAGTGGCCATCCCTGTGTCCATGCCTGAGAACTGCTCCTCACCGGCCTCTCCACACAGGCATGAGATGCCCAAGCTTAGCACATGATGCCTGCCATTTAATGTCCCCATCAAGCCACAGAGAAACCAAATGGACTGGAAAACTGGCCTGGGATCAGTGCTTTCCTTCCAAACTGGCACCCACGGAACGCAGGGCTCCTCTCTGTTTGCAGCCTGGCATCCCCACAGCCCCTGGCCAGCCAGCCATGGCCAGGGCCAGCAGCACTGCCAGGGGCTGCTGCCTCTCTGCCTGGGCTGCAGGTGGAGGGACAGGGTGTCCCTCTGCCCCACAGCCTGGCACAGCTGGCTTTGGCGGGGGACACAGCCCCAGTGCCACAGGGCAGGCACAAGGCTCAGCTCCCTTTGGCTCTGGCATCACAGCCTTGCCACCAGCTCAGACAGATGGTGAGCCAGCCCAGCTCCTTCTCCTGGGGCTGTCTGGCCACTACAGAGAGCGGCTCAGGCCAACCTGAATTTGGCTGGCAGGTGTCCATACCCCAAATGCAAATATTTGGGCAGGAGTGGCTGTGAGCCCGGTGGATGAGACTGTTTCCCATCGAGGCCAGGGAGCTGTCTGCCCCACAGCAGCTCCTGGGATTTCCTTACCTGGACACAGCGTATCTGATGCTCAGGAGCCTTTACAGCCTCCTCCTCTGTTGCATTCTGGGCATCTACACTCTCTGCCAGGGCTGGTCTCGCTCCCAGGGCAGTATCCCAAAGTATTGGCTGTAGAAATCTGCATTTCCTCTCTTGGTCTCCCTTTGAAACCGTTCTCTTTGATTTGTGGCTGTTTCACTTCAGCTCCTCCTCAGTGACCCCTGAGCTCCCAGGCCCTGCTGTGCTCTGTAGGGAGCAGCTAGTGCCAGTGGCTGCTTTCATAAAGATCTGGGTATTTTCTGGTGTTTTCTACAGTGATGTCTTCCAATTCTACCCCTTCAGTGCCTCCTTCACAGCCTCTTTTACATCTGGCAGGTCCATGGAGGGAGCAGCACATGGAGGCTCTTGGAAGGGCTGCAGGGGTTTTACTGCTGCCTTTAATTCCCAAGGCCCAGGAACTGAAACCAGACTTCCCCTACACAAATCTGTAATACTCTTTGCACACAGCCAGTGCCTGTGGCAGTAAAACACCCATCACTAATCCCACTGCTACTTCCTTCCTAGAGAAAAGAAGAGTGGGGTTACCATGCTCTCAGGGGATAATTGACCATTGTGGTCTTCTCTGTATATCCAAAAGAAACCTTTACCAGCCTGTGTTTCAGGCCAGAGGTCTGCAAAAAGCTGTGCTCTTAAAAATTAAATAAGAAGCCTTGAAGAATTTTTATTTGCTGTCTGCTCACAGGCAATTAGAGAAGCAGGACATGAGTTCTGGTTTTATGCAGAGGCCCTTTCTATCTTTTTCTTTCTTTCTTTTTCTTTCTTTCTTTTCTTTCTTTCTTTCTTTCTTTCTTTCTTTCTTTCTTTCTTTCTTTCTTTCTTTCTTTCTTTCTTTTTCTTTCTTTCTTTCTTTCTCTCTTTTTTCTCTCTCTCTCTCTTTTTTCTCTCTCTCTTTCTCTCTTTCTTTCTCTCATTCTCTTTCTTTCTCTTTCTTCCTTTCTTTCTCTTCCTCAGTTTGTTTTAATTGCTTACCTCTTGCACCACAGAAATGTATCTTGCATGAGAACTAAAGACAGAAAGAACACTCACTCCATAGAAAGTCTAATCAATACTGCTGGGCAGCCATTGCCAAAAACACGTCCAAAGTGAGCTGGGAATTAAAACAAAGTACCAGATGTCATTCAAAACCCCAAGGCATGACAATGGCTGAATCATGCCCTGCCTGGCTGAACAGCCCTGGCAGGATGGGAACTGGGAGACCAGGGAATTCCTCAGCTTTGGACATCAGGTGGAAGGCTGGGGGAGTGATGGAAACCACACGAGCAACGAGAGGCAGAATTGCCCAGCCAGCACTGGGAGCCTGGCCCTGCTGCAGGACAAACAGGAGATACCAAGGGCACAACAGCCACATGGGAGTGGGGGCAGCAGGGATGTGCAGGGACCAGGTGTTATAAATATATATCATATTGTTGGCTTTTTGCAAATAAATTATTAAAATAAATGCTGTATGGATAATGTTGAAAAACTTTGCTGTATTGATATAGTTTCTCTTATTTCTGCTAATAATGAAACTTAGAAATAGTAGTGTGATCCATATGTGTATTTTTAGGCTATAGCATGGTATTGAAATAAAGACTGCTTTTGTTCATATAACCCAGAGAATGAAAAGATAAGCAGAAAACCTCCCCTGCATTCCTAGACTATCTTATCCAGATGAAGATGACAGTGACCAGAGCCCCAAAGAAGGAATTTATTAAACTCTGTTACCAGGGGTGTGAGACTCAATGGAGTCACAAGAAGATTGATCTGCTGGGGGTTGGTTGAAACTAAGCAAAAGAACATCTAAACTTAAAAGGAATGTTTGAATCATGCATAGGGATCTATGAATATTAGTAAAGTGTGCTCTTGGCTGAATGCCAAGCACCCAGCTGTTTCAACCCTTTGCTTTATTTCTGTCTCCTAATCGTCTTGTTATTAAACTTTCTAAATTATACTGTAGTCTTGAAGACTACAAGCCTTCTGATGTTTTTTGAAGTTTTTTGATGCTTTCGTTCTCGTAGTTTACTTTCCCATGAATGTAACTTAAACAATATTGGTTTTCTTCATTCCTTTGTGAGGAGGTCATTTTGATGGACTTTTCAATTGACCAGTGGAACTGGTCACCTTATCCTCCAATCCCTGGTCATGGTTCAGAATCTATATATATAGATGAGGTCAGAATAAAATATTCATTTCTTTTCTTTCTTTTGCACATGAGTTAGAGAGGTGCTGTGTTCTTTTTCGTGTCCTCTGTAGTGACATGACACCAAAAAAGGTGAACGTGGTTTTTCACAGAGGGGAGCAGGGGGACATCACACAGTGCTGGAGCTGCAGAGTGACCACTGCCAGGGGGACAGCAGGAGCCTGCCAGAAAGGAGAGAACAGAAGGATTTATGAGCACAGCCATAATGAGAGCCACCTTATCCGTGACCATCCTAAATCTTGTCAGGCAGAGGATGAGAGGGAATGTCTCCAGTGGACAGGGTGGAAGATTTAACAGCACCATTCCACAGTGTAAGCACAAAATGAGACCCCCAGGCTGGCGTGGGATGGGAACTGCCTGCTGCCAGGGCTGGATAGAGCTGAGCCATGCCTCAGAGAGCAGGGAGGGAGTTAAATAACTCCAGAGGCACTGCAAAGAGGCCCAGCATCTCTGCCAAAGCCCAGGGAGCCTCAGGATGCTGACCAGGTGCGGGATGCACGAAAAGGTTCAGGTCTCAGGGGCATGCCACACCCCAGCACAGCCACACACCCATTCTCCCACAGCTTTTATTAATGTGATGCCTGGAAGAGCTGGACCAGAGGCTAGAGGGAGTTAGGGGAATAAAGGAGATTTATTGAGAGGTCACACCCAGACAGCAGCAGGGTTACAAATCAGGCTCTGTCTGGATGGCTCCAAAGATGGAGGCAAAAGGGAGGGGATCAGTCCCAAGACCCCACTCTTTTTATAGGTTTGGGTCCATTTGCACCCAGGAGCTTCATTTGTCCACCCTCCTCCTTCCACGTTGTTTCACTTTGAGCCTGAAGTTTGGAAAAAATGTCCTTGAGTCCCAATTGGAGTGGGATTGTTGTGTCTTCTTCACCCTGTGAAAGGATCTCAGTACTCTGAACAAAAGCCACACACCAATGCAGAACAGAAAACCCAAAAGCCCAAGGCATCAATGACAGCTCTTTTCCAGCCCAGCTGCTGCAGTGCCCCTCTTTCCAGGCATGGGGAAGAGGGCACAGCCCCACAGCAGCTACAGAAGGTGCAGGTGCTACAAAAGCTGTGCCCACACTCAGAGCCATTCCTCTGTGTCCGGGTGCCCCTGCTCAGAGGGCACACACCCTGCCCTGCCTGCTCTCCACACCTGCCCGGCTCTCCAGCCCAGCCCTCAGGTGCTTGCACAGCTCACAGGCCAGCAGAAATGCCCAGTGGGCTGAGCTTTCACAGCAAGGGCTTGGGGAGGGTGAGCTCAGCCAGCAGCAGAGCCAGCCCAGGGGCCTCTCCCCAGCCTGCCACCCCCACGGGCAAGGAGGGCTCCAGCCAGGGACACAGGGGCACAGGGGACATGAGGAGAGCAGTCACAGCCACTGAAGCCCCCATACCCACAGATGGAGGCCAGGGGAGCTGCTCTGCAACCAAGCAGCCTCATCATCTGTGCCCAAGAGAGAAGGAAATCAGGTAAGTGATGTCTACAAGCCCATATGGACGGGCTGGGATGCTGCCCAAGCTTCAGCTCAAAAAAAAGTGCACATTTTCTGGTATAAATATTTTGGTTTGCCTCCTCCACGCCAGCCCACGGGCTCCAGCACAGGAAGCACAGCAGCAACCCTCCTCAGAGTGTCTGGCAAGAGGCTGATCCCCACAGTTACCAAAGTGTGCTGAAACAAAAGCCCACACATGCTGACCCGGCTGCCCACATGCCTCCCAGGCATTGCCACGAAGGAGAGAGGCTTCTGGCAGAGTGGAGCCAGGCTTTCAGTCCCTGGAAGGTGCTGCTTCACAAACTGCCACATTTAGGGCCAAGGAGAAGCCTTGTGACACCATCCATGGAGCTTTTTGGTGCCTTTTGTTCCTGTGATCCCCCATGACAGAGAAGAGCTGATGGCTTTCCTGTTAGCAGCCTAAAATCATAGAATCACTGAATGGTTTGGGCTGGAAGGGACCTTAAAGATCATCTCATTTCATCCCCCTGCCATGGGCAGGGCCCCCTTCCACTGTCCCAGGCTGCTCCCAGCCCTGCCCAGCCTGGCCTTGGGCACTGCCAGGGATCCAGGGGCAGCCCCAGCTGCTCTGGGCACCTGTGCCAGGTCACCACCCTCACAGGGAACATTTCCTAATACCTAATCTCTAGAAATACTTGCTCTGAAGTTCAAACAGTGGCTGTAATGCAAAGGGGAATCTGTCCACGCTGTCACAGCACACCCAGCATGAGCCTTTCCATCAGCATCTCCCCAGGACTCATCCCCACTGCTGTGGGTGCTGTCCTTACCCCACACATCCACCAGGATCCACCCCCCTTGCCAGTCTCCTGCTCTTTTCTCCCCCCAGCATTGCAGGAGAAGCTCTCAGTCACCAGACCTGCTCTCTGCCATGGATCTGAGCAGCAATATGTGGGAGCAGGTAGGGAAGACAGAAATGTATCTTTTTTAACCATCAGAGCACCTGTAGCCATGTCTCAGCAGTGCTGAAAACAAAGAGGACCAAGCTGCCACGTTCCCATGGAACAACAGGGATTAAATCCAGGTGATGGCCCCAAAACTTTCTCCAGAGGCTTGGGAAAATACAATGGGAATTTGGTGGTGTGAAAATGTGTTCACTTGATTCAACAGGAATGGAGAGAAAATCCGTCATGGCTTTTCTTCACCAAGTCCTCTTGGAACAAGAATAAAAGAGGGGAGGATAATTTGTCTAATAAGAATATTAAAAGAGTTTTTTCACCAGTGTACACTCTATGGCTTTTAATTCTTGAGAAATGAGTTTAAGCCCAGCCTTGGTTGTGAGCACAGCTGGCCAGCCCCAGCCCCTCTGGCACTGCAGGTGCCCAGGGAGAGCCTGGGAGCAGCCCTCAAGCTGCTGGTTTGCTCTCAGGCACCCAGAGCAGGACAATTAACCTGCAATCCTTGCTCAGACAGTGCCTCCCTGTGTGTGTGTGCTCCTCAGCTACGCACCCAAAGTGAAACCTGAGCTCGGGATCTGCACTTACCTGGGCAAACATTTGTTTTGTGCTCTAACAGCAAGGTGAGCTGCGCTATTCCCCTGTGTAAACATCAGCTCCTCAGATATAAGCACTTCTGAGCTGTGCTGCACTCCTCTCTTGAAACAGCCACTTTCTAGGTGAAATCTGCTGCATTCTCCTGTGTCAACAGAGTCAGTGCTCGAGGCTGTCCTGGGCTCCTCTGAAATGTTTCTTGTCTTGGCTGGGAGCAGTCCAAGGGTGTTTATTTATCCATTTTTAGATGCACTCTGTTCCTTGTGCCATCTCAATCTGCAAGGCAGGAGCAGGAAGAAAAGGTGATCGACAGTATGGACACAGAGGAAAGAGGCCTAAAGCACACTGGGTGTATCCTCCCTGGCTAACGTGGTAGCTGTTTTGAAAGAGAAAGGCAAAGGGATTAAAGTAGTTTCCTCTCTCTGGTCTTAGCACAGGTGCTCCCTGGGAGATGGTGACCAAAGCAGGAGCATGTGGGGAGTGGGAGGACACAAAAAGAGCCAAAAGTGAGTCCTGGAATAGGAAGAATGGGGCTGGAGGGAAGGTGCCAGCAGAGCTCCCTGCAGGGCAAGTTTGTGACCCATCCCAGTGTCTCATTTGTGACTTCATGCTGGTGCCTTTGCAGCTGGTCTGGGGCCAGGAGGAGCAGATGGAGCTGCACAGCCCAGCAGCCAGCCTGGGACAGCTTGGAGCCCACTGGGAGGGGAATGGGGAGCACAACGTGCAGGGCTCAGGAGCCTGGGGTTAGGAGCAGCTGTTCCCACTGCTCAGCAAGGGCTCATTCATGGAGGAAGGGCCAAGGAAGAAAATTATCTACATCAATGGGAAAAATGTCACTGGGGTCTAAATGTCTTCTTAGACACTCAGGAAACCCCTTCAGCCTCGATGGTGGCACCACACAAGCCCCCAGCTGCTGCTGTTTTCACTGGAAAACGTTTTTGTCGTGACTTCTCCCCCTGGTTTTAGGCTCCTGTCAGGACACGTTTGGTGATGTGCGTTTGGTTATCACCATCCAGCCCACTCTGGATGCTCTTCTGGATTGCTCAGCTGTTCTGAGCTGCCTGCAGTGGTCTGGGACAGGACTGGTGGTCCCATATCTCTGCTCTTTATGTTCCTGTTGAGATGTAAAAGCACAGAAATGAGCCCACATCAAGGAACTGGGCTGGGAAGGGGAAATCTCCTGTACCTCCCGTAGCACCTCACTCACCCATGCCACAGGATGGGGCACTGTCTCTCTCTCTATAGGTAGGGAAGCCAAGGCAAGAAAAGTAAAATTATTTGCCCAGAATCACTCATCAGAAGGCTCTGCACATTCAGGAGGGTTCAAAAGGAGCAGGGAAGGGCACCTGAGTGAGCTGGTGAGTGGAGGACACATGGTATAAAAGCATTGTAGAAGAACAGAGCTTGCTCAGCCTTGATAAAGCAAACTGGCAGTGATGTGATTTTTTTTTTGTCTATAAATACACCTGGAGGCCAAACACCAGGGAGGGGGGGGAAAGCTATTTAAGCTGAAGGACGATAGTGGTACATGAAAACATCCATATTTATGACTGAGGAAGTGAAAGAGCAAGTTATGGGGAGAGGGAAGGGAGAAATGTATGGCCTGAAGGGTAGGTAGAGGAGATCCAGGCAGGGGCCAAGCAGGAGCTGCCTCTCCCAGAGCTGGATTCCTGTAGGATCTGCCTTGCAGAGCCCAGGGTGCTCACCCTTCCTGCAGGATTAGACAAGCTTTGGCACCAAGTGGGAGAAGAGAGGGGAAGCAGGAGCAGGGTTATGGAGCAGAGGAAGAGATGTTCAGTCCCAGCCTGAGCAGGGTCTAAACTGCTCCTCAACGTGAGCAGCAGCAAAACAGGTGCCTGGGCCCACAAGAGAAGCTGATGCTTCATCCTCTCATGCCCCAGGCTTTCCACACACCCTTGGCAGGTGCTGGGAAGAGTCCTGACCCAATCCCTGGCTTGTGCAGGGGACAGCAAGGGGTACAGATCCCCAAAAAATGTCACCATGAGCACCCTCAGCACAGCCCTGAGCTCTGCTGTCCTCTTGGCTCAGAAGCAGAGCCAGACATTGCTTTCTCACCCCCACTTCTAGCAGCAAGCTGGGATTTCCATAACCATTAAAAACAAGCCTTTGTTATTAGACCTGTGAATTATTTATCCTGTCATAATTAATGCAGGACCGTTAAGGGCCGTGGCAGAGCTCCCCAGCTCTGCTGTCAGCAAACACCACTCCAGCCCTGCTCACCATTAAATATGCATTGGGGCTGATAAATGGCTCCAGCACTCTGATCACTGCCAGCCTGTCCAACAAAGTGCCCTGGGCATGGACACTTCCCTCGGGAAGGGCTGTGCTGTGACAAACTGGAGGTGGCAGGGGAGGGGGAGCAGCTCCCAGGCAGCATCCCAGGGCTCATCCCCCTCTGCCTCTGGTTGACACAAAATAGCAGAGTGGATTCACATCACAGCAGTGAGGTTTGATCCCAGTGAGGCAGAAGCCTTTATTTTCGGGTTTGCAACCCTTTTTATAAGGTGTTCCCATACAGGTTAACAGGATTGGCCAAAGGAACCTCTCTGGTGCCATTGGTGGAACAAGAGAAAAACCCATTCAGCACAGCTGTGTGACATTGCTTTGAGAACCAAAACCTAGTTACAAAAAACAGTCCTTGAAAGAGAAGTTTCCCAAAAGACTTTCCCTTGGGAACAGATCAGCCACTGCCAGGCTGAAAAACTCTCTCAGGCTCAGAAAATCATGTCCACACCCTCCTTGCAGCTTTTCCCATCTCCTGCTCTCAGCACTGAGCAGAGACACCTTCCTGGGGCTGGTATCATAAATCACTCCCCTCAGGCTCTGAATTCACATGTGGCCCTCTCTGCTTTCAGGTCAGGTTTGGGGAGGATGAACCCCTGCAAGTCCCCCTTGTTTTTCAGAGATGCCAGCTGGGCTGCAAGGCTCCAGGGATCCTGACCCCAGAGGGAGACTCTCACTCTGCCTGGGCTTCCCAGGACCATGAAGAGAAGGAGGGGACTCCTCTGCCTCGAGTGGCTTCACAGGTTTTTATCAAATGCCTGCAAAGAAGGAGGGAGATGGGGAGTAGCTTGCCTAATTAATAAAACAAGAGGAAATCAACAGCTGCTACGAAGCTGCTGAACTCTTTTGCTCATTGCTCAGACCAGCCCTTAAGAAGTAAAACATTTCCAGAGGGTGAGGCTTTCTCAAACTCAGCAGGCTTTTAGGCAGAGGGTTGTGCAGGGAGCGTGGGGAGCAGGATCCCATAAGGACAGGTATCACAGGACACCACAGGGACTCTGTAACAAACTCACTGGTCATCAGATTGGTGAAAAACAAACCAAATCCAGGCCTAGAGCAACAAGTCAAGCAGCCAGGGATCAAAACACGGACGTTGTTACTCTTTACCCCACCAAAATCCCCTTCCATTAACTTCCTTCTGTCAGGCTGAGTCCCCCAGGACACTCTGTATCTCAGCACCCCAATGATGCTTGGTTTACATCTTTTTCCTTTTCCAAAACTGCCTCTCCTCAGGTTCCAGGGAAAAGCTGGTCTCAACTACAGCTACGTTGATTTAAATCCAAAATCTGACTACAGGGCACATAGATTTGAACAATAAAAAACAAAGACAACAAAAAAATAAAAAGTAAAGAAAATAAAAAATCAAGAAAATAAAAAATCAAGAAAATAAAAAAATCAAGAAAATAGTTTTGCAGGCTGGCTCCATCAAATTGCTCCAAGCAATTTCCCTGCAGCCTTTCCCTGCCTATGGTGGTGCCTGAGAAAGCATTATTCCAAAACATGCAATGAACTGACCCACCATGGAGGTCTGGCGTGAGTGGAGCTGCTCCCATCCCACCACTCACGGGGTTTAAAACAAGGAGGGCAAAAAAGAAGCATTAAAACTTATTGTGTGGGCTAATCCCGGCCCAGCAGTGAAGTGCACTTAAAATGACCCTTCTCTCATTTGATGTTTCTCTTTTCGAGGATCTTTCTGGCTCCAACATCTATTTCTCTGTCAACAGCCCTCAGTGCATCTCTCTTGCTATCTTTAGGCTCAGTTTATTGATCCTTCATTCCTATCTATCCATCTCATTCTTTTGTGCTTATTCCAGCCTGTCACTCCATTTACAGCAGGACACCTGTCCTGGTTTACAATGTGCAGCTCATTTCAGCCCCTTTTTTTTCCCACATTTCCCCTTCCCTGGTGAGGATGGACATGGGGCAGGGAGCCTGCAATGCCCACCCAGCTGGGAGAGGAGCAGCCTGGCAGACAGAGCTGCTTTCTGTCCAGCAGCAACCCCCTTGGCAGGGCTGGAACATCCCCTCAACCGCCCCTGGCAAGGAGTTAAATATAAACCAGGCACGGGAGCTGTGGTGTCAGACCTTCTGCCCTGCAACTCCTGCTGTGGCACACCTTATCTGAGGAGATCAGTCACATCTCTGTCCTGAAGCTGCCTCTGAATCCCAAACACCAGCCATGCCCTTGGGGATAAGGGCATCCGTGTCAGCGGCCCCAGTGCTCCGCGCCGGCTGCGGGATCACGGCAGGGCAAGGAACAAGGGCAGGCAGATGAATGGAGAGGGGCAAAAAAAAGGCTGAGAAAAGGGGCAGGATGAAGGTGAGCCCCTCAGAGCTGCTCAGGTTTTGTTTTCACCTTTCATGTCTCAAAAGGCGAACTGAGGAAAAGAGAGGCCAAGAACAAAGCCCCATCGCTTTTCCCCTGGCTGGTTAACTCATTATCCTTAATGTGTGTCATGCTGTGGCAGGCAGAACAAGGTGAAGGAGAAGGGTTTTCTGTCTCAGAGCAGGGAAATAAAGTCCCTCCCTACTCAGCAGACAGCCACTTTTCAGAGGGTTTAAGCTGATGGATGCCCAGACTGTCCAGACACCCCTCCCCAGGGCTGAGACCCTCACAAAGGGAAACCCAGCTTTCCTAAGGATGGTTTGTTACTATAAAGCACCATAAAGCACCCTGCCCTCCAGGCAGAGCTCAGCAGGGACACACACAGAGTGTGGAACCACCTGGAAAACCAGCTGAGAAAGAAATGCCTCGGTCTGAATGAGTCTGAGGCCTCAGAAAATCTCAGGGAATCCCCAAATCCTGAACTCGCTCAGAGTACAACGTGGAGCAGCAATAAAGGCTGAGGGGGGAGCATGAAAATAAGGCCAAGGGAACTGCCGAACCTGACACCCCTCTGAGGGGAGCAGATACACCTGAGGGCAATCATTTCTAGAAAAACTTAGGGGTTTGCACTGAAGACTGTCCTGTAGGATATTATCCACGAGGGCACAGCTTGCAGATGTGTCCTGAGTCACAAAAGCCTCGTGCAGTAGAAATCTGAGGGCAGAACCTCATGGCCCAAAGCAGCTGAGGGGCAGAAAAGCTGCTCTCTCCATTTCTCTGCCTGAACCACCACATTGCCCCTGTTTGGGCAAGCAACACGCAAAGACACTGATGCAAAAACCATTTTTTGTCCTTCATACAAAGCCACAAGAAGAGAGAGCTGAGGCAACAGCCATTCGTGGCAGACAGAGACTGAAGAAGATTCATGCCCCCAGTAAAAGCTGTCTGCACATCACAGTCCCAGCAATTCAAATGGAAATTGTTTTTACAGAAAAAAGACAGGGAGGCTGCTAGAGCACATTCTTATTTAAGAAGTCCTGTTGGGATCTTGGGAAGAAAAGGAAAACGGGATGGGATGCTCTGGGTACTCCAGTGTAAAACCACAGTCCAGAGCTTCAAAACTGATAGTTTAAATTATTCCCATGCTCTTTGCAAGCTGGTGGCATTTGAAGATGCACTTTCCAAGCAGGAGCTTCCCCACAGCCCTGCTGGGTGCTCTCTGACTGGCTCCCAGGCACAAAAAACTGAGGCCAGGCTGGGAAATGGTGCCTGGGCTCATTCCCTGCCCTGCAGGGATAATCCAGCAGGATGCACAGCCATGGGCACCCACCAGACCCCTTTTTTCATGTCTCCCTGGCCCATCTCCAGCAGCAGCACAGGTGAGAGGAGCCAGGTCCTGCCTGACTGTGCGGATTCTCCTCCTCCCTCCCCAGCCAGCACACAGCTCATTATTGCACTTTTCCCATTCTGAGCCTGCTGGCACCTCCAGTGTCACCCTGTGCTGGAGGGGAAGAAGTCCAGAGCCTCAGGACACGAGTCTCACTTTCCCAGACATCTCACCTGCACTGAGCTGCTCCCAGCAGCTCTTCCCTCTCCTGCTGTCCGAGCTCAGGCTGTGTTAAATGTTGTCATAAGTCACCTCCAGCTTTCCTGCACAAGTGCAGCTCCCACAGGGTGGGAAAATCCTTCCAAGATTCCCCAAAAGTGCCAGCTCTTGTCTGACCCAACTGCTGCAGCAGCCAGCAGCTGAAACAACCTCCAACCTCACCAGCACAGAGCCAGGGGCACAGAAATCTTGATTTGGAACGAGAGAAAGCTGGAGTGAGAACAGGAGCAGGGGAAAGAGGCATGGACACTTTCCTCTCCAGCACGTTGTGGTTGCAGGGATTTCTCCAGGCTGACTTGTTGGGCTGGAAAGCTGCTCCAACATGGACCAGCTGTGGTTTGTGACCTCCAGGAGACATGGGGACAGTCTGGGGGGACAGGAAAGGGAAAGGGAAAGGGAAAGGGAAAGGGAAAGAGAAAGGGAAAGGGAAAGGGAAAGGGAAAGGGAAAGGGAAAGGGAAAGGGAAAGGACTCAGCCTTAATTAGCCTCATCAAATATTCATCTGGTAATTCCTCTGAATTGACAGAGAACATTAGCAGCATCAATACAACTCATTTACTGCACAGCAAAGTCGTGAGCTGCCATGGCAGAAAGCAGTGCAGAACATCCTGTGCTGGAGCCAGAGGATGGGCCCAGTGGGTCAGTGCACAGTGTCACTGGTGGGCACAAAATAGCAGAGTGGATTCACATCACAGCAATGAGGTTTGATCCCAATGAAGCAGAAGCCTTTATTTGGGGTTTGCAGGAACACCTTTTATAAGGTGTTCCCATACAGGTCAGCATGATTGGCCAGAAGAACGACCCCTCTGGTGCCATTGGTGGAACAAGAGAAAAACCCATTCAGCACAGCTGTGTGACATTGTTTGGAGATCCAAAACCTATTTACAACAAACAGTCCTTGAAAGAGAAGTTTCCCAAAAGATTTTCCCTTGGGAACAGATCAGCCACTGCCAGGCTGAAAACTCTCTCAGGCTCAGAAAATCATGTCCACACACAGAACTCCATCAGCAGCTGGGGGGTCCCTGGAGAACTCCCTGGAGAACTCCCCAGTCCAGGCCAGAGCTGGGTTGGGAGGTGGCCACTGAGAAGTTTCCTGGGCTCAGGAGATAACATAACCTGTGCTGGTGAGCAGGGGAAGCACCTCAGCCTGAGGACTGCCAGCAGCAGAGCCTCACCATCCTCCTGGTCCAGGACTGAGGCTGGAGAAGGGAAAAGGAGTAACAGGCTCCATACAAACAGGTCTGCCAGTCTGAGCTCTCCCAGGAAGCACAAGCTCTCTGTGTCTGACAGAAAGCAATCAAGCCAAGGCCAGCTTACAGGGAACCTTTGCCATTGCTTTGCAGTAGAAAGATTTCCATAAACTGCTGGTTTGGTTGTTTTTTTCATGAGACGTTTTGTCCCAATTTGTCTTTCCCTAAAGGTCATTCTCACAGACAGCAGCCCACTGGTGCCCATCAGTCAGAGGCTCTGACAAGCCAGAGGATCTGTCAGACCACATTTTGCCTCCCAGCTACGTTCAAGGTTTTACATTCAACATTTTTAATTCCCCTAATGGAGTTTTCCCTTCAAGGCTAGCACACTATCAGAAACCAGAGAGCACCAGCAAAAGGCAGAACTTGGCACAGGGGAAGTCTCACAATCCACAAAGTTACAGCCAGGGAAATGCTGTGGAGGAAAGCTCAAAGCAGACATTAGGTGAGAGGATACAGAACAGCCTCAAATTTAGGAGCATCCAGATAAAGCTCAGCTACACAGGGATCACAGAAGCTTGGAGAGGAGTCAGACTCTCTGTGTCCCAGGTGAGCAGGCAGGGGAAAGCATCAGGAGATGGCAAAGCCTTGTCTGGAGCAGGACACGTCCCTGTGTCACCTGCAGAGCTGGCAGCAGACCCTGGTCATGGGGTGTGGGGCCCTCCTCCAGCCCTGAGAACGGTGAAGAAACTCCACAGGGAACTTGTTCTGCTCCTGGAGGGCAGCACCCAAGCAGAGGCTGCAGCTGCATGACCCAAAACCGTGCATGTGGCAGCATCAGCATTAGGTGCAATCATTCACACTTCCTTTTGCTGAGGTGCTGGAAGGCAGACATGAGCCTTCCAGCAGCTCAGATTTATTTCCCTGAGGATGTGAAGTGTGGCTCTGGGATATCTCAGGATCTGGGGACCAGAGGCCAGGTAGGAGGGACTCACTGTGGAATTCAGCACTATACAGCTATTCCAAATCATGGTATAAATGAATGATTTAAAAGATGAGGTAGGGTGAACCCCCTAAGGCCCCAGAATAAGCTGCAGAGGCAGAATTACAAGCCTGAGTCTTGAAGATGTGGGCAGAGATGATGTGGGACCTCCACATCTCAGGGTGACAATGCAAACCTGTGAGCTGAGCAGAATTCCCCTCAGGGGAACAGGAGCAGGAGGCAGGAGCTGGGAACAGCAAGGGAACAGATTTGGTCAGGTCAGATGCCACATGAACTTGCAGACCAGTGAAGAATGAGATGAGCATAAAGCCTGCTGAAAAATACAAAAAACCTGTCCCAAGTGGATCCCAAGAGGAAGAAGAAACCCCCATGGTGAATGGCACAGCGCTCCTGGCAGAAAGCTGAGAAGGATGATGGCTTCTTGTCCCTTCTGGACCCCAAAGTGTCTGGGAGAGCCCAGTGCCAGGGGCACAGGGGCAATCCTGGCTCTGACTTGCACAGCAGCTCCAACTGCAGCACTGCTGATGGCATTTGTTAGGTATTGATTGCACAATCAATAGGCTGTCAGTGCTAGTAGCATTTTAACTGGACCAATAACAACAACAGCTGTTCATTGCATTTTTGGTTATATGGTTAAAACTTTTAATTGGACAAACAGTAAATTCTGGGCTTGGCATAAGACGGTGCATTTGGCTGTGGGTAGGTAACACCTCCCAGCTGGGCTAACACAGCTCTGTCCTACCCTGCCTCCCAGGAGGGATGAGTTCAGGGTATCTGATTGCAAGGAGCAGCTCAGCCCCTCACCAACCCCGTGCAGGGTCCATCCCTGTGTGCTTCACCTCCTGCAGCCCTCCCCAGGCTGCTTCTGGGGACAGATGTGACAGGTGAGACTGGCACAAGCCTGACAGCCCCCTGAATTCTGTCTGCTCTGGGGCTGCTCAGCCCTGGCAAAGCCCCTCTGTGTGCCCATGACAGTTTTACCTTCTCAGTCCAGGGGTGATGCCTGGAGGGGCTGGAACAGAGGCTGGATGGAGTTCAAAGAAATAAAGGAGATTTATTGAGGCCTTCAAAGGCACCAGGGCTGTGCTCGGGCTCTGCCTGGATGGCTCCAGGATGGAAGCAAAGGAGGGCCCAGCCCCAGATCTCACATTTTTATGTTTGGGTCCATTTGCACACAGGCGTCCCACTTGCCTGCCCTCCTCCCTGCACAGTGTTTATACTTTGAGCCTGAAGTTTGGAAAAAATGTCCTTGAGTCCCAGTTGGAGTAGGATTGTTGTGTTTTCATCCTGCCTGGATGGCTCCAAGGTGGAAGCAAAGGAGGGTCCAGGCCCCAGATCTCACATTTTTATGTTTGGGTCCATTTGCATACAGAAGTCCAACCTGCCTGCCCCTCCTCCTTCCACACTGTTTATACTTTGAGCCTGAAGTTTGGAAAAAATGTCCTTGAGTCCCCAACTGGAGCAGGATTGTTGTGTCTTCATCACCCTGTGAGAAGATCCCAGTAACCCTGAATAAAAAGCCACACACCAATGCAGAACAGAAAACCCCAAAACTCAAGGTGTCTGAGGGTTTTCCCACCGTGAAGATACAGAGGAGATTGGCCAGCCAGCCAGCACAGAGCTGCTTAGCCCCAGGTCCCTCATCTCAAGCAGAGACTTCACCCAGCTCCCCCCAGCAGCCCAAATAAGCCAGACATTTCTCCATCTCTGCGTGCCCTCCTTTGCAACTCCTCTGACCCCCTGTCCCAGTGACTGGCAGCACCTCAGGGCTTCCAGGGGCAAGAGACAGCCTGTGCAGGGTCACAGTTCACCACAGCACACTCACTTTTAATTTGCTAACCCAAGCAATAAGGCAGAGATGAGGAATGGCAGCTAATTAAAACTATCGATTCATGTGGCATTCAAAACCAGCCCGGCCAAGCCAGGGCAGGGAAGGAGGAATGGAGAGCCTGGAAGGGAACAGCCAGACTGCAGTGCTGCAGGCAAGTGCATCCTTGCTCCCCGTGATTTCCTGCCTGGGGAAGACTCCTCTGCTCTTACAGCCCTGCTCCTACAAGGCACCATTCCTACAACTCTGGGTCTTTTCTTTACCAGAGACATCTCCAAGATTCCCACTCCCTCAGCTCCACGTGAATCCTCGTTTGACATGCCCCATGTGTTTTCCAGGCTGGCTGACAGCAGGCAGACCAAACCCCCCCAGAAATGAGAGGGGGGAAACACAGTCAGGATGAGTTTCTGCAGGGAGGCTCTCAAAGGTCACTGCTTGCAGAGCCCTCTGACCTTCACATCAGTGGAGCAGCACACGGGGGATGTTTGTGACTCAGGTCCCCCAGGGTGCCTGGGGCCAGAGAATCCAGACAACTTCCAACTCACCTGCTCTGCACACCGTTGCTCAGGATGGTTTTTAAATCCAAAGTGGGTGTCTGTCACTGCCATGGGAGTGGGAAAGATGGGGGCCATCACCAGGCTCTCAGGTGTCTCTTAGCAGATGATTGATGGGAAGGGATTCAAGCTGAGAGTGGGTTTAGATTAGCTGTTAGCATGAATTTTTTTTCTGTGAGGGTGGGGAGGCACTGGCACCAGAGGAGTTGTGGATGCCCCATCCCTGGGAGTGCTCAAGTCCAGGCTGGATGGAGCTCTGAGCAACCTAAGGGAAGGTGTCCCTGTCTAAAACAGCAGGCGTGGAACCAGATAATCTTTAAGGTCAACCCAGGCCATTCTACAATTCTGTGAATACAAAGATGCTCATGACAAGGCAGGAGCTGGGGTTGCCTAAGCCTGGCTAGTGTGGGTCTGTCTGGAGGGGAAGGTGGCTGCTGAATCCTCACTTCCCACAAGGGTGGAAGCTTTGCATCTCAAGAGATGAGCCAAGTGAGGAGCATCCAGACAGTGCTGTGCCAGAGACAGAGCTGAGAGCAGACTCAGAAGCAGCCACAGCCACTCAAGAGGTAAGAAATTGTCACTCCCTTCTTGCTCTTCCTTACCCAACCCATCGTCTCCCCATTCCTGTATGTTGCATAGCTACTGGCAGCTGTCCTCATGGGATCATAAAAGAGCCAGAAACTCTGACTGAAAGCCTGCTCCCTGTCCTTCTGACCTCACACAGCAAGCAGATGTCACCATGGCCTGGAGAACGAAGGGAGCAGAGTCCCCAAATGCACCATCCCCATCCGAGGTCTCAGAAGCAAAGAGGAAGCTGCAGGAAAGGATTTCTGCTCTGAATATGCTCCAAAAACTTCTCGGAGAAGTGACAAAGTACCTTCTCATTTTTAAAACTGCCCTGGAAGCCTCCTCAGTGGGGCTTGCACCCACATGGTGGGCATGGACCCTGAGGGATCTCCATCCTCTGCCTGTGATGTTATCAGTGCTTCCTCTGAGCCCTGTGGGGACTGCAGGCACAGCTCAGGCTCCTTCTGCCCTGCTTCCTCTCCTGTATTCCCTGCTCCACCCAAGCCATTGCAGACCATTCTGCCTTGCCAAGCGCTCAGGCAGCTCTTCCCTGGCACAGCCAGACACAGAGAGGGCCAGTGGCCACTTCACTGCCCCCCTGCCCCCATCCCACACCACCCCTGGGGATCACAGCGCTGGAGGAGATCAAAGATCCTGCTACAGCTGCAGGTAATCCACCCAGGCAAGCAGGCAGAGGGATTCACTCTCTGTGACACACTTTATCTGGCTCCAAGGAGGATAAACTTAAATCCTCCCCTGTATTTCCTCTCCACTCTCCAGTCCAGAAGATGTAATGTGACATGTGGCCAAGACCAAAAGGCAACGTTTAGGAACATGCAGGGCTGGGCTGAGGAGAGCACCAGGGAGAGCCCCATGATGGGACAAGGAAGCCTTCACCCTCAGAAGCCCCAGACTGCTGGATCAGGGGGAGATGAGCTGTTGGGAAGGCATCCCAGGATCTTCCCTTCCATCCCTCCAAGGGAGGTGATTGAGATGGCTTCACCTCCCGCTCACCCATCACCCTGAGCTGCTGTCATGGCAACACACGCTTGGATTCAGGAAGGAACAGGTACTTGTGCTTGTTTACCCAAGAAGGAGGCAGCATCCTGGTATTTTGAACAGGAGGGGAGGAGGTGAGGAGGTGAGGCAGCAGGAGCTCACAGGCAGGCTGGCCTGGACCTGCATGGTGTGCAGGTCTGCAGCCCCCTGCCACCCACAAGAGGGTGCAGCCTTCATCCACTTTGGTTTTGCTGCTCTTGGCTGGGAGATGTGCTCATGGGGATGGTGACAGTGCCCAGGATGGGGTGATAGAGAGATTTGGCTGCACAGGACAGGACTGGGATATGCTGGGTGCTCAGCACCAACTGTGCCTTCCAAAGGGGGGGCCCACACCTCACTGAGGTCCCTAATACTCACCAGGGATGCACAGAAAACAGACTGCCCAGCACCACCCGTGCTCTGCCAGGGGTGTGGACATGATTTTCTGAGCCTGAGAGAGTTTTTCAGCCTGGCAGTGGCTGATCTGTTCCCAAGGGAAAGTCTTTTGGGAAACTTCTCTTTCAAGGATGTTTTTTGTAAATAGGTTTTGGTTCTCCAAACAATGTCACACAGCTGTGCTGAATGGGTTTTTCTCTTGTTCCACCAGTGGCACCAGAGAGGTTCCTTTGGCCAATCATGTAAACCTGTATGGGAACACCTTATAAAAAGGGTTGCAAACCCCAAATAAAGGCTTCTACCTCATTGGGATCAAACCTCACTGCTGTGATTTGAATCCACTCTGCTATTTTGTGCCCACCAGTGACACAGGGGCTCCTGCCTTTTCCAGCCATTCCCCAAGAGCAACCCCAGGACAAGGCACACCAGCATCACCCAAGGACCATGAGAAAAGCTGAGTGCAGAGCCTTTCCTGTGGAACCTCACTCCTGCCTGCAGGAGAGGCAGGCAGCACTTTGATTTCAGAGCTCCCGAATCCAAAGGAGCCTGAGCAAGAGATTTCCCCCTCCAGGAAACAGCTGCATGGGAGGCTGGTGACCTTCTACACCACCTCCACGTGCCAGCCCCTTGAGAAAGGGTGGAAACTCATTTGTAGCAGCCCTCTGCATTCTGTGCCTCACTCCTGGGACAGCAGCACCAGCCCCAGCAGCAATCCTGGTTCCCCTGGGTGCAGAGGAGGCAGGAGCTGGGGGAAGAAAAGCTGTCTGGGGAGCTCTAAAAGAGGCCCATGCTGGAGGGTTTGTGGTTGCCTCCAAACTTTCCTGATTTTCAGGAGATTTGGGTCCAGCCATCCCGTTGGAGAATCACTGTGTGGTCAGGATGACAGAGCAAGATTGGAGCTTGCCCCTGCACTTCACACCATTCCCCTGGCACATGGATCTTCTCACCAGGTTGAGCCTGCTGTGCTTCAGGCTTCATGCCAGACCCTGGGCTCAGAGCCAGACCCTCTCTGCAATCCCTAAATCCACTGGCCCAAACTTGTTTGGCAGCTTGCTGACCTAACTTAGCTCTGGAGAATGAGCAAAGGCAGATGGTGTCCTGTGCTGCAGCCCTGCTGCCCACAGCCTAAGCAGAGGTTATTTTGGGGCTCTAAAATCGCCCCTTCATGAGCACCTTAAGAAAAACAAAAAGCAGGCTGCTGGGAGGCAGCAGTTATCACTGTTGTGTCCTGGCAGGCTCTCTCCATTTTCCCCAGCTGTGAAATGGGTACTTGCACTTCCCAGAGGTCGATGAGAGCTTTTTCCAGTGACAATCATTTCATTCCTGGAAGCAATGCTCACAGAGGAGGGAAACCCAGGATGGCACAGTGCAGTCATGGTTGATTCACCTGAGCATCCGAGGCCTTTTTCTGCTGCTCTGTTACAGGCAGGCCAGGTCTGAGGATGCATCTTTTGATAGAAAACATCTGCTGCAGATGTCAGGGGGCTTCCCTGCTCTGATGGGTGGCTGCCTGGTGAAGCACACATTTCACTGTGGCATCACCTCTCCCAAAGTCAGTATATTTGCTCCATGTTTGATGTCTCCCATCCACAACACACAGCTGAGAAGCCCCCCTGTACAACAGAAGCTGTCTTTGGAGAGAGCTAAAAGAAGGAAATTATTAATAATACATGGACAAGGAGGTTCAGTCCATCGTGGCACATGGGCAGGTCTCTGCAGGGTGCTGAACAGAGCCTTACAGTGGGGTTTTCCTCCTGGATGCCTTTGGCAGCTCTCTGCTCCCCATCTCCAGGAGAACCTTAGGGAAACCACCTGTAAAATGGGCAGCAGCCAAAGCTGGATCTGCTGAGCCCCATGTCCTCTCTGCCGGGAATTTAAGCAGCCTGCAAGTGCAGCTGTGCCATTGTGTGCTTCCCTCCAACATCTGCCTGTCCTGCTCACTCAAAAAATTCATGGAGCTGCTGCTAATTTCATTAGCAGGCCCGTCAAGCGGTTCATCAATCCATGATTTCCTGGCTTGCCGCCTTGAGGAAACAAGCGGGATCTGCTCTGAATTCACAAAGCCATCCCCTGGGGTCATTTGTCTGAAGGCTTAAAATTTCCCGAGTGCATTATTATCTCGGATTAAAACTGGGGGAGGGAGGGGGCTTGATTGGTTTTTCTCCCCATGCCCGGGAGTGATGCAGACCTCCCGACCCGCGGCAGGAGCTGTGCGGGGCCGGGCGGGGGCACAGAGGGAGCGGAGCCCGCAGCTCGGGTCGGGGCGCAGCTGCGGAGCGCTGCAAGGGACATGGAGAAACACTCGCGGGGGCCTTGCCAAAAGCTCGGCTGTCCGCGCCGAGGGTCCCGCATGCAGGGTCCCGCCCGCCCGCAAAGAGGGTCCCGCACTGGGAGGGATCCCCCGCAGTAAGGAGGGTCCTGCACTGAGGGTCTGGCACTGAGGGTCTGGCACTGAGGGTCTGACACTGAGGGTCTGGCACTGAGGGTCGCCCCGTCCTCGCGAAGGGTCCCGCCCGCTCGCAAGGAGGGTCCCGCACAGAGTCCCCCTGCCTGCAAGGGCGTGTGGCATTGAGGGTCCCTACACGAGGATGTGGCACTGAGGGTCCCCGCTCACGCCGGGGATGTGGCACTGAGGGTCCCTGCCCGCACTGAGGGTCCCCGCTCACGCCGGGGATGTGGCACTGAGGGTCCCAGCAC
>VWYI01010633.1:49121-70559 GCA_013399455.1 Anthoscopus minutus
GAACGGGAGGTGCGGGAGAGAACGGGAGGTGCCGGAGGGAACGGGAGGTGCGGGAGAGAACGGGAGGTGCCGGAGGGAACGGGAGGTGCGGGAGGGAACGGGAGGTGCAGAGGGGAAGGGCGGTTTAGGGCCGGCTCTGCAAAGAGCCAGTTGCAAATCCATGGCTGATACTCCCGGGAAAAAGGGAATCTGGGAGCCGCAGCTCGTGGCATTATAAGGAGTAGCAGAACTGCAACTATGCTGACTTCAGCCAAGAGCATCTTGATCATAAAAGGAAAAACTAAAAACCAAATCCAGCAAAGCTACAGTTTAATTCAGAGATGACTAAAAAAAACTTATTCTTACCCCAACTTCTAATCTTGGTAATGTAACTGTTCCTATCCCTACAATCCCAAAAAGCAAGGCCATTATTTTTAAATGGAAAACATTGGTATGAAATGCGGGGAGGCAGTTTTAGATTGGAGGGAAAGAAAGCACAAAGGAAATACCCTCAGTTTTCCACTCTGAACCCTTCTGGGTTGATATTTCCCCAGGTGTCCTCCCATCATTTTAGCCAAACCCTTGGCTCAGTTTGACCCAGAACATGAATTCCCTTCTCTACCAAATACTCCCCTGCTTGGAAACCAGTCCAAGCCCACCCCAAAGGTGCTCACAGGCCCAGAACCAAGAAATGAGGATCCATCCTCCAGTCCCAGCACCTACCCTGGACCCTGAGGCATGGGTGACACTGCTGCTTGCACTGGTGCTGCTGCTGCTTGCAGAGATTTGGGGGCTGTTCCTGCACTGTCCCCCTCCCCACCAAGCTGCTCACACCATGGAGCCCCCAGGGCTGCAGCACAGCCCAGGAGAGCTTTGCTGGCACTCGCAGTGGTGCCATGTTTCTGCCCTCACACGCGTCCCTGTGGCTCTGCCACTCATCTCTCCTCCAGAAGGCAGGGGCCCTTGCAGCCTGCAAAGCCCCAAAACTCCCACTGAGTACAAGAAAACCCCCTGCCTAAGAAAATAAATGTATTCTGCACGCTCTCTGAACTACCCACAGCAAAGCAAATACGGGCACAGTTGGCTCCCACCATGGCTTTGTTCCTTAAAAACATTTCATTTCAGTCAAACCTCTCCTGGCACATCTGGCTGTCCTTAGATAGAGGAGAGAAACTCTCTGTGTCTGACTCCTGCTCGCAGCACTGCACTTCTGCATTGCACTTCTCACCTGAGACATCCACAGCCCAAGTGGGAATCACACTGCTTCCACAGCAGGAGGGCTTGGGAACACTGTCCCCAGGAAGGTGCAGTGCTCAGGGCACCAAACCACCCTGACAGCACCAAATAACACCAGAGAGAGGCAGGCAGGAGGCAGAGGATGCAGACCTTGCCAGCTCAGTGCCCAGCCTCAGCAAGGGTGGTGACCAGGGCAGTGACCCAGACAAGCCTCTGCATTTGGAGGTGCCACAAGCAGTTTGGCCTGTCTTAGCTGACTTTGGGGATCTTGTGGGTAAAGAGTTTCTGGGTGCAGTGTTTGCAGACACTCGCTGAGGACTGATCACCTGAAGTGGGTTTAAAAGGCTGAACCCAAAAGGCAATGAAAAAAGTGAGAGGTCAGAGGAGGAGCTGGGACAATGCCCTGATTTGGAGACACCTCAGGGGCTGCCATCAAGGCAGTGCGAGCAGCAGTGCCAAGGACCTGAGAGAAGGCCCTGGCAAGGCAGCCACAGGGTCTGCCTTGTGAAACAGCAAACACTGCCCCAGCACAAGGTCAGACATCACCCAGCAGACTCTGCTCCCCCTCACTGCATCCCACCAGGTGAAGCTTTCTCCTCATCCTCAAACAGACTCTCTGAGCTATCAGAGAAGAAATCCTCCAGTTCCTCCTGCCTCATCTTGGACTCCAGAGCAGAGATGCGCTGCTTGAGCTCCATCTGGGCATCGCTGTACTCAGTCAGGAGCCGGCCAAACCACGTGTGCAGCATGTCCAGGTTTGAGTCCACCCTGTCCAGCCTCTCCTCCATGCTCTTCCCTTCTGTGCTTTCCTCTGCAGCTGACTCATCCAGCAGCCCTTCCTTGATTAGGATCTCCCGGCCACGCTCCTCCAAGATCCTTTTGGCATCAGGGTACTCTGTGATTGCTTCCATAAGATCTTCCTTTGACAGGCAGAAGAGATCAGAGTAGCCCAAGCTGCGGATGTTGGCCGTGCGCCTGTTGCCCATTTTGCTCCCTTTGATGTTGAGGATGCTGATCTCACCAAAGCAGCCCCCTGCAGTGAGCAAAGCATACTGTGTCATCCCATCATCCGCCACCACAGCCAGCTTGCCCTCCTTGATGATGTACATCTCCTTCCCAATGTCCCCTTTCCTGCACACATAATCGCCCGGGCTGAACACCTGAGGGCGAAGCTTCAGCACCAGCTCCACCAGCAGCCCTGCCTCACAATTCTGGAAAATCCTCACCTTCTTCAGCGTCTCCAGGTGAACATTGATGGCAATCTCTGCCCTTAACTTATCAGGGAGGTTCTTGAGGACCTCCCGTTCGTCCACTGCCTTCTTGTTGGTCCACAGGTAGTCGAACCACTTGATGACTTTGGTTTCCAAGTCTTTGCTCACCTTGCGGAACTGCATGTAGTGCTTGATGGCGTCGATCTTGGCCTGGAACTCCGCCCTGGTGGCGTTCATGTTGGATATCATGGAGCCCACGTTGCCCACGATGGTGGCGAAGATGAGGACGCCGACGAGGAAGTCGAAGATCACGAAGAGGAACTCTTCATCCCGCACAGGGGGAGGCGTCTCCCCGATGGTGGTCAGAGTCAGCGTAGACCAGTAAAGACAGTAGACGTACTCCCGGGTCAGAGAGCCATACTCGGGGTCTGTGACGTTGGGATAGACCCAGCTGTCCTCCCCAAAGCCTATGGCCTTGGAGATGGCATAATAAATGCAGGCATTCCAGTGGATGATGACCAGGATGTAAAGAACCAAGTTGCTGATGCGGAAGATGTTGGGGTGGCTGGTTCTGGTCTCGGTCCTGTCGAAGAACTCAAACATGCGGGAGAAGCGCAGCAGCCTGTTAAAACGCAGCTCAGGGCAGTGCAACCCCACCAAAAAATAGGCCAGGTCTGTGGGCAGGGTGGAGAGAACATCCAGCTTGAACTGGAGCGTGTGGATGTAGTTATCCCGTAATTTCTTCAGGTCCTTAACCAGGAGGCCCTGTTCCAAGAATCCTAAAAGAGAAGCAAATTACAGGATTATCTATCAGGTTTAAGTTTGATTTCTCTGCGGGTTTTGTGAGCACCTGAGCAATAGTCTATGATATGACATGGATTTACATGCATAAATACACAGGGTGATGCCTAGAAGAGCTGGAACACAGGCTGGACGGAGTTAGGGAAATAAAGGATATTTATTGAGAGGCCACACCCAGACAGCAGCAGGGTTACAAATCAGGTTCTGTCTGGATGGCTCCAAAGATGGAGGCAAAAGGGAGGGGATCAGTCCCAAGGTCCCACTCTTTTTATAGGTTTGGGTCCATTTGCACACGGGAGCCTCATTTGCCCACCCTCTTTCTTCCACATTGTTTCACTTTGAGCCTGAATTTTGGAAAAGGTGTCCTTGAGTTTCCAATCAGATTGTTGTGTCTTCTTCACCCTGTGAAAGGATCCCAGCACCCTGAACAAAAGCCACACACCAATGCAGAATAGAAAACCCAAAAGCCCAAGGCATCAAGGGTCACCCAAATATCACCAGTTCCTGCTCTACTGAGTTTGTTCTCACTCAAGGCCTTCATCTGGCAAAAGCCACCCAAAGATAACTCAGGGATTCAGTCTGTTGCTGTTAGGAATATGAATAACTGTTGCCACGAAGAAAAAGGAACACAAAGGTTTCCATCCTCCAGATCATGAATTATTGCAGCTCTGACAGCAAACGTTCAGCCAAGTGCTGCCTTCCGAGAACATTAAATTCTACCATTTTTCCATGCAGATAATTCATTAGCTGAACTGATGCAAAATCAGAGATACAGACCTTCAACTATGCCCGAATACTAATAGTAATGCAGGTAATTTTGTACAATTATTCAAAGGTGAAGTTGAAAGCTGGGATGATTAATCTTTCATATTGAAACTTGCTCCATTTCTCAGATCTTCTAATTAGATTCTTTCTCTGGAGACTGCTTCGTACTTCGTGAATGCCAAGGTAGGCAAAACCTTCCTGCTAATGGATTAGGCCTGTCCCCTGCAGCTCATCTCCACTTTTAAGGGATGAAAGGAAAGCCAGGATGCTGCTCCTGCTCACCTGTGTGCAGGCGGATCACGGTGTCCCCGAGGTAGAGAGCATCTGAGATGTAATCTAACACCAGCCACAGCACAAAATAGGTCTTTTGCAGGTCAGTGAAGCAAGCCCTGGAGGAAGGCCATCAAACAGGGTGTGAGACCACAAATCCTCACATCTTCTCTAATTGTTATAGCTGAATATAGGCTGATCCTGAGGCATCCAGCTCTGCAACAGAGCTTGGCCACTGGGTGCTCTTCTTCTAGGAATTAAAACTCCCTGCTCTGAAAAATCTGCTCTTCCTTGGTGTAGGTAAAGAAACATCTTGAAACCACCTCCCAAACGACCCCGAAACCACAGCCAAAATTCACAGTGACAGTGGAGGCTCTCTTTCCTTTCAGTGCCCACCATCAGTGTCAGCTTGATCCTGGCTGAACCACAACAACCAGGTGATCAGGAGGGTCAGAGGAACCCTACAGCCTCCCAGCTCACCTGGCTACCAGCAAGCACCAGTTATAGAGGACAGGAACTGCAATCACAGCCAGCCAGTGGTAATACCAGTCCCCCGCAGGGTCCACCACAAAGAACTGCCATTTCCTCCTGGAAGCAGAGAGAAGAGCCAGAGCTGGCAGTGTCTGTGGAAAACAGGGTTGGAAGGAAGCATCTGAGCCACATCCTTCATGCCTTGCACTGCCTCCAACAGAGCTGCAGCTTGAGTGCCAGTCTGCAGGCCAAAACCATTCCCAGCAGCGCTGAATCCCAGCACTGTTTAAGTTCCTTTAGCCCTAAATCTGAGCTGAGAATGTAGCACAAGTGGAAACTGTGGGATGGTAAGGCAAAGCAGGTGGCACACATGACACAGCACCCCAGTGGCAGAGCCAGGAACAGATGAACGGAAGAGGGTGCTCAGAAAAGTTCTTGAGACGTGACATGACATTGCTTCTCCCAGGTGAGGTAGGGACGTGAAGAGAAAATTAATTGAAGCAGGAAGGAAAGTGTGCTGCAGATCAGTGGCAGCACCAGGAGGGGCTGCCCAAGCCTCAGAGCAGTGGCCCTGGGGGCAGCTGGCATGCCAGGGCTGCCTCCTGTGCCTCCTGCAGTCTTTACAGCCCAGGCTCCAGCCTTTGAACTGCTCCCAAGTGTTTGATCCTGCTCATCTTGGGACTCTGAGATAAGAAGTGTGTGCTCCTGTTGCCAGATTCACTGGGGAAGAGAAACTCTGTGGCTGGGCTGATAGGTTTATAGCTGCTGCTTGCCTGGTGGGACAAAACATCCTCTCCCTCCTTCCCTCTCTCCCTCCCAGCTTTTGAACACACAAAACTCCCTCCAGTGATAGGAAAAAAAAACAACCCACTTGCCAACAGATTCCCCATGCCCACCCCATTACTTCTGGCAGCTTCAAAGGCAGAACCCCTGGCTGAAAGTCTCCTTTCCCTGGAGCACAGGCAGTGCCTGGAGTGTGGGGACTGGCACTGGGCACAAAGCCAGCCCCAGTCCCTCATGTTCACCCTCTGTGCACCCACAGACAAGTGGTGATCCAGCCTCCTCATTAAAAGGGTTTATTTTTAACCAGAAAGTGTAACCTGAACATTTGTATTTGAGAAAGTGACTCTGCTCCCTAGGGCATCCAGCACTGCCACAGGGCAAGCTCTGACTCACCTGCAGCCAGCCCAGACAGTTGTGGCACCCACAACCACTAATAACCTCAATCATTTCAGCTTTACATCACCAGTGCTGCCATGACAGGCGGCCAGAATCGCTGCTATTACACTGACAGCAGAGCCAGGGCTGGAAAAACAGGGCTCTGGGCTAACCCAGGAAGAGGGAATGATCATCTGCCTCTTCCCAAAGGTTTTGCACTCAGGCCTGGAGCCTGCCACAGCCATGGGCAGCAGCTCACTTACCAGACTTAAGGCTCTTCTTACTTGCGGAGCTGAGGACCTAGAAAACCCCAGCAGCTCCCACTGTATCCCCAGAACACACTGGCACTGAGCAGCCCTTCCACAGAACATTTCAGCTCCTTCTAGTGATGAACAAGCTCCCCTTAACCTCCCAGGGCAGAAGAGTATTTTCTTCCAGATACAAGGCTCAGATTATTTTTCTCCTACAGAAAACAATTATTTCTTGGTGTTTTAATTACCATGTATAATGGTAGGGTCTAGAGCAGTCTGCGAGCTTTGCCCTCTAATTAGCCAGCACAAGAAAAGCCAGGTTATTGCTTCTCACCAGGAGTGTGAGCTGAAGAGATGAAAGGGTTGGATTTGAAAGAGCCTTTTCAGAAACTGCTCTTTGTGGGGGCACAGGCAGCAAACACACTCCCTTCATCCTGCAGATGATGAATGAGACTGGCAAATCCCACAGATCTGTGGCTCCTGGGTGGGATGCAGTGGTTGCTGGGTGGAGTCCTGCATCCCTTGGCTTGTGTCCAGCCCCTCATATGCACAAGCTGCAGCTGCATCTTGTCACAGACCCAGGGCTGGCTCCAAAAACAACCCTAGTGTGGGACTGGTATGAAACTGGGGAGGTCTGATGTGTTTCTCACCAGGACATGGACCAGGAGGGATAAGACCCTGTGGCTGAGGGACAGGCCAGGTCTTTTCCACAGGGACAGACCACCAGGTCCTGTGTGTCAGCAAAAGAACCCAGTAAAGCCAGGCTGGCTGCCAAGACAGGAACTGGAGAGGGTGGGAAGGACCCTTCCCACCACTCCATCCCACCTCCTTCCTTCCCATCCCCAGTGGGAGCCCCCGAGCTCCAGCTGATCCCCAGCCAAGGAGGGCTGGGACACGAAAGGGATCCCACCTTTTGTTTAACTTCTCCGTCTCCTCATCCTCAAGTTCATCACCAGCATCTGCAGCCACTGTCAGGAGCTCAGGGACTTGAAAACGCTCCAGGAAGGGGTCTGGCCTCTGCTGCTCCTCCTGCAGGCTCTTGTTGGCCCAGTTCCTGAGCACCAGCACCAGCCTGGCCATCCTGCACAGGCACAGAGGCAGACCCAGGCCTTGTTAACAGAGCAAAAGCTTCAGAGTCATCAGGGGAGCTACAGCTGAGAAGAAAACTCTCACAGCTCCCTCCCAAGCACTAGATTCTCCTTTTTACCCCTTTTAGTGATGATGTGGAACCAAAAACATACGAGCAACAGGGACTGCCCTGATAGAGTTCCACAACTTCTACCCCAGTCCTGCTGTCATCCCCACAGGAATATGAGGAATCTGTGGGAATATGAGGAGTCTGAGGGAATATGAGGAATCTGTGGGAATATGAGGAGTCTGTGGGAATATGAGGAGTCTGTGGGAATATGAGGAGTCCGTGGGAATATGAGGAATCTGGGAATATGAGGAATCTGTGGGAATATGAGGAATCTGTGGGAATATGAGGAATCTGTGGGTCCCCTGCCTGCCTGCAGGGAAAGGAGCCTCTGAGCCTAGTGGGAGTGAAGCCATCCCCTACCAAAACCCTCTCCACAGGCTCTGGGGCACAGACAGCAGCAACCACAGATGCTCATCCCTCCATCCCACCAATCCCACACAGCAGAAGGGGATCCTGACCCCACAGAAGGCCCCAGTGTCAATGCCAGGCACAAAAGCCTCACCCTGTGCCAGTGGCACACACGAGTACCTGGCCAAGGCTCCCTGGCCTTGGAAAGAGTGGTCAGCCCTCTGCTCCCCGTCATCCAGGCTGGCTCCTCTCTGCAGCTCTGAGGTGGTGTCATCCTGCGCTGAGTGGGTCCTGCAGTGGGGAAAAAGAGGGGGTCACCTCCCCACTGTGCCACCGTGGCACTGCCCCTGCCAGGCACACTGGGGGAAGCTGGCAGCAGAGACTGGGCATCACAGCCCTGCCTGGGCCAGGCCTTTCTTCCCCTGCCCTGTGGACATGATTTTCTGGGCCTGAGAAAATTTCTCAGCCTGTCAGTGGCTGAGATGTTCCCAAGGGAAAGCTCTTTTTCAAGGACTGTTTTTTGTAAATAGATTCGGGTTCTCAAAATAAGGGGAACAGATGTTCTCAATGTGTTTTTTCCTCTTGTTCCACCAAGGGGACCAGAGAGGTGGTTCCTTTGGCCAGTCATGGCAACCTGTATGGAAACAGCTTATAAGAAGGGCTGTAAAACCCAAATAAAGGCTTCCCTGCCTCAGAGGCTTTTTGCTCAAGGAAGAACCTCTCCATGTGTCCCAAACTCCTTCTGTGTCGTGCATCACAGCGACACTGCCCCACCAGGGCCTCCCTCAAGCAAAGCAGGGACCAGCCTGACCTGCTGGTGCTGAGCCCTGTCCCCTGTGTGTGGGACAGGTGGTTGGCTGGGGAGCTGTGCAGACCATTGCTCTTCTCTGGCATCCTCAGCGAGGGGAGACCACGGGCCCACACCCGGCCCCAGGGACCTGCAAAAAGCACAAATCAGCCGCAAGAAAACACCTGCAGGGCACATCACACGGTTTGAACACAGAAATCCAGCACAGCGTGGGAAGAGAGGGTCAAACACATTGTGTTTGCCAGCACCCCAGCCATGGCTGGTGCTGCAGGAGGAGTCCTGCAGGGCTCTCCTTGCCTTCTGTTGCCTGGCCTTGCCTGCCCTTCCCCTTCCCACTCTTCCCCTGGTGTACAGGATCCTCCTTTTCCCTGCCTTTCCCTGCCCTGCCTGCCCCTCCCTTGCCTCGCTTTTCCCGGTCCAACCCCTCCTTTACCTTGCTTGCTTTCCTCTCCCTTGTCCTTCCTACCCCTCCCTTGCCTTGTCTGCCTCCTCATCCTCCTTTGCCTTTCTTTGGTTACCTTGCCTGGTTTCTCTCTGCTTTGCCTTGCCTGGTTTCTCTCTGCTTTGCCTTGCCTGGTTTCTCCCTGCTTTGCCTTGCCTGGTTTCTCCCTGCTTTGCCTTGCCTGGTTTCTCTCTCTGCTTCGCCTTGCCTGGTTTCTCTCTCTGCTTTGCCTTGCCTGGTTTCTCTCTCTGCTTTGCCTTGCCTGGTTTCTCTCTGCTTTGCCTTGCCTGGTTTCTGTTGCTTTGCCTTGCCTGGCTTCTCCCTGCTTTGCCTTGCCTGGTTTCTCTCTCTGCTTTGCCTTGTCTGGTTTCTCTCTCTGCTTTGCCTTGCCTGGTTTCTCTCTGCTTTGCCTTGTCTTACCTTTCCTTTTCCACCTCTCCCTTTCCTTTCCTTGCCCACCCCTCCCTTCCCCACTTCCCCTTTGCCTTACCTACCCCGCTCCTGCCTTGCCCTGCCCGCCCCTCCTTTCCACACCTCCGAGAAGCCACCAGCGTCCACTTACGAGCCCGGCGTCCCAAGAAGCCTTTTGGCCGCTGTGCTGCTGCCTCAGGCGGGCTGGCAGGGCTGGCTGGGGAGCATCCCTGCCCCGGGAGCTTCCCCGGCTGCCTCCGGAGCGCTCCGGCTTTTCAAACACCAAGCCAGGGCAGAAGAAGCGGTGGCAGCGGGGACGGTGACACAGCCGCGTGTCTGTCACCGCCCATCCCCCGAGCATCCTCGATGCCCTGAGCAGCGAGGCGCACTCAGAGGAGCTGACAGCAGCCAGCGGTGTGTCTGGGGATGAAAGGGGAGGAGGGAAATGTGTTGTTTGGGGATGCTCTGTTTCCCTTCTCCCCCAACCTGTCACCTCCTTGGGGGCTGGAGGGACCCCAGACTACTCCAGGACAGTGTCCAGCTGGAGATCACAGCCATCCTGAGCAGCTCAGTGAGCCCTGAGCCCCCTGCACCCAGGGACAGGCTCAGCCAGCACCCCAAACTGGGCTCAGGTCCTGCCACACCAGGGGATGCACCTGGGTTCTGCTCACACTGCCCTCCCAGGCCCCTGCCCTGGGGAAAAGCAAAGATGGTGATTGTTGTCCCTGCTTCAGAGGCTGTGCCACAGCTACTGCTAGGATGGAAAACTGGAAAAAGTAGACACATTTTAACACCCTCACATCCACTTACCTCTTCTCCTGCTGGCAGAGCAGGGAACCAAAACTGCTGCTCTGGAGTCCCATCAAAGAGAGCTGCAGGGTTTGAATGTGATAGTGAAATGCACTTTTCACCAATTTCTGCCCTCTTGTTTTGCTCAGGAAGTCATTCTAATTCTCAGTTAGCAAAAAATCTGCCTCCCCAAGGTAATAAGGAAGAGGCCAGTTTTTATCCTCTCCCTCCAGGATGTAACCATTTGCAGTGGCTGAGGCTGGATCCATCCCTAATGGGCACACGGAGTCCTGCACCTTGTGCAGGGCTGATCTGAAAACACCAGCACTGGGAGTCTCTTTTATCTCTGCTATCAAAGGTTTTACCTTTTACTTCCCCCTTCAAAGCCTTAAATTCCACTCGTTGTGATCTCACTGAGCACCCAGGCAGCAGGGAGTCCAAAGGAAGGAACAGAATTTCTCAGCCTTGGCTGGGGCTGTGGCTCCTGGGTGAGCACAGGATGTCACCCTGCTCTTGTCCCCACATCACAGACTCCAGGTGACAGCTCACCAGGAGCACTGGCAGCAGCGTGTCCCCCTCCCAACACTCTTTTTGCTCCCTGCCTGCAGCTGCCTCCAATAGGAACATGGGAACTCAAGGAGCTGCTCCCTCGAGCACCATTGTGCACAAAACACTTTATTTGCTGTGCACCTCGTTGTGGCAGTGGCCCCTGGGGACACCCAGCCCTGCCACGTGTGCTGCCTTGGGACAAGGCAGCCAGGAGGAGGAGGCAAAGAAGAGAAAAAACAAAATAAAAGCAACACACTCCAACAGGGACAGCATTAACCAGAAGCTTTTCTACTTGAGATTCTCCCTCAGCCAGGGCAGCTGGGGCTGAGACACCCACGAGCAGGTCACAGTCCTGCTGCCAAGGGAATAAACCTTACCTGTTCCCACTTACTGCCACATCAGGATCGGACTCCACAGAAAAGAAACACATCCAGAGCACACAGAGTTTATTAAAATATGCATTTTGTGATCAGTGTTTCCAGATTTACACCAGAATTTATGCCTTACATAGAAGTCATATCTTCCACAATCTGCCAGGAACTAGCCCATGACAACACATCCAGTTTGACCACCTCTCCTCCAAACACTTTCAAGCCACACTTTGAAGGCGGTGTGCCCTCCCAAAGTCATCCCTTCTCACCCTAAAATACAGCTTAAAATAAACCCCAAACACTCCACAATACGTTAACACCTCTCAAAGGAGAGAAAACAGAAAATTTACCTCATTTCCTGGCACGACTCGCCCCCCCTTACACACATAAAGGTTGTGTAAGGTCCCCTGGTGACCCTGACCACATCCCTCAGCCATCCGTCCTGCACATCCCCCTGCCACAGCACAGCACAGCACACCAAGCCCACCACACCATGCTGGCTCTCATCTGCAATAAATCCCAGCTCTCTCCTCAGCTCAGCAATCAGCCACAGGTTCAGGCCTGCAATTACTTTGGGACAGCTATTTATTAATCACTGTCCAGCTGCCAGATTTACAGTCACAGACGCTTGATGCGGTGTCAAGCAGAAAACACCTGAGCACTGATGTCTGTAAATAAGCTATTGGGACATCTGGATGACATGTAGATCCAGCTATAATTAGGTATAGGTGACACAGAGAGGTCCTGTTAAGCCTTGCCAAAACCTGCCCCCAGGGCCTGCATGCACAACTCCAGCAGATGTGCTGGATGAACCACCAAAAACATCTCAAAGTCACCTCAAAATCAAGTGTTACTAAACTCTAGAGAAGGAAACAAACAGAAAAGCTGCTAAACTGAGCTTGTTTACAGCTAAGGAGCATCTGGGTCAGGAATTTTCCTCACCCATGTTCTTGCACCATCACTGAAGCTGCAGCTTGACAGCAAGACCTGGGAGAGACACTCCTCCACGCCCCTCTGCCACGGGGAGCCTTAAAAATATCTATTTTCCCTCACCTCTTTGGTGCTATCACTGCTGATATGAGGTTTGATAATCCAGAGAGTCACCACGGGGAGGATTCCCATGTAAATCTCTCTGGGAAAGAACCAAGCCCCTGGATAAACCCAGATGTCAGCAAGGCTCTTACAGCCACTTTGGGTCTGAGCATCTACAAACCTGCTGTGGCTGCAGGGAGGGGAGCTCCTGGCCCCTCCAGCTCCATTCCTGGCAGAGGGGCTGTGGCATGGGAGACCTGGCAGTATCACCTCCACCACACAGCAGCTGCACAAGGAAGAAACTCAGTGGAAGTTTAGAAACACTCAGTCACTCTACACAAGATGAGGAACAGACCACAGCAGCCAGCTGAGAACTTTGATGGGGTCAGAATTGAGATATCCAAGGTGGGATGTGGCCAGGGGACCAGGCCCACCACAGGCTGTGACTGCAACAGGACCCCAGGTCCACAAACACCCAACACCTCGGGTTTGCATCTCCTCTGGCACAGAACAGAGACCCCCTGTGTCAGCCACAGTCCTCAGGAGACCGCAGCTCTTCGCAGCAGCTTCTCACACCTTCACTGTCATCAAGGCCTGAAGGACACAGATTCTTGAGGGCCCACAGCGCAAAAATGAGTCCTAGTCAAGAAAAAAAGAGTTTCACTGCTGGCAAGCACACGAGAAATGCTCCTCTCCCTGCCCTCACCCACTTTGCCGGGCTGAGCAGGGCAGGTCTGGCTCGGGCTGTCATCTCCTAAGCCAGAGCCACGTGTTGATGAGGCAGGCAGAGATCATCACGGAGTACACCAGGGCCTCCCTCTGTCTCCAGGCATGGCACTGCTCCTCCAGCACACGCAGCCTCCCCGAGATCCTCGCCAGCTGCAAGGGAAGCAGCGGGGCACTGTCAGCACCACGGGACAGCAAGTGATGGAAAGATGGGAGCTGCTGCCTCCTTCAGGCTCTCCTTTCCAAAAGCAGTGTGGGAGGAGCAGCAGCAGCACCTCTCAGGTCTGCAGCAGACGCTTTGGGAAAAGATTCTTCCCATCAGAGAGCATCTGAGGCCCTCTCACTGCCACCAGAGGGGTCTGGCTGTGTCCTGCAGCCCTCCAGCCCCTCGGGGTAGGAGCTCAATGCATCAATACACATAAAAGTTCTTTCCTGCCTCTCCTTAAGGCAGGACCAGTCTGACAGTACTGAGCAGCTGCCCCTGGGAGCCACCTTGCCCATCCTCTGTTGTTGGAGAAGCTAAGATTGAGAAACCCTGTAAGCATGAATGCTCAGCAAAAGATTCTGAAAATATGAAACTCATAATCAAAGGAGAAATGAGGGTTAGCTCTGAGACTCAGGATACTGAGTCAGTTACTCTATAACCCAAGAACAACAGCCTGGCCAGCTAAAAGAGAATCCTCTGAACCAAACAAAACCCTTTTGCTTATAGAGAATCCAAAGGTCTAAATAGAAATAAAAGTCAGTTTTGCCACTGATGTTGATTGGCAAAAGCCTGGCCAGACAAGGAAGAATCTGAGGAATGTGAATTCAGATATGATAAAAGAGTCACTCCTATAGGCTGTATGTAAAACCCCTTGGATTTTGTGTTATGTGTTGGTTGGTCAGTGTAAACTAGAATATTCATTATAGAAAGAGATATAATGTATTGTAAGAAGAACCTGCTCTCTTAACTCTTAATCTCTCTTTATTGTCTTAATTTCCCTGCTTTCTTAACTGTCTTAATTCTTCCCCCTCTTTTGCTGGCCCTCTTTGGCCTTCTCCTATCTCTCCCTCCTCCTCACCCCCCCACCTCTATCCCCATGCTCACATGCTCAGCTCTCTCTGTCTCTGAACACGTTTTAGGCTGAGACCTGCAGCCATAAACGCAGCCCTGTCCCTGTTAACAATAAACCCTCTGTCCCCTGAGCTGCCTGGCGTGGTTAGAGACCCTGCAGAATCCCTGAGGAATTCTCAACAACCACACCCTGTGGCTTTCCCAGAAAACACTTGCAGCCCTTCATCCCCATCTCACCTGCCTTCTCATCGCTGCCACCTCTGTCACCCCGGCCTCCTCCAAGGCGCTCTCTGCAGCTGGGACGGGCTCCTGGGAGCTGGGGAAGGAAAGCAGAGATGCAGGTGGACAAGCCCTGCTCCTGGGGTGCAGCTGACTCCCCACAAATGCAGCACTGCCACGGGCAGCTGAGCCACGCAGGGAGGGTGTCCCCAGGCTGTGCTGCACCAGGAGAAAGCAAGCAGCACCTGCACAGTACCCACAGATGAGCATCCACTCATCTCTTCTTAACCCCAGCATGCACTTTGGTAGCCCTCCAGCATGCACCCAAAGTGATCAGGACGAACAGACAAAGTGCTCAGGACACATGCAGAGACAGGTAACAGGAAACACACGCTTGTATTTCTTTAGAGGTGCAACAGAGAGAAAAGATATCTACTAAGCATCCATTCTCTGCAGTCCCATGAATTCACTGAGGGCTGGATTAAACATCTTTAGAGACAGTCAGGTTAACAGGTACCACAGGAGCAATCTGATCCCATTGACATCAGCAGGTGAGGAAGCTGCCATCAGCTGGAGGGAGCTATCACTTTTTGCTCTTGCAGCAATTTTACCTGCAATTTGAAACAGAAACAAGCAACCCAAACATTCACCACTTTCTTCCCTCCCTGGAATGAGCTGCACAGACCACTGATCTCCAGGGCAGTCCCTGGAGGCACAGCCTCACTGCAGGGTCCACACCACTGAGTCACAAAATAAAGCAGATCCACAGTGAGAAAAACACAAATTCCTGTCATCATAGGCTAGCCCCACATCAGCTATTCTATAAGCAAAACTCCCCTGTGCACACCAGTAACTCACACAGGCACTTGTAGGGGTTAACAAGCACCTAACCCCACTCCTTGGAGACCCTGGGGAGGACAGGGAGCTTATCCCTGTTTGCAACATGATGCTAATCTCGCTGAAGACAAGCCAGAAGAGCATGTGGAGATTCACTGAATCCTCGTCTGAAACTCCATTTGTGAGATAATACCTCCACAAAATGTGGCTGCAGTCTAAAATGATAGTCACAACAGAAAGAAAATGCAATTTTCCCCAGTAGAGAACCATGAAAGAAGGACACATCCTGCAGGTTTTGACTCGAAATCCCAGTTGATGCAGGTGAACACCCTTTAAAGTAGAGACTAGAAATTGCCTTCTGGTGACTCATACCCTTCAAGAGGTTACTGTGAGCCAGATATTCCAGTCTCTGTCTGAGACCAGACTTTACTAAAGTAATTTCAGGACAAACAAGTCAGCATGGTCTTTTTGTTTATTTTATTGTTGCATAGGGATACAAGGCTGTCATATCAAAGGGATGTAAAGCACTAGGAAGAGGTGTTTGAGGGTGGCTGGTTTCAAAGAGAGATCAAGGCTTGGGGAGAAGCCCCAGAGTCACCCCACTGCATTACAGCAGCTCTGCAGGCAACCACGGCCTGAATGCCCTCCACTGCTGGAGGGAGGAGGGAGAAGGTCCTTTATAGCCACTAACCAGATCTCTTGGTCTTTAAGAAACTAAAATGATGTTTGAAGACAGCCTCAGCCTACAGTTTTTAAGAGCAGAGACATCACTTTGGATCATCAGCAAGCAGAAGCCAGCTTGGGGAGAGGGAGGGAAGGCAGGATGTGCCTCCAATGATGGAAGCTGGTTCTCCTCCCTTTCTGCCTGGAGGCTTTGCTCGAGGAGAATGGGAAGTGCTTACTTGTTGCTCCAGGTGCTCAGCAGCCTTAGAGCAGTGGGGACACCTTAAGGCTGCTAGGATTTCTTTGAAGGAAGAGAATTTACTGCAGTGGCACAGATAAGGGTGGTGGAGATGGTTCCTCCAGCACATCTGGAGGGATTGAGGCCACTGCACACCTGCTCCAGGGAGCACAAAGGGACACCACACCCTGGCCAGGGGCACTGGCTGTGAGATAAGTGCAGCCAGCTCATGGAAAGCCTGATTAAGAGTGACCAAGGCACAGCCAAAGGTGCTGGGAGCCTGCAGGAGAGGCTCTCAGGGACAGCACCTGGTTCAGGCCGTTTGCTCCAGGTTTTGACTCCCTTCACACACTCCTCTCCAACAAGCACACAGAAAAATTAGTCCTTGCTTAGCATCAAACCCCAAGCAAGGCCACAGCAGCACTGGGTCCCTCAGGGTGCCCAGGGCACTGGTGTTAAGCTGAGCAGCAGACTCAAGCCTGGCTGGGTTAGTGAGGTGCACCAAGGCCTGGCAGACAGGACAGGGGAGAAAGAAAGTCCAAGGCAGCCATGCAGGAGCATCCTGCAGCCCACAGCTTACAGAACTTGTGCCTGGCTCATGCCCCAGCGAGGCACAGGCCTTGCAGAGTGACAGAGAGCTGGCTCAGGACAAGCTGAAGTCACCTGGACAGGGCTGGGTCTCGCAGAGAGTCCTGGACTCGGTGGAAGAGCACCTGGCCCAGGAGATACATGGTCTGGAAGATGTTCTGCATCGAGTAGATCCTGCCTGCCTCCGTGAGGAGGGGGAATGGGGCACTGGGAGCAGGAAGGGGACACAAGTGTGGCCTGGGTGCACACAGAATCACGCCTGTTACTCCCTGATCTGGCACATCAGGGCACATTAGGCACTGTCCCTCACCCCCTCAGCAGCTCCAAGCATCTCTGGGCAATGCCACTGGCACCCAGATCCCAATGGAATCAGCTTGGGAGAACCCTCTGCAGCAGCCCCCAGACTCAGAGGCACCTGTTTCCTCCAAATCCAGCCATGGCTGCGTGCCATGCTGCTCTCCTGCCACCCAGGACAGCTCTGGACTTCAAGCAGGACATTAGTCCCTGCTCCAGGATCAGCTCAGAGACAACTTCCCCATTGCAGAGACTCTGGAGCCCAAGGCCATGAGCAGAGGCCTCAGCAACAACACAGCTGCCTTCAAAGCTGCCCAGCACCAACACCTCTGGCACAAGAGGCCACGTTCCTCTCATGGACAAGCAGGACTTCCCAGGCCCTGCACTGCTCTGATTTGGACCCCCCAACAGCAGAGAGCTTCAGAACAGCCCAGTGAGAGGAGATTCTGCTCCCCACCCGCCCTGGGTGACTCTGGGCCCCTGCTCACCGTTCACGGTGCTGTCCTGGGCTGTGCAAGGCCAGCTGGGCACAGTCACTCGGGGTCCTGTCCCTGCGTGACCTGCTGCTGTGATGGCCCTGTGGGAATCAAGCACAGCCACATTAGCCCAGGGCTGAGCCCAGCCTGGTGCCCTGTGCAGGCTGCAGGGCCAGGGGGGCCATCAGGAGGGGAGAGGTCTCAGGGGTGGCAGCACTACAGGAGCCCCAGCCTGGTGATGTGATGCTGCTCAGAGCACGCAGAGGGTCCCCAGCACGAGCTCACTGATCTGAACTCTAGCCAGCTCAAAGCCCCTGAACCTAACCCACCCAGGATCAGCTCTTGAATTTCAGGGAGGTTAAAGAGGAGGCAGAACAGCAGCTCCAGCAGCCAAACCAAGTCTTTGCCTGCCCATGCCTGCTCTTTGAAAGAGTCTCACACAAGGTTAAAATCTGCTTTTGGCTCTGACCCCAGAACCCTTTACACTGCTGTGATGAACCAGCTCTGCTTCATACTTCATCAAGAAGAAAAACAGGACTTAAAAAGTAGCAGCAGCAGCCAGTGGTGGGACTGCACCCACCTGAGCTTGCCCACAAAATGCAGCAAGAGATGTGGCCGAATCAAGATCCCAGCACACAGCTGTGCACTGGTCAGACAGAAAGAGATCCCACCACCCCTACCCCTCACTCCTAGGGCCTCCTGGAAGAAAAATCCTGCTCTGGGGTGATAACAGCCATCTGGAGAACCCCAAATTTGGGGCTGCTCCCATTCCCCACCCCAAGCACCCCCTTCCCTGCCCGTATGGTACCGATCGCTTGCGTCGCTGCGTGCTGGCTCTGCTGGCTGAAGGCAGGAAAGGGAGGTCCCCAGAGGGGTCTGGGGACACGTGCACCACAACAGAGGGGACCTTCCTTGGCTGAGTCAACAGGACTGGCCTCAAACTGGTGTCTGGTATCTCTGCAGAAAGGAGAGAGGGAAGAATGAAGCCAACCTGAATGGCCTCAGGAGAGGGAAGAGAGATGCACCCACGTGCAGAGCCAAGCCTGTGTTTAGCGCCAGATGGACAAACACTGCACCCTGGGTTTTTTTTGGACAGCCCAGAGAGGCAGAGCCACTGCTTCAGGACAGCAAGGTTTCAGAGGTGTTTGTTAAAGACAGGGCCAAATGCATCCCAAAGCAGGGAACCCACCAAAGGCCAAGAGGGAACTGGAAGACACATGGAGAGAGATGCCTCCACATTTTGCTCCTCACTTCTTGGAATTAGGGCCCCTCCATACTTCTGTTGGTGACCTCCCAAGCCACCTACCATCCTGCCCTACATTCCTGAAGGAAAGTGCCTGCATTATCTGCCCCCATCCTCTCCTCTAGCAAAGCAAATAATATTATAAAAGGGTCCTACTCCCTCAGATGTTGTAATGCCCCACCAACCTTCAGCCACCCCAAAAGACAACCCAGGGCTTTACCTGCCAGAGAAATCCTATCAGGGATGTGCATCCGAAAGGATGCAGGGACATCTTCTGCCACTGTCTTCTTGTCCCCAGGGCTGCAGCTCTCTGCCACCTTCAGCCTGTTGGGAACCTGCATCCTCTGGTTGATGGCTTCTGTGAAGAGCAGGTCACAGTGGACCCGGTTCAGGTCCAGCCCCCAAAGCGGCCACATCTTTGCACAGATGTCCTCAGATTGTGCTGGGGTTTCACACAGAGGGAAAGCAAGCTGCAAAGGGGCAACAGGAGCAGCAGCACTTCCAAAAGTGACAGCAGGGGCAGCTCTTCTTGCACCTGCACAGGGACAACACAATGTGCTGTGAGACAGCTCAAATACAGGCAGGAACAGCCCAAAAGACAAACAGTGCAAGAGTTGCCTGGGAGAAGGGGATGCTCCACAGTGCCCAGCTGGCAGGGACAAGGCTGCAGGTGTCCTGGGAGCCATGTATGAGCTTAGCACCCACTGCTGTGACTGATTACAAGGAAAGGGCTCGGCACACAGTTCAGTGTACCCTAAAAACCAGTGAAAAAAATTATTTTCCATCCAGTTTTTTGGAGGGCTGGGATCACATTTTTGAGTTCATATACACCTTTGACGAAAAACGAGGTTTTCTAAAAGCAAAACGCACTTTTTGGTGATGGGCTTCCAGCTTACCACAGGAAAGGCTTTGTTGCTCAGGTTTTTTTCCACACTGCAGTATTCCCAAGGCCATACCCCACTTTCCCCATGATCCAACACTCCTCAGGTGACCCATATCCAGCCAAGGATGGACTTTGCCCTGAGCAGAGCTGCCAGATGCTGAACCACCCTCCCGGAGGGGAAGGAAAACCAAACATCCCCTTCCTTAGCTTGGAGCAGAGCCCCCAACTCAGCTTTCTTCCAGGACCAGCACCAAGGAGGGACACAGGCTCCAGCTCTCACTGCTCCTGGGAGCAGCTGACAGCAGCACCAGGACATGGGACACAGACACTGCCTGAGGCTTTGCAGCTCTCAGGGCACACCATGACCCCGTGCCTCAGTGTCCCTTTTGCCAAGTCCCAGGGTTTTCAGGAGTGCTCTGGGGCCACAATGTTCCGAGGCTTTCACCGAGCCACACAAGCAGAGGGAGCAGTGGGAAAGGAGCCCAAAAAGTCACCTTCCTGGCTCCCAGCATATGCACTCTTTATTCTTTCCCAAAAAGCTGCAGCTGAGGAGAAAACCCCAACAAACAAGAGATGCTGAGGCTGGAAGACTCCAGCCTAATCCCAGTGCAGCCTAGGCACTCCAAACATGCATGCACAGCACCCCTGCACCCTCCTTGCTGGCACCTTTTGAACTCTCCGTGCCCAAAAAGGTCTTTCTTTGCTTATAGGAAAAAATCTCCACCCTAAGAGGGGCCAGCAGCATTCAGGGCTGCCCACCAGCCCCCTCACAGCTGCTCCTCGGTGCACTTCAGACCCCCTCACTTTCCCCAGCCCCCTGCAACCCTTTAGAATTTCACTCAGGGTAGAGAAGCAGAAAGAAATCCCTGTCCCCTGCAGCTGCCAGGCCTTGACACTCTGGGTACAGGAGGGTGGCAGAACCAGCTCTGCACCTGCCACAACCAGCACTTCCAGTGATCGCTCACCTTGTGCTGCTGCCTCCTACTCTGTCATTAAAATTTAATTACACAGCATCAGCAGTGGTGATTCCCCGCTTCCAGCCTTGCATCCCTGTCCCTGCATTGGGGCCGTCCTGGGGACACAGAGGGGGCCCCACTCCATGCCCACCCCCAACCCACGGATTTCATAACAAACACCCCCTTCTGTTTCTCCCAAAACCCCAAAGAAAGCAGCTTTTTGCAGGCACCCCCTGCTTAGAAACAGGACGGTAATTCCTAGGATGGTCCCAAAATGTGTTAGCCCCGCAGGAGAAACCTGCATCAGACCCCCAGCCTGGGTACACAGCCATGGAGACCAACAGGTCTCCTTCACATTTTTGGTGCTTCAGAGGAGTGTTGCACTCCCAGCCTGTTCTCTGGGAAGCCAGCATATATTAATAACAGTAAATCTGGAGAGGGCAGATCTGCTCATTTTCTAATCACCTGTGAAACCACTGCAGCTCCCAAGGAACAGAGGGATGGGAGGGGGTGAGAAGCAAGCTCTGAGACTAAGCTATTAAGAAAGGAGAAAAAAAAAACCAGCTGTCAAAACTCGTAAGAACAAAATGCTTAAGTGGCTGGATTTCCTCCTTTAACTTTCTTTAGGGCTTTTTCGAGCTCTTGCCAAGCACCCCCCACTTGCCTGGAGAGGCTCAGCCTCTGCTTTGGCACTTCTCCTTGGATTTGCAGTGACAGGGAATTTCCGGCTCACTAAGCCCAAGTAGCTTTAAGTCCTGCAAGCCAGGAAAACCTGCCCTGGGAAGGGAAACTCCACGAACTCCCTCTCTCTGTCCCTCTCCAGCCCAGGACACCCCAACCAAGGCAGGCAGAGACCAGCCTGCTCCAGCACACCCCGTTCTCCTCCCGGGGTGGGGAGCTGGAGGGAGCACTGGGTTTGCTGCCAGCTCTGCCCTCCGGCTCGGGGATGTCCCGGCAGAGAGAGGGAGGGAAGGGGTTCCTGCCCCGGCTCGGGGTGAGCCCAGTGCCCCGGGATGGCTCCGGGCACCCCAGGTGCTGAGCGGACACACGGGAGGGGAAGGCACAGAGGGGTCCCACGCCCTCCCGGTGGGGACATCCCAGCCCTGCCCCGGGGGACGCTGCAGCAGCTGCTGCTGCCCGCAGAGCCCCGGCCCGGCCGTGCGAGCGG
>VWYI01010633.1:70655-81385 GCA_013399455.1 Anthoscopus minutus
AATTCGCCTGACCTGTAAACAGCCGCGCCCGTGGCCGGGACGGGGCGGTGCCGGCGGGGACAGCCCCACCGTAATTAGACCTGCCCCCGGTAATGAGCTCGGCCCCCGGTAATGAGCTCGGCCTCCGGNCCCTGCCCCCGGTAATCAGCCCTGCCCCCGGTAATCAGCCCTGCCCCCGGTAATGAGCCCGGCCCCCGGTAATGAGCTCGGCCCCCCAGTGTCCAGCCCTGCCCCCGATGTCCAGCCCTGCTCCCGATGTCCAGCCCTGCTCCCGGTGTCCAGCCCTGCCCCCGGTGTCCAGCCCTGCTCCCGGTGTCCAGCCGGTCCCTCCTCGCTTCACGCTGCGACTCATCCTGGTGCCACATCCCCCGGGAGCCCTACTGTCCCCAGCCGCGTGCTAGAACACAGGGATTGCCCTCGCCAGGGGCAGAACCAAAGCCAGGAGCTTCCCCGTGTCCCCATCCCCGGAACGTTTGCGGGCAAACCCCGCTCCCTGCAGTGCCCGCAGTCCCCGGCCCTGTGCCGGAGCTAATCTCTGCCCCTCCGCAGCGATCAAGTGTCCCTTTGGGATTAACAGCAGTTTTAAACACTACTGAATGGGGACAGGGTCCAAGTCCTGACCGTAAAATCTGGGTTTGAAAGGACTTAAAATAAATCCCCCGCTGCCCCAGTCTTGCTATTTAAAGGAGATTATCTAAGGGGTTTAGGAGCACACAAGAGAACAGCAGGACAACCCGTGCACCTCTCTCTCCTCAAAGACCCTCAGAAAACCTTTCTGCATCTCACCTGCTGACAGCTTGGGGCTCACACGACACCCTTCTCAGAGGACATCACGTGCCCAGGTGAAGTTCAGGGCCCCAGCTGGGAGGGATTCACTCCCATCCTCACTGGGGGCGATCCTGCAGCCATGGCAGGAGTCATTAGTGTCACTGTCCCCCACAACACCCTCTGTGGGAAAAAGCCACCCTGTGCCACTCAAACAGTGAGGGTTTTTTAATAAATACTTTTTTTTTCTTTTTTTTTCTTTTTTTTCTTTTTTTTTGCACAGAAATATACCAAGTTTTACAGAATACAAACTGCAGGGATAATGACCGAGCATCAAAGACAGAGGATGCAGAGCACCCTTGTGTCTCCCTCTGGTGTTTTCCAGGCTCTGGCCCTGACGCTCGCTGTCAGGTCCCCCCATAACCCCAATCTGCTAAGGCTGGGGAGGGGACAGACAAAGTGCCAGCATGTCCTGCCCCAGGAGCAGCCACGCTGGGCAAGCCTCAGCTCTGGGCTGAGGGCACCAGCTGTGAGAGCATCACTGGGGCCGGGAGGGATGCAGGCCACAGATGGATGGACAATAGCCTTTTGGTGCTGGTGGAGAGACTGGTGCTGGGTGCACACCGGGTGGTGGCAGTGCTGGGAGCTCCTGGGCTCCTTCTGGGGGCTTGGAGCACAACTCTTGTATTAATCCATCAGATGTGACTGGGGAAGGACAGCCCCGTTGCCTGGAGCCTACAGGCAGCTGCCCAGGGAAAGGGGACACTGATCCCACAGCAAAGCACCTGGCTCTGCCCTGCCCTGGCAACACAAGCACCTGAGCAGGGCTTGGCCCTGCTCCTGTCAAAGCATGATCTTGTGGCTCCCGCCCCTGTCAGCAGCACTTCCATGCCACAGCCCTGGACATCACTCAGCCCTCCCAAGATGTCAGGAGGAGAGTGGGGTCTTGCATTCCACTTTACCTGCTCTGGAGGACAAAGAGTCCCAAAGAGAGTGCCCAGGCAGAGCAGAGAGGTTTGGGGTAGGGATAGGGAGGGTTTGGCCTGTCTGCAGGCTCTCAGCTCTGGGGCAGACACCAGACTGGCCACACTCCAGGAGAGAGCTGAATCCCCATCACTTAAAGCCATGAGACCACATTTGTCTCTGAGACCACCCCTTTGGCCAGCTCTGCAGCAACCAGACCTCCAGCTGCTCAGCACCCACAGGGGGAAAGCAGAGGGCATTGGTAAAAGGCCCTGCTACTCCAAAATCACTTACCTCAAGTACAAGACCACCATGAGCCCTTTCTCCCTTTCCAAAGAGATCTGGGAGATCAGAGAGCACTTTCCTGTTTCTCCCTGATCTCCACACAGCAAATATCACTACAGGCACCACAGTGTGGACTGGGCTCCCCATTCCCACTTGGCAACAAATCCACATGGGGGAATCACCATCTCCCCACAGAGCTGGCCCCACAAACCGAGGGCACGGACAAAAACTTGCCACGCCAATCCTGCATCTCCATCACCTAAGAAGAGCCCTGAGCAGTAGAACAGGGCCCAGTGAGGATATGGGGTGAGGCTGAGCAGCAGCCCAGGGAGGCAGCAAGGCTGCTCTAATCATGGAAAATGTTACATCAGTTTGAGAGGGAAGTGAGGAAATCAAATGCACCATGGGGAGACCCCCACATCGAGCCAGGAACAAGCTGCTGCTCTGCTCTGGCTGCTACAGCACTTACGTGAGTGTGGAGTGAGGGGCAGGAGATGGCTGGCTGGCTCCAGAGCCATCCCACAGCCCTGCCTCACCCCACCTGGGGACAGCTATTTTTGGTTAGGAGGGTAAGGCTATTGTGTGATGGCACCAGATTGTACAGGTGAGATGGGGGCCTGACAGACACCTGAAGGGGGTGCCAGGCACGGCGAAGGGAGGGTGGCTGGGTGAGTGTTGAGTGTGTGAAGAGGCAGGAGGGAGGCAGCCCCGCTATTTGCCCGTGGCAGGGGCCGTGGCCACGATCTCTTCGTACTTGGGCGGAGGGTCACTGTAGGAGACGCTGGTCTCCTCGCCGCTGCTGCTCTCCGGGTGGCCCGTCACCTCCTCATAGGAAGGCGGGGGGGTGGCACTGGACAGTCTGGAGAGGACAGAGACAGAATGCTCTGGTGGGCAGAGGGTGCTGTCTGGCTGGGGGGTGGCCCCAGCTCTGCCATCCCCGGCCCCCCGGCTGCTGGCTTCCCGCTGGTACTGGGTCTCCCCTTGGCTCTGCGAGCGCTCCCGGTACACCATGACCCTGGGGAGGCTGCGGCCCGTCCGGCTGGCCAGGTAACGGCTCTGGGCATAGGAAGGGCGGTGGCGGGTGGCCTTTTGCAGCTGGCACCTCCAGATGATGAAGAGGGCGATGACTATGAGAAGAGCCACTCCCAAGAGAGGCACCACCACGTACATAGCGTCAGAGCGCTCCGTGCTGTGCCCGGGGTCCTTGACAGAGTACACAGAGCTGGTGTAGCCTTTCCAAAACTCCATCTGCCACGGGAACAGAGAAACAACCATCATGTGCTGCAGGTGGGAGAAGGACCCCAACCACCAGCAGCAAAAATCCTCCCCAGGCCCACAAAAGGGGCAGCATTTTGGATGTCGCCCACCCATTCAACTTGAGGAGCTGTGGGAACCAACACAAAAGGTCCGGGGAACACCCCTCAACAGCTCCCACACCACGCAGGGAAAAATTTATTCCACACCAAGCCCAGCTTAGAGAATCCTAAACAACAGCACAGATTTGCCACATGTGCCATGGGAGCACCAGCTCAACCTGAAGCTGTGGGCAGGCTGTCCTGGCAAAAGCAAGGTGAGGTCATTGCCCAGGAAGGGAAAGCCATGCTGGAAAGTGAGGCCACAACATGCTGCCTGCAGCAGAAGAGGACAAAGGGAACAGCAGAGGCTATTCCCCTCGTGCTTTCCTTCTGTCTGCAGCCTGCTGAGGTGTGAGCCCTCCCAGAGGCCGCGGGGAGCAGCGCAGGACAAACGCACCGTCTTCTCCTTGTTCTCAAACACCTCCTTGACCTCCTCGTAGCTGCAGACCTCCTCGATGCACTCCCGCTCGATGGTGCCCTGCCGGATCTCCTCCAGGAAGCCATTGGCTCTGGGAAAGCGTTTCAGGAGCGAGTGGGCACTCCTGGCCCCCAAGAACACTGCAACACAAAATGCAGAGACACGCTGAGCCATACCCGGCCTCTGCCCAGCCAAGCTCCCTGACCCAGCTTCCTGACACTACATGCATCCCCAACACCAAAATCCCAGGGCTACAATCAGGCAGGACAGCACAGAACTCTTGGGGTCTGCCCAGAGACATAAGGCACCAGGAGCCCTTCTGTCAGGCCTGAGGTGCTAGAGACATCAGAAGTGGCAACTGCGGCCACACAGGGCAACCGAGGAAGAGAAAAAACGCTCAAAAAATATTTGTTTCCAGCCTTCTGGCCCTGATGGATTTCATCTTCCTGCCCCTTTGCTGCAGGGCAAGGGAGATTCCACCAGGAAAGCAAGACCTCAGGAGGCTGGGACACAGAGCTCTGCCATGACACGGGGCAAGGACCGAGAGGGACTCACAGCCCACAGCTCAACCAACAGCCTGCTGGAAGCTGGGGTCCCTGCTGCCAGCTGCTCAGGAGTCATGCAAGCTCAGGTGGCATCAAGGACTCTGTTCAGGCCCCAGAGAAACCACTGTCTTCTCCCAGGCCCAGGACAACAAGGGCAAACATCCCCAAAACACAGGGACAGCACAGGGGTTTATGAGTCAGAGGCCTGAGCAACCTCTGCTCATACAGCATCACATTCTCATATGACCCCACTGTGTTTTGATGCAGAGGCCTCACAAACGTTCCTCTGCTCCCAAAGCCTGGGAGACTCCTCAAGTCTTCCCAGAGCACATGCAGTCCTGAAGCCAGATGGAGCAGGAACAGCACCTTCCTCCCTGCAAGAGAGACATCAAAGCCTCTCCCCCATTTCCTGCAGGAGGGACACCTCCATGGGGTACAAGAGGCAAGCACCTGCCAGGACCTGCAGCAGCACAGAAGGCAAGGAAGCTGCTCAGAGAGCAGAAAACAAAACATTTTACACAAAACATGATCCTTCCAGCATCCAAACACGCATTCCATGAATGAGTGTTTCCACAACACAGTTCAACACACTCAGCTGTAGGCTGGTTCCAGCTCTTCCCACCAAGCTACAAAACCCTGCTGCTTCCCTTGGGAAGATGAATCAGTTCAGCTGGGTGATCCACAGGAACCTATTTCCCTCCTTCACCCTCAGGCTCAGTCTTCCACTGGATCAACAAGGTGAACCCATTCACACAGCAGCAGCATCAAAGGAGGCAGGGGGACAGAATCTCCCATCTCACCAGCTTGGTGCTAACACAATACTGGCTTCACCAACAAAACAGTCAGTGAAAAGCCACCAACTTCTTTCCTTAGGAACCTTTTGCCAGGAAGAAAGGCAAGTTTCCTTCTGCTTTTCCTTCCATGTATCCTGCTGCTGAAACAATACAGCACAGTATTTGTGAGAGTATTTGGAAATATCAACAGGGACAAGATTATGGTGTAAGAAACAACTACTCCTGTGCTACACCATCCTGGGCTTGGAGGCTTTTGTGCTGTGTAGATGCATTTTCCCTTCGTGATTTATTAATGCCTTGCTTCTGTGAGAGAGTTTGCAGAGGGCTGAACCACTGAGGTGTGAATGAAGAGCAGCATGAATGATGTGAGTCACAGATCTTCCCTCAGAATCGACTTTATTATGCAAACCGTTTTTTTTTTACAAGGACAACCGAAAAAGCATTTTCAAGAGGCACAGAAGGCATCTTGCAGAAGGGCAGGGATCAGCTTGCCTTGGCTTTCACAGCTGAGGAGGGCTATCCTGGCTGGAGAGGGAACAAGCTGGCAGGCTGACCTTGTCTTGAGCCTTTCCAGAAGGAGATGAAATTTTACAAAGACAACATTCATTCTGCAAATGTCCAGTACTTTGCTGGAGAAGTCTGGCCTCACCTCCTTTGCCTCCCACCTTGATCAGGCCGTGGTATAAACTCTCCCCTCCTTGGCACTTGAGCCTGAGACTCAGATTTCAACTTCCTCAGCACATCTTAGAGCAACAAGCTTGGCTGCAGATCTCACTGTCAGAGTTTTCCATCCCTGCAGAAAGCAGTCACTGGACCCCTTCCCTGCTTTGCCATGCTGAGCTGGCCACTAAGGTAGGAAATAAAAAACAGACACACAGGCAGGCAGGTATCACAAGCACTGTCCCAACTTCAAGCATGCTGTGACAGAGGTGTGTGTTTTTCCCTATATGCAATTTCCCTCAGGGACATAGAAATGGCAGGAGAGCAGAAACTGAGTCAGTGCTCTCTCCCCTTGGAAGTGCAAAGGGCTCCCATGTGGCTCAGGACCAGAGCAGGAAAACCACTGGCCTTCAGGAAAAGCCCCTCTCATCTCTACTGGATCCCCAACTGACATGAAGAGCAGACAGCCAAGCAGGTCCTGTCCCCAGACCCAGGGCTCAGGGGACCTGCCAGCACCCAGCAGCCTCAGTGCTGATCCCCTGTGCCTCTCCAAGCCTCCCCACACCAGCTGGAGAACCGGTGCTCAGGAAAGATCAGAGCTTTAGGCAGGAGAAGCAGGAATAAGGGCTGGGTTCACTTCATCCCTGCTGGGTTTCCTGGGGTGCTGCTGGCCCCTGGTGGACACTGCCCCATGTCTCAGCTGCCCTGCATGGAAGGACATTCTGGGGCTGCTTCTCTGGGGAAGAACCGTGGCTGTGCCTGCAGAGGGACAGCCAGGGATGGCAAGGAGCATGTGGTGGAGAACCTGGCCATCACCACATCCCCTCCTGCACATCAGGGTCACCACGAAAGGGACAGCTTGGCAGGGGACACTGCCACCACTGAGAAATGCTGCTGAGCCAGCACCTGAGCTCTGGGAAGGAGAAAAGGTAGGGACCCAGCTGGGCACCCTCCTCATTAACTGAAGATTAAAGCAGCATTTTAAAAACACTGCCTGAAGATCTGTGCTCCCTCCCACCCCGAGCACAGCACAGACAATGAAAGAAGGCATACCTGTCATTCCTGGGGTGCTCCTCCTCCCCAGCGTGGCTCCTGCCTCCACTTCACAGCTGGCTCTGGCGACACTCTGAGCAAATCTCAAGATCCCAGACAGATCTCTCCATCTCCTCCTTCACTACTGCCGTCCTTCTTATGCTCCCATCACACCAGGGCACGGAGCCTCCATGCAGGCTGCCCAGGAGAGCGAGGAGGGAGGCTTGAGCCCAGCTCTGGACAGACCACACACCACTCTGCAGCCTCGCCAGTCTCAGCCCATCTTTAGTGCTGGCCCAGCACTGCTCTGGGTGTGCCACAGCGAGCTCGGGGTGGGGCTGAGCTCAGCAGAGCCCCTGTGCTGCAGGCCACACAGGGCAGCACAGGGTGGGCACTGGCAGGGTGCCAGCCATGGGCATGAGGAGCACTGTGGATGAGAGATGTCAGTGCAGACAGGCAGCCCAGAGAGCCCTGGGGAGGCCCATCCTGCACAGCAAGCACCACACAGAGACAGAAATGCTGTGGCCTCCAGGCAGTCCCAGAGAGGTCAGACCTTCAGCACCTCCTCTCAACTCCCACCTTGCTGAGGGGAGAGAGAAGCACAAGCCAGGCTGGACCCCAGACCTCACCCAGGGCCAAGAGCCCATGGCAGCTGCTCCCTACAGAGGATAACACCCCCCCAAAATGCAGAGGCACCCCTTTCTTGAGAGGTGGCTGTCAAACATCACCCTTCTCTCCTCCAATACCACCGCAACCTCTCCGTCTTGCCTGGGGAGCACTTACTTGCCATGCTGCCTCACTCGGCCAAGGGGGGCTCCTGCCTACCTGCAGGGAAGAAAACAGGAAAGTCACTGACAGCTTCAACTTCCAGCCCAGCTTTCAAGCCCAAACCTCCATCACCCAGGATCAGATTCATGCAGAAAGCATGGTGCTGAGTGGTGGACCCACAACAGACCCCAGCCAAGTTGGGCCCCTGCAGAGAGCCAAGGATTCCAGCTGCCTCCTCGCTCTCCACCTGCCTGGAGGGGATCAGGGCAGCCTCAGGTCCCAGAGTGCTGGGGCAGGTCCCAGGGAGAAGCAGGGCCCTTGAAGTAGGAAGGGAAAACCTGGATGAAGGATAGACCCCATTTATAGACCCCATTTCTCACCAGCAGACGAGATGACCTGCATGTCAGAGACTGCTGGGAGCAGCCTGGTGCTCTTCCCTTCCACAAGAGATTGATGGATACAGGTGAAGCAATCATCTTATTTTAGAGCAACTTCACAGACATGCCAGTTCTCATTTCTGCAACTCCTACCCACAATCTGGTTGCTGGGCCAAGCTAAGGGCAGCAGCAAGAGTGACAGAGCTCGCTGCATACCCAGAACAACAGCTCTCCAGCTGGACAAGCACCTTTTGTGCTTCAAAAGCAAAACTAAACCAAACTAAACCCCACAGAAGTTAAACAAAGTGCTGCAGAAGCAGAGGATATCTGCTTGTTTTCCATGCTTTGTATTCTCCCTGGGCACAATGCTCCAAGGATCAGACTGCCCTGGGCTGACTATTGCTGCATGTGACACTTGCTGTGCCAAAGCCACAACTGTCAGGAGACAGAAGGGACAGGACTAGCCAGCTCCTATAGGGATTTATTGCAGATGAAGGAGCAAGCATGGGTAAAAACAGCCAGAACGAAACCACATGCTGGTTTCAGGCCCAGAACTTAAGATATCCAGTTATTTCAAAAGCATTTGGATCTGCTCTGCTGGAGTGAGGTCAGGGACAGCACAGAGCTGTTCATGGGGTCAGCAGGGCTGGACATAAAAGGCAGGCACACAGAAGGGCTGATGCTGCACACCAGCACACCTCACAAGAGCCACCTTCCAGTAAATGGAGTACCTCTCCCTGCCCACATCAGGTTTGCTGTACTTTCCAAGCTTCCTGCACTGTAAAGTGGCAAGAGGGCATGCAAGCTTGGAGCTGTGTCCAGAGAGAAAAAGCAGCTTCTTCCCAACAGTTTGGGAAGCTCACATTGCAAACCTCAGTCTGGAGTTGAAGAGCAAGGGAAAGCAGCAGAGCACCAGAAGTACATGGGAGGGATTTGCTGCCTCCAGTGCCCCACAGCCCAATCCCGCTTCTCTGAGCCCTTCTGGGGGATGTGAGAGGCCTCTGGATCCATTAATTTCCCCACAGGCTCTGAGCAGAGACCACCTGACCCACTTCTGCTGTCATCAGTTTTCACAAAGCGACCCAAAGCCCCAGGATAAAAGAAATCACAGCACAGAGAACATGCCATAGTTTCCACACAAACCCTCATTGTTACAGGCTTTCTCCCCTCTGATGGACAGGAGAACAAAGACACAGAAATAAGAATATTCTCACATCACACATCAGGCTACAAATTTAATGCTGTTTTAATTTAATTTACACTCCTTTACTTTCTTCCATGTATCTGTGTCAATGCACCCAGTGCCACAATCAGGGAGGTGCACGCAAGCCTCCAAGCACGGGCAATGCTGGTGAGAAGGGCAGATACCTCAGACGATTATTTTTATTTCCACATGCAAATTCCTGGCCACAGCAAGCAAGAAAAGTTGGGGCACTGCACACACTTGACACCAAGGGGAGCAGCATCCCTCCTGCCCCTACACACGCTTAGAGAAGCCTGAAGCTGAAGACTGACCTAGCAGACGCCCACCCATTCCCGATCCTCCCCCTCTGGCTTCCCATCCTCTATAAATACCCCATCGATAGGAGGTTGCTAAGGCAACCGTGAGGAGGCGCGAGGGATGCAGCCATGGGAGTGAGGATGCTGCAGTCGCACATTTGTGTCTCCCCCAGGCTCCCCCATCTCCGCCCCCGCTCCCGTCACTGATGCCAAAGGAGGAAATCGTGCCGGGAAAACACGGTGCGTGCATGGAGCCGGTGCCCCGCGGACCCCGAGGGGACCTGGGGGTCCACACTGGGAGGTGGCACCTCCTCGACAGGCTGGAGGGGGCACAGGTAGGGCTCGGGGGGATCCACAGCCCCCAGTGACGCGCCACGGCGCACAGGGACGGTGCTGACTGTGCCAGCATCACGTAGCCACGGTGCCAGAGGCTCAGCTGGATCCCAGCAATATTGGGGGTTTTCCGTGCCAAGATCCACGGCGAGGAGAAGAGGCTACACCAGCCACGCCTGACAGGGCAGGAAGCCTCGCCCTCCCAAAACAGCCTTCACTCGCCACCCTGCTCCCTGGCTGGTCCAGCCCCCAGCCCGGCCCCTCTGTGCCCAAATCCAACTCTGAATTATCCCCACTGCACTCAGCTTCCAGAGCCACCCCACGGCAGGGACCCCCTCATCTGTCACCCTGCAGCAGGGACCTCCAGCCCAGCTGCCCAGGTGGGCAGGGGCTTTCCAGTCCCGCCCCAGCGTTCAGTGCCACCCCACGGCAGAGCCCTCAAGCCAGTCACCCCACAGCCGAGACCTCCAGCTCACCTGTGACCCCCCAACAGGGACCCCCAGCCTACCTGTCACTCCACGACAGGGACCCTCAACCTACCTGTGACCCCACAACAGGGACCCCCAGCTCACCTGTGACCCCACAACAGGGATCCCCAGCCTACCTGCCACCCCACAGCGGAGTCCCCCATGTCACCTATCACCCCATAGCGCGGTCCTCTAGCTCACCTGTCACCCTACAACAGGGTCACCCGTCACCCCACAGCGGGGTCCCCCAGCCCACCTCCCCGGCTGTGCGGGTGTTTCCAGCCCCACCCTCCTCCCCACCGACACGTCCTCCTCGTCTCCGCCGCTCCGCTGTTCGCCGAGCGCCTAGGCACGCCGCGCCAGTCCCAGGGCTCCCGGTTCCCCGCTCCGCGGCACCAGCCCCGCGGCCGCAGTCCCGCGGTCCCGCTTTCCTCCCCCCGGCCCCGATGCCGCACCCCGGTCCCCGCC
>VWYI01010633.1:81438-93707 GCA_013399455.1 Anthoscopus minutus
AAGGGAGGGGAGACCCCGCCCCCGACACGCCCCCTCCCGCCCCTCGGCCAATCGCGCCCCTCCTCGGCCCGCGCGCACCGCCTTCCTCTTGCAATAGGGATGAGGGGCAGGAGGGTGGGCGGAGCCACACGCTCCCCCCTCTGCGCGGGTCAGATCAACAACCAATCAGATCGGGCTGCGGCTGCCGGGCGGTGCCGCGGTGGCTGCTGGGAGTCGTAGTCTCGGGTCCTGCCGTGGTCCCGCGGAGCGCGGGCGCGGCCCGGGGGTGGCCGGAGCTCCGGGCGGGTCTGGCCCCGCTGCTGCACGCAGCGCTCTTTGCCTTCTCTTGCCTGTTGCCTCACGCCAGCCTGCTGCGGCCGGGACTGCCAGCATACTGCGGGTGTCCCGCGGTCACATCCCCTGTCGCCTCCTCCCCTTCATCATCCCCCTCTTCTTCTTCTTCTTCTTCTTCTTCTTCTTCCTCCTCCTCGCTGCCCGAGTCCTCATAAAAGAAGAGGGTGGCCTGCACCGGGAAGTTCGCCAGCAGCTTCTCCCCCACGCTGTACAGGTGGTCAAAGGCCTTGGACTTGGGCCAGAGGAGCCTGCGTGGGGAGAGCCGGAGTGAGCCCCGCGCCCGCCTCGCCCGCCGCGCCCGCCCGGGGCCCCGGTGCCAGGGCACGTACCTGACCGGGTGCTGGAAGAACGCCAGCGCTTTGCTGGGACCGCCGTCCCCCTCCGCTGCCTGAGCCCGAGCCTGGGGAGACACAGCCGGGTGGTGCCGGGGCTCCCACTGCCCCTCCCGCAGGGCGCACGGGCTGGCACCGGGTGCCCTGTGCTGCGCCCCACACACCCAGCGACTGCCCCCTCCCCTGCCCCTGCGCTGAGGCGCTCACACCACCGCAAGGAAGCTGGCATCTACCCCCACACCCTCCTGACAGGCTTTTTGCCAGTGTAATCTCTCCCCCGTGCTCAAGAGCTGGTGCCCAGGCATCCCACTAACCCCCTGAGGAATGCCCGCCCAGCCTGGGAACAGGCGACCCTTTCAGGCTCCCGTGGCGGAGCTGTCGTGGCCGTGTCTCCCAGGTCAGCCTGGCCCTGCCCCAGGGGCTGCGTGGGGCGCGGGGTGATGCTCCAGGGAAGGTGGACACGGCACAGCCGTGGGACAAAGGACTCCGGGGGGACGGCCTCTGGGGCGAGAGGCTGGTTTTCTGCCAGCAGAGACCCCAACCTCAGGGGCATGGGGACAGACACAGTAGGGAATACCCAAACTCACAGGGTCCATCTCCTCTCGCCGCGTCGCGGGTCCCTCCTGGGCTCGGGGCAGCCAGGGTCTCCAGAGAGGAAGGGCTCTAGGAGAGAGAGCAGGTTCAGCACCACAGCCGCTCCGCCTGGCCCGCTCCCCTTTGCTTGCTCCCCCACGCCGCAGCCCCACAGCCTCACCCGCCCTCCCCGGCTGCCAGCACCCTCTGTCCCACCCATGGCCGCCGGGATCAGGGGTGTCCCCAGCACCGCAGCCCTCACCGAAACCCAGCTGGAGCTTCCTCATCCCACCTTCCATACCCCCTGCCTGCCCCACTGCCCTCAACCCGCGCAGCACCCAGTACCTTGCCCCTTGCTCCGGCCCCAGGGGTGGGCAGGCACTGGCCACAGGCACCCGGATCCCGTGGGCAGGCAGGCAACAGGCAGCAGCTTGCATGGTGGCAGAAGATGCTGTCCCTTCTGACACTGCAGACTCTTGGTGGGGACACATTTATAGCTCTGCCTTGACTGTGACTCACAAATTCTTAGGGGCAGGGGAGCGATGGGCTGGGGCTGTGGGGACAGCGGTGTGAAATTTGTCCCAGTTGTGTAAATAGAGGGCTGGGGGTGGAGGGACTGCGATCTCTGGTGGAAAAGCAAAACACAAAAGGGAAAATTTGGACACCATTTGTGAGAAAATCCCCGGGGGGGAACAGGGGTGGGTAGAGACAATTAACAAGGATGATTAAGTGCTCTTTGTAGCCATTTGCATAAAGGTGGCGGTGGAGACGGGAAAGGCATGGGAAACGGTGGGGCCACATGATGGGAATGGGATTGGGATAGTGCAATGGGCATGGGATGGGACTGCATGTTGGGCATGTGGGGACACATGGGGACAGTGTGGTGGGCTTGTGATGGGGACAGCACAAAGGGCATGGTGAAGAAAGCAATGGGCTAACATGGTGGCAAGCACAGAGCCACCAGGAGGCAGCTGATGACTCTAGAGAGGCTCAAGAGCAGACAAGGAGGGAAGACATGTGGCAGGGATGGACCCCAGGCACTATGAGGGCAGTGGTCTTGCTCAGGCATCTGTGGCCCATCACCCCAGGGAGCTGCCAGATCCCATTTCCACAGATAGGAGAGCGTGCACTTGCCAGTGCTCTCTGCCCTCTCCTCTGAGTTTCTGAGATGTGGATCACACCAGAAGGTACAGAAAAGCTCCTCAATGTGAGGGTGCAAGGCTGATGCGCCTCCTGGCCACAGCAGGGTCACTCATCCCATCCCTGCCTACTGCTCCTGCCCAAGCACTCAAAGAAAAGTGCCACTGTTGGACCAGTCACCCCCTGCTCCTGGGAGAGTTTCAGTTTGGGACAAGGAAAGCAAATAGCAAATGGTCCCTGCTGTAGCTCTGCTATCAACATCCAAACACCGCTGTCCAAACTCTGGCCAGACCCTGCTCTGCTCCAAGCACAATTTGTCACCAGAGGCCCTCCCTGCCCCTCTCCATCTGTGGCAGCCGGTGAGCAGGAGGGGGCACGGGGCCAGCACAGCTCTCATTACCTTCCCCATTTGCTCCTCATTTGGGCCAGCAGTCTTACAACAACAAACCCCGTGGAGGACAAGCAGGGCCAGGAAGAGTAAACCAAAAGTTCAGGCTGGCTCTGAGGAGTGGAGAGCTCAACCTGCTGGTGTTCCACTGCCCCTTGAACCCCAAGACAGGCAGCACAGCCCAGAGTGGACACATGGATGGTAGCACAGTCACCTGCCAGCCACTAATGCTTTCCAGAAGAATGACAGCAAGCCTCAAACCTGAACCCACTAGGTGAACCGACCCAAGTAATTCATAGACAACAAGCAAAGCAAGGCATCCCAGCTCCCCAATCCTTCCCAACACCCAAAGGGTTTAATTCTGATCTGCAATAAGCCTCTGATCCAGGCAGAGATTTGCAGGTGGATTGTGCAAAGCTGTGGCTGAACAACTGCAGCCCCTGATCCCCTGGGCTGGGGCTCTGGCTGTTCACCCTGCCCCGAGCAGCCGCCTCCAGTCCTGGGTGAGCCCCGGCTGCAGCCACCCTGGGTCCCACCCTGCATCTCCAGCCACCTCCGTAAGTACCACAGAGCTCCCTCCCGCACCTTTCCGCCGGCGCCCTGAGCACCCCGAGCACCCCAGGGGTTTCTTTTCTAGCAACAGAGACGGCGTGGGAGGTCTTGGTTAGAACACAGGAGAGGAGACAGAAAGCTGGGAAACTTTGGTGCCGAGCATTTGAGGTGGCAGCGTGGGGGGACGGGAGCAAGGGGAGCCCTGGGTAGTGGCAGCACGCTCAGCCAGGAGCGTTCCCAGGGTGAGGGAGGCCACTGGCCGCGGTGCCGGGGCTTGGTCTGGTTTCGCAAGGCGCCACAGAAGGAGGGGTTTTTAAACAAAGCAGATGGAAAACAAACCAGCCCTTTCCATCACCTCTGCCAACCCCCCTGCCTGTGTACAGGGCTGTGGGCGGGAGGTGGCACCGGCACAAAAACCCAGCATGAGCTGCACCCCGAACTGCTCACCCCTCCACAGGACAGGTCGCCCTGCTTGGCTGGCATGCCTCCAGGAAGCATCCCAAAGGAGATGCCAGCCCTGATGTAATTCTGCCCTCTGCGGGCCTCCAGGCTCTCCTGGGGATGCAGGTGTCACTGTCATATGCATCCCTCTTCATCCTTGTCCCCAGCAGCACAGGAAGGCTGATATCCATGGTTCATTCTCAGGCGGCCATGTCCCATTCTCCCAAAGGAGCCTCAGCAGCTCGGGGTGGGTCGTGGGTGACTGCAGATGCCTTAGGTGAGCCCCATGCAGTTGGGGACGAGTTGCCAGCCCCTTTCCTCAGCTGAAGGAGCCTTGGGTTCAGCGCATGAAGTCACTTCCAGCAGGTCCCAAAGAAAATGGTGCAGCCACAGCTTTTTGGCTTCCTCAGCCTGAGGCATCACAGAAGACAAGGGACCTCGAAGAAGGCAGTGGGCACTTTCCCCACACCAGCAGCTGGCTCGCCATCCCTGCCCACGGCGTCAGTGCAGGGGAGGGCTTTGGCGTCCTTCCTGGGCAGCGCTGCTCTGCCTCTGCAGCCTGGCCGGGGAGATAGCGGGGGTGAAAGGGCGCTTGGAGCTCCTCCACGGGCTTGGGTCAATCGTTAATCGGGGAGGGATTGCTTTCCACTCTCGCAGGTAACCTCCCCGCGGCTCCCACCCCGCACAAAACCAGCACCCCCGGCAGCGGGGTGGAGCTGCGGAGCTGCGAGCCGAGCCTCTCGCAGGGCCATGGGAACGTGAGCACACGGGAGGGGACCTGGGCCACAAGCTGCGAGCCCTGGGGAGGCGACAGAGGTGACAGCCAGCCCTCACCATGGTGTCCATGGGGCTCCAGCTGCTGGGCTACACCGTGGCCTTCCTGGGCTACATCGGCACGCTGACGGCCACGCTGCTGCCCAGCTGGAAGACCAGCTCCTACATCGGCTCCAGCATCGTGACAGCCATCAGCTTCACCAAGGGGCTGTGGATGGAGTGCGCCACGTACAGCACGGGCATCACCCAGTGCGACATCTACAGCTCCCTGCTCAACCTGCCCGCCGACGTCCAGGCGGCCCAAGCCCTCATGGTGAGCTCCTGCGCCGTGTCCTCCCTCGCCTGCCTGCTCTCTGTCGTGGGCATGAGGTGCACCGTCTTCAGCCAGGGCTCGCCGGGCAAGGACCGGGTGGCGGTGGCGGGAGGCGCAGTCTTTGTCCTCGGGGGGCTGCTCTGCTTCATCCCGCTGGTGTGGAACATCCACGTGGTGCTGCGGGATTTCCGCAACCCCCTCATCCCCGACAGCATGAAGTTTGAGCTCGGGGAGGCTCTTTACCTCGGCATCATCTCCTCCCTCCTCTCCCTCATCGGTGGCTTCATCCTCTGCACCTCCTGCCCTGCCCGGGACACGACCACCGCCTACTCCAGCGCCTACCAGCCCCAGCTGCTGAGCAAGAGCTCCCGGCCCTCTGTCAGCCAGGTGCAGAAGACCAAGAGTGAAGTCAATTCCTACAACCTCACGGGGTACGTGTAGTGGCTGCCGGTGGGAACCAGGCTGGAACCTCTCCCGGCTCCCGGGAGCGTCCGGGCTGGCACCGAGGGAACGCGGTAAGAGCAGAGGACACGGCGGCATCGCCCGTGCTCAGCCCTCTCGTGTGCCTGGGGGGGGTTGATCCCGCTCTCTCCCTGAGATTCTGAGAGCCTTGTGACTGCTTGGAGATCCCAGCTGGTGGCTTACATTGATGAAGGACCCTGAATCTGGCATCTGTTCTTTACTCCGTGCTGCCAGCTCGCAGGCAGCCCCTGGCACAGCGGGACCCCAGCCTGCAGCCCCAATGAACCTACCTGGGAAGGGGAGTGGGCTTGTGGCCCCAGGGAGCGACCCGCTGGCCATGGAGGCATCACAGCAGGGTCAAGGGCATGTGTGTGGGTCTGGAGTATCTGCTGGGAGGGTGAGTGCTGGTTACAAACTGATGTCGCAATAAATATGTCTTTCTAGCCAGATTGTATCCGAGCTTTTCTCTGGCACCGAGGGGCCAGCAGGGGGGCTGTGGAGAGGGAAAGATGTGAAAGGTGCCCCTAGCCCTTGTTCTGGCCTGCCTCCCCCACCCCACAGCTGATGGCTTTGTCACCCAGGAGCCCAGGTGGGAGCACTGGGAGGGAGAGGAGGGCCACTCCCTGGCACAGTTTGTCCCTGGGCACCACGCTGGGAGGTTGCCATGCACCACTACTACCAAGGTGCCAGCCAGGACAAGCAGAGCTCTCTGTGGGATAATAGCAGGCAGCACCTTCCCTCCACCTCCCCAGCCCTTCTTGCTTTTAGGAGTGCAGGTGTGATGAGACTGGGGTGCCCACGGGAGATCCATTGCCCCTGTGTGGCACATACAAGTCCCCAGGTGGTGGGGAGCCCTGGCATTCCCACATCCCCATCCCAGTGAGCACTGGCACCACTCTGGTCCCAAGGACCAGAGGCAGCTCCTGGCCATGATGGAGTTTGAGCAGCCCAGCTCAGCTGCAGAGTGGTCTCACAGGCAGGTACTGTGCCCCGAGGTCCTCGAAGGGTCTGTTTTGGGAGAAAAATGGCACCAGTGAGACACTGGAAAGCTGCAAGGGATGGGCAGGCAGGAGCCATGGCTGTGGAGTCTGCATGGCTGCAGCCCTGCACAGGAACAGCAGCACAACATCCACACAGGCTGCTGGTGGCACTGGGGGATGCTGGGCATGCAGGAGACATGCAGGGCATGGCAGGAGAGGAGGTGCAGGCAGCTCAGCCCCACAGCCCACCAGGGAGCAAGAACATTTTAATCCATCTGATGTACCACTTCTCCACATGAGAGAACCCCTGCTCTGCTGTGCCACAGCACAGGGCCATCCAGAGACCACCTTGACCTAGGTCCTTGTCCCCCAGGAGGCCTTGGTCTACCTGCTGACCCCTCATAAAGCAATTTAGATTAGGTCACGGAGAGGAAGGGACCATGTTCTCCACTCAAACGTCACAACCGTCACCCTTGCACCAGTGAAATCGTGTTTGCTGTGGGGTTAACACGCCCCTGATAACGTTGGGTCACGCTTTCTCCCCTCCTTAGAGAGCAAGGAGCCACACAGGATCCATCCCCAGGGTGACACTCACTGGAGGGGACCAGGGTGAATCTCAAGGCAAAGGCCAGTGACCCCATTTCCACAGCCAAGGGACAAAGCACAAAGCACAGCATCAACCCTGGACCAGCTGAGTAATTTATTCCTGCCCTGGGGAAAAGAGTATCCTGGGGCTTAACCTGCTGGCTGCAGCCCCCCAGCAGATGTTCTGAAGGTCCTGTGGCCATAAATGTTTTTTTTCTGGGCAGCTGGCAGAGAGAGTGGGAGAGAAAATAGTTGGCACAAAAGGTCACACCTTAAAGAGGAGGAATTCCTGTGCACTGGGCCCTTGCCCCTCGCCTCCCACCCCAGTCTGTGAGCAGAGGCTGTGCTAATTAAACAAAGGGGCATTTTAAACGCTCAGAGCTTGATTGGTGTTGGGCTTATTAATGCTTTAATTCAAGGAGGAGAAGGGAAGCTTCCCCCAGAAGGAGAGAGGCAGCTGGCACAGGCAGAGGCAGAGCTCAGAGCTTGGGTACAGAAACACCCATCACACTGCAACAGGGGCCAGCCTTTCCCCAGGCCCCCGTGCCACCAGCCCTGCCACAGGGCAGCTCCTGCATTAACCAGTGGGTTGGTTCAGGGAGGGGAACATTTCTCCCCTCCAGCTTTCCTGGCCAAAGATGTGAAACTTGGCTACAGGGCAAGGCAGGTTGATGCAGATTTTCCACTTGGGAAGGAGGATGGGGAAGGGGAGGGGAGGACACTGGGTGCACAGATGCGGGGGCAATGGTTATCTCTGCACCACGCAATAGCCATGTTCCTCATGATTGATAAACCAGGTTCTTGAGGGCAGCCTGAATGTAGCCCAGCCCAGGGACAGGGAGAGCAGGAGCCCAGACTGCCCTGGGGGGCAGCTCTGGTCATGGTGAGTGTGAGTGAAGGGATGGAGCTGAGCCAGCCAGCCCAGCACAGAGCCAGCCCCTCAGATGGCCTCTTGCCCCTCACCAGCTCAGTGGCAAAAGCTGAGGGTGCTCCAGGATTCCCTGCAGGAAAGGCACAGGAGAGCACAGCCAAGTTCAGGAAAAGATGGGCAGCCAGGGGAAAAGCTGGGGTGGAAGGAGAGCTGGGTGGGGAAGAACTCTGTCCTTCTCAAGCCCTTGCCTTGCAGGCTGGTGTGGTGAAGTGGGGGAGCCTTGCAGCCCTCCCTGGAAGGCCAGGCTGCCGTGACTAATCCCCTGTCATAAGGAAATGAGTCCTTCCCCTCTCCTCTTTTCGCTCTGCATGATGCCTCAATGGAAGAAATGGAGCAATAAAATACTAAGGTGCCCTTATCTTCAAAAGCAATAGAGGCACTATAAACACTCAGTACACCCCAGCCTTGGATCAGGGACTGCAACCTCATCAGCTGGGCACGAACAACATGCAAAAAGTCACAACTTCTTCTTCCAAAGAGGGAACAACACAGTCCATCTCCCATCTCTTGCCCACCAGGCACTGCCCCAGGTGCAAACAGAGCCTCTTCTCGTGCAGAGCACTGGGCAGAGATGCCCAGGTGAAAAGGGGCACAGGTTTGCCCTAGACCCACCAGGATCACACAGCCCCTGCCACCCTGGAGCCCTCCAGAGCTCCTTCTGGCATTGTCAACCTGCTTCTCACCTCTGCCTAGCACAGCTGATCTGAAGCAGCAGCAAATAATCCATGCAAGCTCTCTGGGAAGTATCAGGCCATGTGCTGGGAGGGCACATCTCTGCCCACAGCCCCCAGGAATTGCTCAGATAGGAGAGATGGGAGGGGGAAGGAAATTCAGGCCAAGTTCCTGATGGGCCAAGGCACTTGGAAAGGGCCAGCACATTCCTCCACCCTCTCCCCAGCCCCACACACTCCCAGCTGCCTCCCACGCCGTGTCAGAGCCTCCTGGCCCCTCAGCAAGCCAGGGCAGATATGGAAGATCGCCCATGGCTTTGCAGCAGCCTTTTGAGGAGCAGCAGAGGATACACAACTGAAAGGGACTGCTTCCAGAAACTCCAAATCCTGACTCCCAGGCTGGGCTCAAGTCATGCACTGGTAGGAGTGGGAGAGGCATTCCCTGCCCCAGCAGGAAAGAGCCCCAGCCCAGGAAAGAGCCTCATGTATTCACCTCTGGGCATCTGTGGTGCTCAGCTGGCAATTGCACTCACATTTTGCCTCCAGAGGCTTCCTGCCCTTCTGGAGCCATGGGGATGGCCCTGTCTGGACTGAGGGCAGACAACGCGGGCTCAGAAGAGCCAGGTGGAGGTCAGAGACTCAGGAGGTGCTGGTGGGAGACCTTGCAATGGAGGTGAGAAACAAGCTCCTCTTTAGAAAACACTTTCTGTCAGGGGAAAAACTGCTGCACAAACACACAGCTTTCCACAGCCACCCTGAGGAGACCTGTTTAAAGGCACTTTAAAGGATCTTTCAGTCATGAAGGATATGAGGGAAACAGGGCAGAATGAACTCCATGACACTGCAGGGGACAGAGGCCTTTGGGTGCACCAAAGGAGATTACTAGAAAGCACCTTCCTGTTTGAAGAACAGCTCAGAAATCTATCAGGAGGGTTATAAAAGGTGTTTATCTCAGGAAACCTGATACCCGTGGAGAGGACATCAGGGTTTGATCTTCCAGGCACTGCATTAACATCACAATCAGATTGTTCCATAATAATTTGAGTCTAATCTCTACTGGAGGAGCTTCGGGTTAGTGATCTCAGCAAACCTCATGTACATGCAATCTGTAGCAGCAAAAAAAGGCTTTGTAGTAGAACCCACACCCATTCATTGAGCAAGACATACTTTTATAGTGGTACAAACATAAGCTCTTCCATGGATTTTACAGAAATATTGGGGAAAACATACTCCATCTCCAAAATCTGCTTTGGAAAACTGGTTTAGAGAACTGCAGATAAATTTTCCTTCATAGCTCCACTGCCAAGTGATGGATCCACAGCAGCACACTGGACAGAAGAGAGGAAGACCAGAGGATCCCAAACACCTTTACATGGACAAACCGAGCTGCAGCCACCTTAGCAAGTCTAGAGAGTCATCCCAAGCAATCCCTGCCATCCTGTCACCTCCATGCTTGAGGGCACCAACATTCTGGCAGCTGCTAACAAATGTTCATACCTAGAAGATGCTCAGACCCCAGGCACAGCCGAGCCCCTCCAGGCTCTCTACTAAGCACCACGAGTCTGGAAGGAACAAATCACCCCATAAATAGAGAAAACAGGGGGCTTCACCAGCTTTGGGGTTGCCTTTTATCTCTACTCGGGATTTCAGAGCATGCTTTGGATGAAGTTTTTTCCCACACTGGCAAACTAATCTTTCCTCAAGTCAGGTGTCTTTTTTCACAGAACTTACAACACCCTCTATTTCTGGGATGTCCAGCCTGCTAAAAAAGGCTGAAAGCAGAACAAGATTCACGTCAGAAGCAGCATGATTGCCTCGAACTCTCTTTCCCAGAAAAGCTGTCTCTCTAGGTTTCTCAGGTCACTGGAGCAAAGTCCCACAGCACCAGCTCTACCTGGCAGGTGCTCCTAAGATTTCTCCAACAGATCTCATTACTCAAATTTTTAGCCCTCTCCTTTTGAGGCAGTGGGCACAATTTCACCCTTCAGTATTTTTCAGGGCATAGAAAAGCCCAGAGACTCTGCAGGTATTACAGAGCTAAGGGCAGACCTCGTCTATCCCTGCATCCACTGTGATGCTCCCTTGCCCTTTGAACTATTCCAGAACACTTTACAGGAATTAGGGCTCTGCTCTTTGCCTCTGGTTCTTCCCCAGCTGCCACAGAAGCCAGGCACACATCTCACAGGTCACCGGGAGCCTCTGATCCTCCCACCACTGAATGCCTCCTCCTCAGCCTTCTGCCCTTCCCAAACACCCTTTATTTTAATGTTTCCAGATTGTGGACTGGCAGGATGTTTCACCCCAGGCCAGGACAAGGCTGGCTCCACCTCTGTGCTGCCTGGGGAGATGGCAGGGGAAAGATATCAGGGAGAAAAACAATTAGCTCCTTGTTTTTAAGGCAAGGAGAGCAGGCTTCAGGTCTAGGGACATCCTCAGCAAGGGGAAGGACCTCCCTGTTGCAAGGCAAAGCCCCTGGAAGTGGCTCCCAGAACGAAGTGCCCACAGCCCAGCCCAGGGAGCTGCCAGGATCCTGTTAACACACAATAAATTTCCACCTGCCTGGGCAGATCTGTCTCTGTAGCTGGCACCCCAGGGCCTGCTCACAAGCCAGGGTCTTGTTTTGGGTTATGGCCTCCTTCCCAAAGCTCAGGGAGTCCCATCTCCCTTCTGGACTAGGGCAACCAGTGTCCCAAGGGGCTGATTTCTGCCTTGGGATTCTGCAGCTGAAAACAGGTGTATTTTACCTCACAGGTCACAGGCAGATGCAGCTAATCCACCCAACTTCAGTACTGAGCAAAATCCTCATGAGGAACAAAAGGGAATAAGCAAGGCAAAACACAGTGCAAAGGCAGCCCGGTCCCGTGTGAGGAGACAAGTTCACCCTCAGCTCTCCCTGAGGGCAGCTGCCCTTTCCTGTGGAAGATCTTTGCAAAGCAGAGAGAGGCTGCCCAGGAAATGCAGGACTAAAGCTCCCAGCTCAGTGGTGGGATGAAGAGAGCCATAGTGCCTTCAGCAGCATGAGCTGAGGGGAAACACAAGCCTGCTCTTCCCTGGCTCCTTGCACCGCTGCCTGCTCCTGCTCACCCCCCATGCAATGCTGGGACCAAGGGCAGGACAGGATGGGTCCTTCCCAAGCCTTGCCAGGGCTGCTGGCTGCAGCCCCAGGACTTTATGGTGCTGGCACAGTGGCCACTGAGAGCTCTGGGAGGAGAAGGCTTTGCCAAATCCTTATCTCTGAAGATGCCTTTCTGACCGCCTCCAATAAGTGTTTATCTCCACTACACAACTTAATCTCCCCAAACTACTCTGGCAGCAACTCCTGGCACAGGCATCATTGAGAGAACTTTGAAAGATGCAGAAGAGGAGTGCCAGGTTTCAAACCCAGCTACTCTGATACCAGCTTATCTAAGGAAAATTAATAGCTGCAGTTTGCCAAGCTACATCCATTTAGGAAACGATCCATCACAGAACTACTTTGTGTGTTATTTCCTCACACTGGGGAAAACAAATCAGCTCAAGAAATGCCAAAAGACCCATGTATTGCTGTAAGGAGCATATATTTTTATCTTGCTGCTGATGTCAGACATAGAGAGGTGAGAATATGAAGCCTGCTAACTGTTCACAGGCTGTTGAACGCTTCCGTAGGCTCACAGATCTCTGCTGATGGATGCTTGCATCAGAGCTGGCCTTTCCTCACCACCTCCTCATTCAGCAAAGCTCATTCCTCTCACTAACGCCTGAGTGTCTGTTTTCTGTATATCACCCTGCTGGTTTTGGCTGGGGTAGAGTTAATT
>VWYI01010635.1:0-71627 GCA_013399455.1 Anthoscopus minutus
GCAGCTGTGCCAGGGCTGAACAGCCCTTTCCATGGAGGAATTTTATCCAATATCCAACTTGCCCCTCCCCTGGCCCAGCCTGGGGCCGTTCCCTCTCCTCCTGTCCCTGTTCCCTGGGAGCAGAGCCCGATCCCCCCGGCTGTCCCCTCCTGCCAGGAGCTGTGCAGAGCCACAAGTTCCCCCTGAGCCTCCTTTGCTCCAGCCTGAGCCCCTTTCCCAGCTCCCTCAGCCGCTCCTGGGGCTCCAGCCCCTTCCCAGCTCCGTTCCCTGCCCTGGACACGCTCCAGCCCCTCGGTGTCTCTCTTGTCCTGAGGGCCCAGAGCTGTTCCCAGCACTGGAGGTGCCTCAGCAGAGCCGGCCCAGGGACGGGCACTGCCCTGGGGCTGTGTCACCCCTGCCTGGCACAGCCCAGGGGCCACTGCCCACCCGGGCACCCCTGGGCTCCTGCCCACTGGCATCAGCAGTCCAGGGCCTTTCCCAGCTTTCCAGCCTCTCTGTCCCAGCCTTGAGCATTCTCTGGGATCAGTGTGACCCAAGGGCAGGACCCGGCATGTGGCCTTGTTGGCCTTCATCCCACTGGCCTCGGCCCATTGATCCAGCCTGTCCAGGTCCTTCTGGAGAGCCTTCCTGCCCTCCAGCACATCCACACTCACACCCAAGTTGGTGTCACCTACAAACTGACTGAGGGTGGCCTTGATCCCCTCATCCAGATTGCTGATAATGGGATGAGAGTGGGAAAGGCATTGAGAGTGGTGGGGATGGGAACACAGCTTATGTGTTCCCAGCTGTCCCTGGGGATGTTCCTTCCCTCAGTGACCTACAGCTGTGACAAGCAAGTGGATCGCTTTGCCACCTCAGTGTCAGACCATCCTGGCAGGGATGCCTCAGGAAGGCTCAAAGATATCTTGCTTGGAGCTTTAACAGGTGGCAGTACTGTGGGGGAAGAGCTTGGGAGAGGGAATGGCCAGCAGGCAAAATGCACTAATGATGATGATGGAGATCACCAGAAAATCCCACTGCACCTACTCCATTTCCAGCTACCACGCATGGCAGGCTGGATGTACCTGGACATTCCAGATGCTGGGGCAGCTCTCATCATTGCACAGATGTTCACCACTGAGATTTCAGCACCCAGCCGGGGTCCCAAGCTCCTGAGAGCTGTTTAGGGGTGGTTTCTCCTGCCCAAGGCACCCTGAGGGTAAAGGCATCCCTGTGAGATTTCTCCAGGCCTCACTGTGGTCAGACCCATTGCAGACCAGGCATCAGCCTGGCTGCAAAAAGCTGCAGAGCTCAGAGTGGGATAGCAGGCTCTGTCCCCACTGTGGGGACAGGATCACCTCCCAATCCTTTGGGGATGGGGACTGCTTGGGAAAATGCCAAGAACAGCACATGCAAAAGTGACCAAGCTTCCAGCAGCCATGAATGTGCATTGGATGCAGTTCCCAGCACAATTTCCTCAGGTCAGCCCTCCTCCAGGAACACAGCTTAGGGCCTTCCTGAAGCCTGGGTTTGAGAGGAGAAGGCAGAGACACCAGGCAGCAGCAAATTCCATAGCTGTATCTTTGCAAGAAGATGCTTTAAAACTTGTTTTAACTTGCTCCATAACATCCTGTCTTATTCTTCCCCTGGAAATAATGAGTGTTTTGTTCTCCAGGGGCTATCTCCACACCCATATGTCACTGTGTCTTCCTTGCTCTCAGACTTTGTGGGCACAGCTCAAAACCTGTTCCACTTCCCTGAACACCATTTGCACTGGGGGGAAAGTGCTGGGAGATGTAATTGGGGCTGCAGCTTATTTAAAATGTTGACAAGTCATTTTCAAGTGCAGGATCCTGCACTTGAAGCCAAGGTCTGGTGGGGCACTAGGAGGTTCTTCCACGCACAGGAAATTCTCCAGGGCTATGTCTATGTGGAGCTGGCCTCCCTGCTGGAGCAGCTGGCCAGGCCCTAGCCCTGCTCTGTGCCAGGGCTCTCTTCTGTGCTCCTGGGCATCCTCCCAGCAACCCAAAGCCAGAGAGCCTTGGATATTAAATTAGGACCTTGCATGTGCCCCGCTGAAGAAGCTGGTGGTCTGATGGGTGCTGGTGGAGTAGGTGGTGCACAGGCTGCTCTGCTTGGCCCAGAGGCTCCCTCAATGGCCACAGCTCCCCCTCGATGGCCAAGGCAGCCCCTTGATGGCTGTAGTAATCTCTCAGTGGCCAAAGCACCTTGTCAATGGAGCTGGTGCCACAACAGAGCATTTGGTGGCACTGGAGTGACACTGAGTCCACAGAGACATCTTTTTCTACAAATGCATCTGAGCCAAGGCCCTGGGTCTTGCTCAGTGCACAGGGGCTCTTATCTATGTTCTCCACCATTTGGAGAAGAGTCTGTCCATGCCCTTCTTGCTCTTGCTCATCACCTCCCTGAGCGTGGCTGCCCTTCACCTGCTGCCCACACATGGCACAGCTGGATGTGCCACATCCTCCATGTGCCCCTGAGCATGACCAATGTTTTCAGGGCTTGCCCTTGGCTCTGGTCAGCCCTTGCCAAGAGGCTGGAAATCAGTGTCCTGCTCCCAACTCTGACACCTTTGCAAGCAGTGCTTTGCTCCAAGTGCTTCTCTGCCTCCCCCAAGAGGCATAAAGAGGGGTAGGAGAGAGTGTTGGGGAAAATCCACATTTCATGAGTTCCCTAGGAACGAAAAATAAGATAGGAAGTATCTTGGTGAGCAAATATAACGAGGGGACTGTGCTAAACAGCAGGATAAGGTGGAGGCCAGATGAACAAGAGGGGAAGGAGGCTCAAGGATGGAACACACTGTCTCCAAGCAGGCTCCTGCTTGCCTGCTGGGGTCCGTCCAGTCCTCCTGCTGGGCAGGACTGGAAAGGGACTGGAAGGATCTCCTGATTTTGGCTAAAGGGGGTGTCTCAGCCCTGGCTGTGCTCCCTGGTGCTGTGGCAGCCAGCTTGCAGCACTGCAGCTGTATTTTTCCTTAATTTTGGTTTCTCAGCCATTTTACCAAGGAAGTAATTTGGAGGATGGACAAGAGGATTCAACCCAGCTGACAGCATCACTGCTATGTAATCCACAGCTGCACACAGCAGCTTCTATTTTAGTCCAGTTACAGCTATCTCTGTGCAGATACAGTTTATACAGTCAATCAAAGTAACAGAATGCTTATTTTCCTGCTCCCTGCCCCAGCTGCAGGAACACAGCACCCAGGTGAACACTGAAACCCTGAAGCCTGGTCCCTGCCTCAGGTCTTCTTCTTTGGGGAGAAATTGTTCTCTGTCAGGGTGGTGAGGTCCTGGCACAGGGTGCCCAGAGCAGCTGTGGCTGCCCCTGGATCCCTGGCAGTGTCCAAGACCAGGCTGGATGGAGATTGGAGCATCCAGGGACAGTGGAAGATGTCCCTGCCTATGGCAGGGGGTAGCACTGGATGGGCTTTAAGGCTCCTTCCAACCGAAACCATTCTGTGATTCAATAATTCTATGATTCTCTTGGCTCCAGGTGCATCAGGAACTCCTGGTCCCCCACAGAGGATATGCAGGGCTCCCATTCTCCACAGGGTCTTGCTGCCTCAACAGCCAGGATTTAATATCCCCTCTAGACCTCTCAGAAATTGTTCCTGGTGTTTTGTCACCAGGGAGCTGCTGCCCAGGGAAGGCTGAGAAGGTTGCCTGGGTTGTGGTTGTGCAGGTGGCCACATAGGGGTGCCAGAGACTGTGCACAGCATCCCTCCATCCATCTATCCATCTATCCATCCATTCCTCAGCCTCTCCCTCTGCCTGGCACCAAACTGCCCCAGCCCGTGCTCCCGGGCTGCTGCAGCCCAACAAGCTGTCCTTGCAGGAATGTGGTCCAGCATCCTGGGCTCTGCACCCCCTTCAGATGTGGCAAGCTGGGACAGCTGGGATTGCAGCACAGCTGGAAATGTCAGCGACGGCTGCTGTGAGACCCCGCGGCTGATTTCAGTGCAGAGCAGGACACGGAGTTTTACAGAATCACAGAATGGTTTGGGTTGGAAAGGACCTAAAAGCTCATCCCACTCCACCCCCTGCCATGGGCAGGGACACCTTCCACCATCCTAGGCTGCTCCAAGCCCTGTCCAGCCTGGCCTTGGGCACTGCCAGGGATCCAGGGGCCGCCACAGCTGCTCTGGGCACCCTGTGCCAGGGCCTCCCCACCCTCACAGAGCATTTCCTCCTAACAGCTAATCTAAATATCACGTCCTTCAGTTTAAAACCATTCCCATTTGCCAATCACTATCTTCCTATGTAAAAAAATCTCTCTTCCTATCTTTTTTCACCTCCCTTTAAGTACTAGGATACCCTACAAAGCTCATGCAAGTCAGCCTTCAATAAACAGTAATAAAAAAAAGAATAATGTTGGATGCTGCTTAGCCAAGTCCCGTCCCTTTGGAGCAACATTTTGCTGTGTTGTCAGAAGGTAGTAAGTATTTGTGGACAAAAGGAGTCATGCAGGGCTTAGACAAACTCATAATGAGCAACTCCTGTTTTTGAGGGAATTCTCAGCCTCCTAAAACCCTGGTCTTCAGGGAGAACTGAGAAAGACCAGACACACGTAGAAGTGGCACTCAGGGACATGGTTTAGTGGTGGTCTTGGCAGTGGGGGAAACGGTTGAACTCAGTGCTTTTAAAGGTCTTTTCCAACCTAAATATCTCTGTCATTCAGTAGACTTGTGTGCTGCTTGTTGCATGTGTGCTGCATCCTGACAGATGATCCTTCTTTATTCAAAGATCTTGCTGGATGCTCCTTGGGCTCTGCTCTCTTGCCAACCTCTCTGCTTCATTTCCTTAGCGGAAGAAGACATTTCCTGGACCACAATCATTAAAAGATACCAAGTTTAATGAGCATTTTGGATGCCCAGATGCTGCTGCAGAGGGTGTGTAGCTGGCCAAAAGTGTGCTTGAGCACAGGCATTGCATAAGGCGTCTCACAAAGGCAAGGAAGAGTCTGCTGAAGGAGCTCGGGAGAGGGGGAGAACAACAGTAACAGCTGGATGAACAAGGAAGGCTCGCTAGGAGGCAAAGACAGAGGTGTTTTTATAAGCTAAGTATGCCTCCACAAATCACAGCACTCCTGCCAGTGCCTTGACCTCTTGTGTTAATGACAAGGCAGGATCTGCAGGCAATTAAACAAGGAGCCAGACTGAAGCACTGCCAAATCTCCCAAATTTATCATAAAGCCACATAACAACGTTACCCAGGGCCCTGCTCCAGGGGCTTAGAGCATTGCACTTCCTCTTCATTAAAGAAAGAACTTCCTCACTCCCAAAACAGTTACGTTTCTAGCCTCCCAAAAAGGTGGGGGAGAAAAGGAGCATAGAAACCTGGAAAATAGGAACCAAGTTTAATCTCACTGTTAAAAAAAACCCAACCCTTAAAGGAAAAGAGACTTGGAAGAGTCAGGGAGGAGGGGGGGGCTGACTCATAGTATTTGAATGCTCAGGGTTGGCAGCACTGCCTGTGGCATTTCTGTTCCAGTCCAGCTCATGAAATCCTGGAAGTTTTGCAAGACACTGCTAGATGATTTCTAGACCAAAACTATGCTTCAGTTCAGAGAGTCCATGCAACCCTGCCCCGACTGCACCATGTGACACTGATTTTTCAACCTCTGTTCAGGAATAGAATGGAAGGATAACTGCAGATCAACATCCCTGCTGCTGCCCTTGCCCTACAGCCAGCACTGGAAACCCAGAGCACTACTGGAACAGGGTTTTGGCACTGATCCTGAACATCTGCTGCTCCAAAGGCGATGCAGTCATTTCAGGTACAATCTAACTCGGGAACAAATTCACAGAAAGCTTCTGCAACCCCTCCCAGCACTTAATGTGGCACATTAATAACAACTCAGTTCTTCACGTGATGGAAGAAAGCCTGTGGGTTTCACAGAGCAGCTGAAACTGCTCCTCTGCCTGGGTCTCCCAATGCAGGGGGCAGGCAGCCCATCAGGGGCGTGCCCCTCCATCCCTCAGGCACGCAGCTGACATGAAAAACCTTGGAGCAAGGCTACGATTGTGCCACGATTGTGCCACACGCAGACCTCGCGCACCAGGTCTGGAGATATCTACATGGTCAGGCTGGGGCAGTGTTGCACAGCCACAGGCTGGGACCATCAGGAGGAGGTGGAGACAGGTTGGTGGGAGCAGGATGAGCTGGGCAGAAAGCAGGAATTACTGATTTCAGGTTGCTATCTGCGTAGGGTATGGCTCAGAGCTGGACAATTGGATCTGGAGATGCAGGGTCCCCCAGCGCTGCTGTCTGAGTCGTTTTGCTGACCCAAGGCAGCTAAAAATAGAGGCAAGTAGATAAAACATCGCCCTCTCTCCTGACAAACCACATTAGTAACTAAGTGTGGCCTCAGAGAACCAGATTAGCGTGGCACAGCTGGATTCTGCACAGCCTGCCTGATGCTCGTTCTGCGGCCAAGGGACTCCATGACACTGCTCTGCCTTATCCAAGTTTCAGGAACCTCCCCTGACAGCCTTCCCCTTGCTGAGACACAGAAAAGGTCCTTCTTTTCTACCTGGTGCTTTATTTGCATCTAAGGAGTCTAAGGGTACCTTTGGGATTCCTAGCCCTTCACCATCTTGAAAGGTATCTAACAGCTTTAGAGGGGGAGTTATGCAGAAGATAGGGTTTCTTTAAGAAAATAAATTTAACCCCTGCCCCATTTTCTGCCTCACCATGGATGAATGATCACAGGAAAACACATCATCAGGATGTTCCCAGCATCCTTCCCAACCCAACATTTATTCGGGTTAAGTGAGACCCCAGCACAGCCCTTGGTCACTGAGCCTAGAAAAGATGGACACGTAATTTATGGCAACCTGTCCCTTTTTGCCCCAGACTTTGCCCTTCGCTCTTGGGGGAGCACAGGGCTCTTCTCTGTCTGGCTGCAGGAATGGGGAAGCTGCCCCTACCCTGAGGGGCTCCTGAGCCTCACCAAAAGCCACCAAGAAAACCTCCTCATGCTGTTTTTGCTGAGCTCATAAACTGGCCTCTGCTGAGCAGTGTCCTCAGCCAGCGCCTCCAGCCTCATTCCCGGCTCTCTCAGATTATGCACCTCTTCTTTATTCCTCATTCTTTCTGCTTCTCCTGGGTCTCCTCCTCCAGTCCAGGGCTGCAATTAAAAGTCCAGATCTCGTCCGTTTCCCATGGAGAGAGTCGCAGAGTCACTGCTGCCAGAGGGGGGATTTCAAACTTTCTTCTGTGATGTGTCTCACCTCCAGTCCTTGGCCTTGCCTAAACTTTCCCAGCCCTTTCTTGTGGCTAGGAAGACAACCCTTCTTAGGATGCATCATCAAGAGACTTGGGTAAATCTGGAATGCAGGTGCCGTTTCCAGCAATGTATGTTTCCCTGGAGCATTTGGCTGTCTCCTAATGGGAAAATTGTCTGCTAGGATGAATCCAAGAGCCCAAAGCTCTGAGCTCTTTGAAAAACATTACGCCTGAGTCTACCATTCGAGGCAGGTAAGCAACACAGTTTGCGTTTGGGGTTTCTTGGTAGAAAAATAACCAGAGGTGCAAAGATCCTGAAGTGCGCAACACACCCGCAGCAAAATTTTAGTTATCTCCCAGGCTTTTCACTCCTGCTATGCCTTCCCATTTCCTTCTGTCACAGCACAGGAATGCTGCATGCAGCTGGAATACAGCTCGATGAAAGATGCTGTGGATAATATCCTCGCGCTGCACACCAGCACTCGCCAATGTGACCTTGGTTAAAATTGGAAGCCATCCCAGATCTTTCCCCTTCACTAATATATTTAGAAGCCTGTGCTGAGCCTGGCAGAGCAGCACTAACCTGTGCACTCACAGGGTGTCGGAATAAATGTGCCGTGATAGATAGCTCAGGAATTGCAAGGCTACAGCAGAGCAGCAGGCGTGGGGATCCAGGAGTCATCATCTGGACCTTGGGTAAAGGCTCACAGAGGGACAAATGATAAACTGCCCATCCCAGAGGCTGCCCAGGGATGTGTGTGCTGGCTTGGAGGGAGTCTAATGCACCGTACTGCTGGGACTGGCTCAAAGACACTTTTCAGAGATGTACATGAGGCTCGAGGTTTTGGAGCCTTGTGGAGATGAATGCCAGGATTAGCCCCTCTTGTGCACTTCCCAAATCTTTTTGCCACTACAGTGAAATACCTTGGCAGATTATTTCTCTTTCAGGAGCATGAGAGCTGGGAGCAGCAAGCAGGGAGCTTTCAGGGGATGGTCTTCCCATCCTGGCTATTCTGGAAGTGCCTGATAATAGTTATGAGTTATAACACTTCAGATAATCAGGGCTCAAGGGAAACCTTCAGGTGACAGACACAAGGACTGTCACCACCTCCTAGGCAGGACAGATAAATCTGTTTATCACCTTCCTAACCCTTGTCCAGGGAAATGCCATCAGAAGAGAGAATAGCTCCTCTCACCTCATTCTGCAGCCATTTCTAGTGCAATCACCATGCAAACAGGAACATACAGGAATGACAGACAGATATACCTGGTCTAATGGAAGGTGTCCCTGCTCACAGCAGGTGCATTGGACTAAATATCTGTAAATGTCCCTTCTGACCCACAGCATTCCAGGATTCTATGACTATGAAAATTAGGAAGCTGAGAGCACAAGCATAGCTAATTGAAGAAGCTTAATGACATCCAACCACAGCTGAGCAACTCTCATCACACGTGATCTAAGCCCACAGGAAGCGCCAGGTATTTCAACCCATTAACTAGTGATCAAAAGGGATATGGGTGAAGAGCACAGACACAGAAACCACAGCTCTGCTGGCGATTGTGAACTCAGTGGTCAATCCTTTTTGCCTCTCAGAGCTCATGGAATTATCAAATGCTTTGGGTGGGAAAAGACCTTTAAAGATCAACTAGTCCAACCCTCCTGCAATGAGCAACAACCTCTTCCACTAGACCAGCTTCCTCCAAGACCTATCCAACCTGAACTTGATGTGCAAGCTTAAAATCACATGGGGTGCTCCTTGTAGAGCTTCACTGGTGCCTGCAAAGAACTCTACTTGTAAGCAAGATTACTTAGGAAAAGCTTGGAGGACTCCTCCATAAATAAGGTCTAGCTAGGTGATTTGGCACGACTGAGATAAACTCATTTCTAGGTCATAGGAAGTAGGTTCACAAACTGCTTTTTGTGCTTAGTTATTTACTGGGGATTACTGGACCAGGCTGGTTGGAATTGTATCTGCTGTGTTCATGCATGGTCTGTGTAACAACATGGAGCATCTCCTTGGTGCTGGTCACCAAGTGATGGAACCCATGAGCAAAGCATATTTTACAGCCTTGAGGAAGCACTTCAAATGTCCATGCTGTTTTTGTCCCTAGTCCCTCTTCCCAGCAGTATAACCCCCAAACCCAGACTCCTTTGCATGTTATTAGCCTGTTCCTGGCTGTTTTGGACCAGCCACCTCTCAGGCACCTGGATATTGGTACCCATGCTCACCAGGTTGCTGCTACTGCTGCTGGTTGTATTTGGTCTTCTTGCATCCCATCATCAGCATCTAACAAAGAACTTGCAGAACTTCTGCCCCATGAGGGCAGATCTGTGGCTGAGCTCTGCTTGCACTGAGGCAATGCTACATCCAGCTGCAGTGAAGCAGGACTGAGACAGTGGCAGTGGTGATAATTTGCTTTGTAGTGACTCATTAATGAAGAGAAAAGTGCTCAGAGGCAGCAAAGTTCCTATTAAGCAGGATTAGGCCTGTTTAGTTAGGTTTTAGAGATAATTGCTATAGTGACACATTCACATTTCTAAAGTGCAAAAACAATAGTTACTTTTTGCAAATGTTAAGACATTTTTCCTGGAAAAGACAAGGGAGAAAGGAACAAATATCAGCTCAAGGAAATGCAGGCACATGCATCACTGAAGAGAAAAATGAAGACTTTAGCTTGGAGCACATTTAAAAATAGAAAGGGAAAAACATCCAGAGATCTTCTCTGTATGAGGTTGTGTTCCTGCTGGAAGAAAGGGCTGTCCACTGCAGTCAGCCCTGCTTGCAAGTGGATTGGTACCTCTGCTGCAGAGATAACTCTCCTGAGCATGTTATCAGGTGTTGGAAACTCCAAGGTCACAGCTGCCAGGCCAGACACCCAGTTAATGCCTGGTACTGACCTTGAAGGACCTTTTCACGGCAGTCTAAACTGATGGGAGGGTTTGCTGCTGCAGTCCCACCGTTGGCCACAAGCCAGTCAGAGATGAGAGGTCATGTAGTGAGTCAGAAGCTAAACTGGTACCCCTCAAAAAAAAGAAAAATCACTTAAACATCACAGAATCACAGAATGGGTTGTGTTGGAAGCATCTGAAACAATCACCTGTGTAGTTCTGACCCCTGCCATGGGCAGGGACACCTTCCACTATCCCAGGTTGTTCCAAGCTCCATCCAACCTGGCCTGGGACACTGCCAGGTATCCAGGGGCAGCCACAGCTTCTCTGGGCACTCTGTGCCAGGGCCTCCCCACCCTCCCAGCCAGGAATTCCTTCCCAAGATCCCATCTGGCCCTGCCCTCTGGCACTGAGAAGCCGCTCCCCTTTTCCTGACCCTCCACGCCCTCTCCAAAGCCCCTCTCTAGCTCTCTCCGAGTCCCGTTAGGCACTGAAAGGTCATTATAAGGTCTCTCTTTATGCCAAGCCAATCCACCAAAGATACCTACCCTCTACTCACCTCCTACCTTAGAACATCTCATGCACCTTGTGGTGCATGGCCTGAAGAAGGTCATAGGCCTGGTCTTCCCTGGCCTGAAGAAGGTCATAGGCCCCTTGAGAGCTTGTCTAGTTTTTCTGACTCTGGCCTAATAAAAGATATCATCTCTTGACAGACACACACCACTGACTTCAAGGAGACCTTGCATGTAGCTGGATCTGCCCAAGATAACCTGTCACTCCTCCAGCTTTGTGCTTATCTGTGGGAACAGGGTGTGTGCAGCAGGAGCCTCACCTGGGTCTCTGGGTTTCCCTCCCTCTTCTGCACCTGAATGAGCTTATTGTTTGTGCGTCTTTGTCTGTTGGAGGGGAGAAAGGAGGCCTGAAATGAATTGGGTCAAACAAGTTTTTCAGCTGTGTGTAGGTTAGGAGAGGCCACAAGAAAAGAACCACAGCCCTTTGAAGTCAGGCTGCTCCTTTTCTTTTTCATGGGCTGTTTTTTAATTCTGACAGTGAGTGATACTTTCTCAGATGGAGATCAATTCACTGAACATGAGAACAAAGGCTCTATAAACACGCCACTATCTAAGGGCTCGCACTGCAGTGACATATCATTGATGGAAGGTAGGAGGCAGCTCCAGCTAAATCATGTCTACAGGAAGGACAAACCTTTCCTCCAGGGCCTTTCACTCTAAAAAACACAGGGACTGGGTAGGAATGAGGGTATCCTCTCTCCATTCCTATCTGCCTTTAACAGATATTGGCAACTAGGAAGAAAATAAATTTAGTGTTCCAGCCAAGCTGGGCTGGTGAAATGCCTTCTACTACCCGGACATCAACTTTGCCTTTCAGAAACAACAAGAATCCCTGAGCTCCTTCCTGCAGGACAGAGCTGTACCCACACTTTGCCTCATCACCACCAGCTGGACCTCTGGACCTGAGGCTGCTGATCAAGAGGACAGAGACAATGCCAACCCTGCCAGAGACAGTGCAGCCAAAGAATGACAGGGATAGGCAGCCACCAGAAGACTCTCTGCCTGAACCCATGTGGCTGTGGAGGTGTTGTGCCAGGAAACTCCCTGCTTCCTTGCTTTCCTGCCTCATGGGGATAATCTGCTGGGAACTTACTAATGGGAACTAATATTTTCCTTTTAACTTTATCACTTGTACTTAGATGTTGAGGTAGTGAGTACTTTCAAAGTGCTTGGCCATGTTGATGACATTCAGTCCATGGAAAGACTTAAGGGCCAGAGGTCTGCAACTGAGATATGTGTTCTTCAGGCTTCATAGCTCCCTGGGCAGTGACGTGAAGGAGGCCACTGTTGATCCAGAAATTCCACAGTCATTGCTCCTTATTAGTCTTGGTTTAACTTCTGGTTTCCCTCGTGTACTAAGAAGGTCCTTGGGCAGAGTCTGTGGAGCTGTGGCAGTTTTCTCTTTTAACTTAAACAGTCCTAAGAGCAGGGACTTGGTCTTCTCCCTCTAGATTAATGCCTAGGCAATGAGCTGCAAACTCACATGCTGTCTCTGTCTCTCCCCGCCGGTTAATTATTTTATACAAAATAGAGAAAGAAGCTGAGCAAGTGCCACTCCAGAATAACTTGCCAGGTGGCTCATCTCCTCAAAGCTCTGGGAAGGGGTCTTCAAGGTCTCCTCAGTCACTTCCAGACTGGTGTGCTGACCCATGGGTTCACGAGAAAAAAGGTGCAGCTTCCCATGGAACAGTTTTGCAAGAAAAAGTGAGCTTGTGCATTGATCTGCAGGAGGTGGTGCAGCACAGAGTCCTTGGTGGACAAGTGCACCTCCTTGCTCCCCACAGTCTCATCATCCCCATGGTCTCATCATCCCCATGGTCTCCTCTTCTTCTCCCAGACAGCTAAGATGGTCACACCACTCAGATCAGCTAAGCACACATCCAGACCTGCACTCAGAAATAGATTTACCCACTGTGTTTGCTGTGAATTCTCAAGCTCAGACAAAGATGCCATTAGGCTGATCTCTGAAACTTTTCCCCCTGTGGTGCAGTCCAGCTTTGACCACAAAGACCGCCTAACATTGGACAGAGGGTTTCCTACCAATATGGAGCACAAAGCTGAGCTCTCCTCTAAAGCACTTGCATCTATGCAAATGAGACTCTGCACTCATGTCTTGACACAGGCTGGAGAGCCGGCATCACAAAACTCAGATTTCTTCCAAACTGCCACTGGGCCTCCCTATGGACATGTTGGAAATGCCAGGACACTTCCTTGGGGTTTTTAAAGAGCCTTTCTGGGATGAATAACAGAACCTGCAGAAAGGTTAGCATTAAAACAGCTGTGGAGCAAGAGCATCTGTGGGGGACGCGTAGCCAGGGGTTCAGTGTCAATGATTTTGTGCAGCTGTCCTACGGCTAATGCAAAACTGTATTCTGAAAAGGTCAAAAAGGTAATTAAAGATACAAAAGACCAGCCCTTCCCAGTATTGAAGCAGATGCTCAGCCAAAACATTTGCCTGTAAGATTGTATTTCCTTAAGGTTTATTAACCATTAAGTGTTTTTAGGGATGGGATCATAAAGATAATGAACTGAACGACAAGTAGAGTCAAGATTCCTTCGCAAATTATTCCTGTTGGGTTAGACAAGTGTTTGAAAAGCAAAATGCTTTGCTGTGATTTTTCAAGAACAGGAGACCCTGAGCTCATCCCTGGCATCTCGTCTGCTTTAACTTGCTGGTGAAGACAGGCAACCTGCTGGGTTAAGGGGAAGGTGAGCAAAGCAGGCACATTGAACCAGCAGCAGGATGGTTCAGAGCAAGAACTGTCTCCCTTTCAGCAATGCGAGCTTAAAGAATTGCTTCTCTCTCCACCCTGACTGCTCACTACATCACCTTGTGCTTTTCAATTGTCCTAAGCAGATCACTGAACTGATCCAGGAGAAAAATAAAGAGTGAAGAGGCTTGGGGAGGGGTGGGGGGAGGAGGGACATCTGGTGCCAAGAACAATTTCAATCAAATTAAGTAAATTTTCAAATGCAGTCATGTTGGAAAACATTTTTTATTAATCTTGTTTTGCTATGAGAATTATTTTTTCTAGCATATTTACTAGTAACTATTAAAACATGCTGATTTCCACCTAATTATATTTTAGTACAACTGGGCTAGTAGGTGGTATGCCATCAAAGTGGAGATCAAGGATTATCCATCACCAGAGATGAATAACAACAAATAAGAATGGGCGAAAAATCACATCAAAGTTTGTCTGGGGTATAGGGAATGAGCATGCTGAACAGCTGAGGTCCCTCCCAGCTCTGTTTTGGGATGACTCTGGGACAGAAACACATATTTAGGGCGCTGTATAAACGAATACCCATTTTTCAGGATTTTAAAACATAAATGTTTTGCACTATGGAACAATGGAAGTTGCACATGTATTTACCCATTTGTCTCAAATGACAGAATTTAGTGGAATTTAATGCAGTGGACAAATGGGTAATTAATGACTTTATTCAAACTTATTCTCATGGATCCATGAGACCTATATCCCAGCAAGCAGTTTATAGGTGACTACCCTGTTTTTGAGGATGAGAGAGACAAACAGCACGGACATGGGCTGCTCCCAGCCAGAGCTTTCGGGGGTGAAGCCTAAATGTGTCAGATAAATAGAAAAGGAAGTACCAGTTTGTTTACAAACCAACTTAAATGAAGAAAGTCTTGTTGTCCGTGGCCCAATTAATATATGTATGTAGAGACCACGAACAAGATTTTTAGAACTAGTGGATTTTCACATCTCATTTTTTTTATCCCTGGAGGATTAATACACACTATATTTCTTATTTAAAGCCCACTTTGTTGTTTGTTTCAGTGGCCAGTTCTCTCCAGAGCCTTGGACGAAGAGAACATTGAGCTGAGCAAGGCAAGCAAATGGAAATGAAATAAACAGACTTTTGACAAAAGGTGCAGCACTTCCTCAGTAAACCAGGGCTTCACCTTGTTTGTGACTACTCCACTGCTCTGGTAACATTTGTAAATTCGGTAATTAAGGAAATTTAGTAGAGGCTTATTACTAAGCCTAGGACTTTCAAGAAGCTGTTACCCTTTATTTTTAAAGGTGTATGTAATTTAAATATAAAAATTTGCTCTGGGTAAAAACCATTAAAAGACATCTTTGGTCTACATCCTACTGCATCTCAAGTAGGAAATGGGGATTTTGTTTCTGTGTGCATGGAAGGTTGAAGTCCACAGTGGGAAAATTGAGCTTGTTCTGCCCCCTGACATAGATTTTGGGGACATCTCTGCTAGAGACTCATGGATCCCCTCTGGAAAGGGGTGACTGAACATCCCCATCCCACACTACTATGGTCCATTAATCCAAAAAACCTGGCTGAACAGAACACCTGAGAAAGTTACTGTTGAGCTGAGCAGCAGAAGCGGCCCATCCCAGGACAACCAGACTTGCATGAACACCAAGAGGTGCGTGAACACTAAGGGCTCACTTCAGGTACCTAAAGGCTGGTCTCCAATGCCATGTGAGATGCTTTAGGTACTGAGACAGAGACTGGTGGGCATGACATAGGGCTCAGAGGAGGCTTGTTATGGAGTGGTAGCTGAAGGCAAGGCCAGAGAATGCCTCAAACATCTCAGTTAACAGGAAAAACCCCTTTTAGAGATCTGAGATACAGAGATCTGAGATACAGCCACACTCCTCTCCAGTGATGATGGGAACCATGTGGGTCATGAGACTCCAGCTGATGTGCCTGTTCCAATTCCCTTACAGGGCAAACAATCCTGAAACCTGAAGGTTTCCAGGGTAAAGCAGTTGGATGGAGCTCACGGAGAAGCCCTCAGGACCTCTCAACTAGATCAAGCCTTGCCTGGCTCCTGCCTCATCCACCACCCAGACCCAGGGGAAGAGCTGCATCCAGGGCAGAGGGGCTGGGCAGGGAGTAGGGCTGGTGCTCTTTGTTCTCTGATTGTTCCCAGATACTGTGTGAGGCATTAAAATACTTGGCATGGTGGGGAACATGCGCTTGTGTACGCAAAGCTTGGAGTACAGAGCAGGACCCTTCCTCTCCTTTGGTGGAGAGGCCATTCCATCAACTCAGGCTAATTAATAAAAGCAAATTAAACCTCTGGGCCCCTCTGGCTTCTCAATCCCCTTCTCACTGTACCTGCTAACGGCAGCTTATGCTACACCCAGGGAGGGCCAGTAAAAAGCCCATCTGAGAAACTGGCACCCAACCCTTTGTGTGGATGAGCTTAAGAGGGACTCATGGCAGAGCTGTGCTAAGCTCTTTCTCTCCTGGAGGCAAAACCATCCTTCTCAAAGTACACTGCAGCCCATTTATCCTGGCCCAGAGCCTGGGAACAAGAGACTATTGCTAAACTCAGACAGCCTCTTGAACTAGGGATGCTGTTCTGTGCCATTTCCCCCAAAGGCAGGTTGTGTCAACGCCTTCAGTCTTAACAACCTTCCCTCCGCTGGATGGCAAAAGTGTGTTTTTGGCATCTGGATGGCAGCGTTATAAAGCAAGACAATCTTCTTGCCAGGACAAGGGAGTCAGATGCTATCTGCACTTGAGACCACGGGGCATGCTGCAGGGCTGTGTCCAGACACCCAGTGCAAGCTTTAAATGTCAGAGGCAGGGTGCCGGGAGGAGCAGCCCAGAGCTCCAGTCAGTTTGCCCCAAGTCTCTGCAATGCTGTGCTGGGGGATGGAAAAGGCTCCCATGGACATTCTGTATACAGATCACTCAGCACATCTTCATCACATACCAACTGAAAGTACCCTAGACAGGCTCCTGAGGCACTCCTGCTTTCCCTCAGAAATTGCCTTTGGGATGATGGTGCAGCAACCAAGCTCTGAGAAGAGAATCTCCCTACGTGGGAAGGTTGCTCAGCTCAGGAGGCGACGCAGTGTTGCGGGCATCGGATCTTAGAATCATGAAATGCTTTGGCTGGGAAGAGTTAAAGTTCACCTTGTTCTACCCCCTGCCATAGGCAGGGACACCTTCCATTGTCCCAGGCTGCTCCAAGCCCCATCCAGCCTGGCCTTGGGCACTGCCAGGGATCCAGGGGCAGCCACAGCTGCTCTGGGCACCCTGTGCCAGGGCCTCCCCACCCTCCCAGCCAGCAATTCCTTCCCAAGATCCCATCTGGCCCTGCCCTCTGCCACTGGGAAGCCATTGCCTGTGTCCTGTCCCTCCATGGCCTGTCCCCAGTCCCTGTGCAGCTCTCCTGGAGCCCCTGCAGGCCCTGCCAGGGGCTCTGAGCTCTCCCTGGAGCCTTCTCTTGTGCAGCTGAGCAGCCCCAGCTGTCCCAGGCTGGCTCCAGAGCACAGGGGCTCCAGCCCTGGCAGCAGCTCCGTGGCCTCCTCTGGGCTGGCTGCAGCAGCTCCAGGTCCTTGTGCTGCTGGAGCCAGGGCTGGGGCAGCTCTGCAGGTGGGCTCTCACCTGGGCACAGGGGCATAGAGGCAGAATCACCTTCCTTGACCTGCTGGAATCTGTCCTTCTTTTCTCTGCCACCAAGGGAAAAATTTCTGGAGGAGCAGGGAGAGGGTGCCTGGTCTAAGTCTCACAGGAGCTTTTCCATTATAATTTTTTTCTAGGCCAGCTTGTGTTACCCCTATCATAATGAGCCCTCCAACAGCACCTACTTGTTTCTGACCCCATCACAACACTCACTTCTGAATCTTTTGTTCTCCCCTATCTTTCCTGACTTCCCTAGTTCTTGTTTCCAGTGCTGGAAGCAGCCATTCCATATTCCAGCCTTTTCAGGCCTGAGTTGGAGCATGCCTGCTGCAGACAGTCCTCAGAGAACAGACTTGTTAATCTGTGACTGGATCTGTTGAGCACATGCAAACCATGATTTTCAGAGCTTATAACTAATTCAAAATTAAACAAACTTTTCTGGAAGTAGAAAACTGCACTTTTTTGACTGCGGGGCCAAATTTCATGCTCTTTCTTCAATAGATGGAGGCTTTTCTCTGTTTTTACAATTTCACAGAATTATTCCTTTTCAAAACTGGGCAAAACACTGTGCTTTCCCCTAATTCTTGGAAATGGACATAATACTTTGGCTGAAACTTTCCAGAGATCTTCAGCCTAAGGCAGACATCTGGCATGGAATTTTTTAATTTTTTTTCCCCAAATAACTAATAGCCTGACAAAACTTTTAGCTGAATTACCAGTGCCTTGAGTGCTGGGCTGTGTTGTGCTGCTAGCTCTGGATGTGCTGGAGATAGTGCACTGGCTCTGTAAGTGAAGTTTTAGGGTCTTCTGTTCCAGGAAAAGGTAGGGGAGAGCACAGCCACGAGAGGGAGTGCAGTTCCTTATTCTCCCCACAAAGCACAGCCCTCCAGCTATGAGCTGTTTTTCAGCTGTGTGTGGGCCTGGGGCTGTGGAGAGTCTCACACGGTGAGAAGGATGGAGAAAATGACAAAGAATCACGATACGTTTGTGTCATGTCTCACGGAGGGCCCACATGAAATGTCAGGCTGTTTCAACATGGGGCATCTTGTTCTGAAACAAAAAGAAAACCAAGGAGACAGAAAGTTACGAGGAGATTGGAAGAGGTCTTGTTCCTGGATGTCTGTAGATTGGATCTGAAGACGAGGATGGAGCCTAAAGCGGACACAGAGCACAGAGTATTTGTCTCAGCTCCTTGCAGCAGCAAAGGAAGGGGGAAGAACAGGCCTTGAAAAGCCACTTGATATCCAGAAGCAGAATTCAATCCACATCAATCCTGGCCTCCCTGAAGACACAAGAGAGGTGATGGGCTAACTCAGGGGAATCAACCCCACACCATGGTTTCCAGCCCAAGTACTTCTGCATGGACACTGAGGTCAGTCTCATTTTCAAGCTGAACAATGCAGTGGGGTCAGAACCAAAATGGAGTTTTTTCACAGGATCACACAATCATTTTTTCACAGGATCACTTTTGTCTAGTCCAACTGCTCCCCCCGCACTGTCCAGTGCCACATCTACAGGCTTTGAAATCGCTGCAGGGATGAGGACTCCACTACTGCCCTGTGCCAATGCCTGACCACCCTTCCAGTGAAGAAATTTTCCCCAATATCCAATCTAAAATCTAATCCATGCTTCACATGGGATGTAGAGAAGATGATACAGGATATTTATTTGCATCCAAGCAACACCACAATTTCTGCATGCTCCGGGCATGTTTTATGCACTGAGGGCTCAGGCCGAGTGTGAAATATGCCATGAGATGGGACCAAGTTATTGTAATATAATGCATTATAGCCCATGAGCTGGGCTGTTAAATCCTTCCTGTATGTGGTCATGGCCTGTCCACGAGGCAGAGGAAAATGTGTCTGCTGGACTTGCATGTGTATGGTTTAAAACACGCTTCACTTCCTAACAGGAGCATCTCAAGAGGTAACACAAGGCCAGCAGCTTCTCCACAGGTTAGCAACTGAGGCTGCTGGGGCAACAGTCTCCAAGAGAGGTTTGGGACAATGCTCTTTGTCTCACAGCTGAGGTTGTCTTCCAGAACACAGCAAGATGGTCACAGCAGTGCAGCCGGGGGGCAGCTGACCATGAATCCACCATATTTCAGCTGCACTGGCTGGGGAATCCAAAGCCAGTGAGCCTTGACGGGCATGGACATGGAAATTTTGCAGGTGCTGGACTAACCACAAGAGGGGGATCACAGTGAATGCAAGAGATGCTGAAAACAGTCTGGAAAACATATTGTAGCCCCAGAATTCAAGGGTATGGGTCTCCCTGCTCTGCCTGCTTTATCTCCCATCTACAAAACCACTTGATATTTCACTTAAAATTACAGGTGAAGGAGAACTGCACTTTGCCTGCTGGAAAACAAAGACCATCTCTTTGTACTAAATATTTCAAATACAGCTTTTGAAAATCATGTGTTTTCATTGGTCAAAGCACACGCATCCTTACACAGGCTCTCATGTCTTTACAATCAAGCCAGAAAACAAGCTTTATTCTCTCATCCTGTGACTTTTGTAACTGACCTACAGTCAAACCCATGCATATCACATATGTGACCACACAGGATTACTGGGGACAGCAGGCACAGGCGTTAGGGCGAGGAAGACACACTGCTGGGACTCCAGCTATCAAATAATCACCATTAGCTGTCGTGGGCATTGGAAAATGTACAGAGATGCTGCATAGCCAAGCAGGATCTGTTTTTTCCCTCTCAAAGAGGTGGCACGCAGACACACTAGTCATGGCAACTGTCATCTGGGGTGCGATCAGCCAGGTTTTTAATTGGCTTGCAGATGTTGTGCCCTGGCTATATATATTACTTTCACTTAAGTTTATGTCAGCAGGAACAAGACTCTACTAAATTTATCCCCTGTGCTCAAGACTAACTGCACAGGCCTTGAAGGGTATTTTTAATAGGAGGTAAACCTCATCCACAAACAGTCTCTCATTTCAGGCCTACAAATGAGATATTTTCCAGTCCAGTTTAACTCCAACCCTGCCCCTTCCTTCCACAAGCCCCAAATGACTGTTTTCTCCTGATTCTTTGGTCACTGTGTAAGTGTGATATCCCTTGGCAGAGCCTACAAAAGAGCTGGGGAGGAATACAATTCCTGCCTATTTGGCTCCTTTTAGGGTTAAAGCCAGGATGGGTTTAGTGCCTAAAGCAACATCCTTCACGCAAATGCCAGTATAACATAAATTGTGCCGGGCTCTGAGGAGAAGCAAATGTCAAAAATTAAGTTATTCTTCTGTTTGACTCACAAATCCAAGTAGCATGCAAATAAAGAGGAGCCATCTGTTCAGTCCCTGGGCCATTTGAAGTTAAGCATCCAGTGCCAGCTCCCAGTTACATCAGGTCAGCCCTGCTGGCTGGCCTCCACAGGACGTGCTCAGCCTTGCCCAGGACCGCCTGTCACCGCACAGCTCTCCGTAACCCTTCATGCTCCTCCAGAGCTCAGCTGGAATTCTATCGCTGCTTTCGCTTTAGGAGTCCAGAGAAAATGAGCAGTGTCCTCAGGAGGATCAATGGCCTTAAAGACCATAGATTTAGATTAGATATTTGGAAGGAATTCCTGACTATGAGGAAGGTGAGATCCTGGCAGAAGTTTCCCAGAGCAGCTGTGGCTGCCACTGGATCCCTGGCAGTGTCCAAGGCCAGGTTGGATGGGGCTTGGAGCAGTCTGGGATAGTGGAAGGTGTCCCTGCCCATGGGACATGGGCATGGATGACATAAGGTTTAAGTTCCCTCCCAACACAAACTACCCTGTGATTCTGTGATATGGTCAATGTGCCAGCATTTCTGTCCCGCTGCAAACTCAGAGAGGGTAGCTTGGGCCACTGTTGGCTGGAGATCTTGCAAGCCTCAAGTAAGTTGTTGCACTTCCTCTGTGCTCTTTTCCTCTCAGCCAAAGCAGGCTGGCTCCAGGGTCCTCTAACTCCCACATCTTGTCCAAGGACCCACCCAAACTTACAGAAACCCCAGTGTAGCTCCAGGGAACCAAAGCAGAGTCAGATTTCTGTCAGTGCAAGGGGAGAACAGGAAGCAACAGCAAAGGAATACTCCCTGCATCCTCAGTTTATAAATAAAGAATCCTACCAAGCTTTGTCATTTGTTGAGGGGGCAGCTCCAGACCAAAATCAATGAAAAGGTTATTGAAGTACAGCAAACAACTTGTAATGGTAAGAAAAGGATCACTGGATTCCTTGGCTGAATCCCTGACTGGAACATGTGCACCTGAATGGGCAGCTGGTGTTTAGGAAGGCTTGACAATTCAGAAGCACCAAGGCGCATTGTGTGACAATACTAATACAGAGAACACTTGATACATACAATGTACAATGTGAACACATATGAACCTTCTTCACATGGGAACAGCCAGACCCTCACACATCCTGCTGGAAGTCAGGAACAAGGTTCCTTTCTCCTGCCAGATGGAATAGGTTGCCACAGCTTGTGCTCCCGAAGACATGGGTTTCCTGTCAGAGAATTACAGAATCATTCAGACCATTGAGTCTAACCATTCCCCCAGCACTGCCAAGGTCACCACTAACCCAAGTGTCCATGTCCCTAAATCCACGTGGCTTTTAAATTCCACCAAGGATGGGGACTCCATCACTGCCCTGGGCAGATGTGCCAGGGCTGGAAGATTCTTTCAGCAAAGAAATTATCCCTAAACTTCCCCTGATGCAACTTAAGGCCGTTCCCTCTCCTCCTGTCCCTGTTCCGTGGGAGCAGAGCCTGACCTTCCTGGCTGTCCCCTCCTGGCAGGAGCTGTGCAGAGCCAGAAGGGCCCCCTGAGCCTCCTTTGCTCCAGGCTGAGCCTCTTTCCCAGCTCCCTCAGCCATCCAAGTGTCTGTAGGTAGACTGAGCTGTATGATGCTCTGCTTCATGCAGGCTGGACCTCATCCAGAGTGAGAGTGCCTTGATCCTGCAAGAGCATGTGTGTTTTGGTGCCACCCCTCCAGCGTCTGGATTTAGGGAAGTCCCTAAAAGGGCCTTGAAGGCTCTGGGAGCTGGGATGGAGAACAGACACAGACATGCTGAAGCAACCATGACGCACTTGCTGAGAGGGAGCACCAGGAGCTAACTGGAGAGCTTTAACATTGTGAGTCACTCACCGAGCCCCATCTCATGGCATGCTAAGCAGTATGAATCAAAGACTGAAAATGCAGGGCATGTCTTGCCCTACAGAAACACCATCAACCACTTTACTTTTTAAGTAATGATTTGCTATTGATTATGTGCATGAAGATGAGGTAGCTGCCTACCTCTCCTGCCAATTTCCACACTCAATTACATTACAAACGAGTGCCAGAGTTGAGCCATTTCTAACAGAGCTGAGTTACTGCTCTCAGGAGGGGATAAACTTGACGCATCAGAAATCTGTTGGGAAATTCCTGAGAGTACTTGACCACAGTCCTCCTTAAGTACAAGTGGAAAAAACATGGCAGTAAGACAGAGGTGCCCACATCTTCCTGACTCTACAAGCCAAGCGCTACAAACACAAGACAGCCAGGTGTGTCTTGGAGAGCTAGGAAGGGAATGTTGTGTAGGAACAGTGTTTTTGGTTCCCAGGTGCTGTAGGGTATTCAGGTTCACTGATCCTTCCTGCCATGCTAAGGTGAGTCAAGAGCCAAGGGTGACCACAGCTCAGGCAGGGATGTAGTTCCATTGGATCTGGAGAAGAATGTCAGGGCCAGGTTCTGTTAAAAAGGAACTACCAAGCATCCCAGGCAAAGTGAACTGAACTGGATTCAGGTTCTACATGGAAACAGCAGGAACAGGACTGCAAACAAGGTGACAACATGGTTATGATGGTCACCCAATACACAGAACCCCAGGCAGGGTACATTAACACAGCTCAGGAAAGTTCCCAGAGACTAATTAGAGCCTCTGGTCTAATGAGTGATGGATGCATGGGTGGAGGTGAAGTTGGTCAAAGTAATTAATACCAATTAATGCACTCAGGACTCTGAAAAACAACAAAAAGCATAAATGGAGGAAGAGAAGTTGTATTTAATCCATTTCCAATCTCACGCTGAGATCTTCCCTGGTTTCATCTCATCTCAAGTTTGCCTGTGGCTGGGCAGGAGGAGAAAACAACCACAAGCAGACACTTTCTGCCTCGTGACATCTCCATCCAAAGGTCCATTCCTCCTAGCCTCTTGCCTGCTGTGCTGGTGAGTGTTTGCCAGACAAAGGTACAAGGGAATCCTTAGTATGTGTCAGTCTTGTGTCACTCACTCTCTCCAAGGTGCTTTTGGCTGCAGTGGGTTTGGATGCTTGATTCCACCTCGGGTGTGTTTTTGAAGGCAGGAGATGTAGAGGGGAGATCAGGCAGCAGCATCACGTTGTTCCTGTCAGTGTGTTTTACGCAAGCTTGTTGTTTTAAAAATAATCAGGTGCTAAGTCTGGGTCTAGAGAATGAGATGAAACTTAGGAGTGTTTCCTAGGAGGCAGAGAGGGGGCAGAAAATCTCCTCAGCCCCTTATGGAGAACTTTGTAAAGGCTGGATGTGATCCTTCCTCTGGATGAAAAAGATCCCAAATCCTGCCTTTGCTTTTTGTTAGTAACATACATTCCTCTACCAGCAAACTCATAGCAGCTGCTCCTACTTAAACCTTCCCTTTAAATCTAAAACCATACTACTAGGGATGGATTTTGACTGAAACTGGGGACTATTGTCTAATTAGGGCACTCAGAATCAGATCCCAGGCTGGATCAGCTGTTAGTAATGGTTTTATTGCGTATTAGAGCAGAGATCCCAGGCTGGATTGCTGTGCTGGGCTACTCCACCTGAAGCAGACAGATTGCAGAACAACAAACCCTAAAGGAATCGTGAAATGGTGTTTCTCTGGAAACATTTGATGAGAATCCTAAAACATAGAGTGCAGATATGCTGGAAATGTTCTAAATGCACACAGGGAGGCTCTCCCTGAGTAGCTGATATTGAGGGGGAAGCCTCAACCGCTCAGAGTTTAAGCTGACAATGTTCTTCCGTGACTCAGCATCGTGCTGACTGCACTCAGGGACCCAGTGGGAAAGCACAGAAGCCTGATGACAGGGTAGGACAGCAGATGAAATAAAAACAAATTGTGATTGTTGGCTAGGTCTGACTTAAAAAAAAAAAAAGGTCAAAATCCCATATTTCCAGAACACCGTGCCAAAGAAAACCATTAAAAAGAAAAAAAATGGTGGCTTTTAGAATACCAGTTTTGGGACCAAGATCATTAGACATATAAGGGAGGCTTCTTGATATCCAGATTTTGTGGATTTTCTGGATTTAGGTGTGTTCTTTGTCTATTTTCCCTGCAAATCATGTTTTCTTCCCTCACCCAATCCTTGAAAGGCTGAGGAGTGATAAAGGAACATCCACAGGTTTTGTCAGGTTGGCTTGGGGGATGATTGTCTTAAAAACACACAGGGCACCTGGTGGCAGGCACCTCAAGATTGTGATCCACATGAACATGGAAACGAAACATGTCAAGAAGCTTTTTTTTCTCACTGGAAAATACAGGCAGAGTGAGGCAATTAGGAAGTAGATGCAGAGGATCCAGAGCTGCAGAAACAGGGCAATACCATCAGCTGTGCTCCAGTTCACGAAGCCCTTGCCCGCGGCAGGGGCTGGGGGTCTCGCAGCAGGATGACGATGCTGGAGTACCACTCTGCTCCATGGATTGGCTTTTTTATCCCCACGCTAGGGTTTATCGCCTGGCATCATCAAACAGGGCGGGGCATGAGTAGCGCGGTCAAGGGAACCTCTGAGGTTAAACAACACCAAGAGCTGAAGCTGCACTTGAGGCAAGGTGTCCCATCCCCTGGGATCAGTCCAGGCTGGGGATGAAGAGCAGCTCTGGCAGAAGGACTTGAGGACGCTGGTGGTGAGGCTTCGGCACAGGTTTCCCAGAGAAACTGTGGCTGCCCCATCCCTCAGGCGTCCGAGACCAGACTGGATGGAGCTTGGAGCAAGCTAGTCTAGTGGAAGGTGTCCCTGCCCACGGCAGGAGGTAGGAGTGGATGATTGCTAAGGCCCATTCCTACCCAGGCTATTCCCCGTCTCTCCGACTCCACTCCTCACACCGCTCCAACCCCGCACTCCGAGGCAGCGGGCGGCGCTTTCACCCCGGGGCGGTGCCTCCACCGCGCTCCCCTCAGGCGGTCCCGCCCTCTCGCGCTTCCATTGGCCGACCCTCCCCGCCGCGCGCTCCCATTGGCCGCGCCGCCCGCCCGTCCNGGCGGTGCCGCGGTCCCCGAAGCGCTGCTGTGTCCGTCGCCATCCCCCGCCGCTGCCCCTTCGAAGTGTGCGGAGCTGCCCCGCCCCGCCCCGTCCCGTCCCGTCCCACGGCGGGGGCGATGCTCCCCCTGCTGCGCTGCCCGCGGATCCCTCCCTGCTGATTCGTTTTAGACGGTAAGTTCTGGTTTTATTTGTTTAGTTCTTCTGTTTTGTTTGCTATTTTGAAATAATGCTCTGTTTCCTCCGTACCGGAATTCCCCGGTGAGAACCGCTGCCTTCACCGACGGCGGTGGACCGAGGGGTCCCTCCATCCCCACCCCAGCCAGGACCCTCCTGCGGGGGGAGGCGGCGGCGGGAGCCCCCCCGCCTTCATCTCCCCTCCTCTCCTGTCCCTCCCTCCGTCCCTCCCGGTGCCCGGGGACCGTGCCCGGTCCTCCCGCTGGGTCCCCGAGCTGCGGCAGCATCACGCAGAGGCAGCGCTGCTGTCACTGGCTCTCCTGGCTCCCAGGTCGGATATTCCCGCTTTCTTCTTCTCGAGCGGTCGTTAATTTTTATTGATGAATTGTTACTAAATTTTTTTTTTTTTGCTGATTAATTGCTACTACTAATTTTTATTATCCCTCGGATCGAGGCGAAACTTTAGCCCGAGTTCCTGCTGCCTGCGGGGGTTCGCGGTGCAGCCGACGCGGTCCCACTCCGCGAAGCGCTCCCTGACGTTTAGGATCAACTTACAGGATCGGCTTTTCCTTGCAGTGAAGGACGGGATGCGCGGGGTGATCCCGTGCCGTCCCGTCCCATCCTGTGCCGTCCCGTCCTACCTTATCCCATCCTTTCTCCTGTGCCCCTCGCAGCGGGGCAGGGACGCGACGGCTCGGGATCCCCCTATTGCTGGGAAGCCCTCTGTGGGATTTTAGCCGGGATTTCACCCAGCTGCTGCCCGTGAGAATTGGGAGGTTGGCTGTGGCTCCTGTCCGGGGTGGCACCTTGGGCGAGGCGCTGTCCCCGCTGATGCTGGCGATCCTCACGCTGTGTCACCGTGTCTCTTAGGTTTGCCTGGCGCAGGATCATCGCCCGGACAGCCCTGCATCCCGGCAGCAGCGCTGAGCCTCGGTGATGCGGTACGTCTGCCGCTGCGGGCAGGAGCGGGGCTGCCCAGAGGAGGGGGCTGTGGGGGGAGGCTGGCTGTGTGCCCGGGCTTAGGGACAGGTGGGCCTGGACGAGACTGTCCCTGGTATGGGCACAGCCTGGGTGTGAGGAGTGTGGGGCGAGCATCCTGGAGATGGATGGTGTGGGGTGAGCATTTCTGGTATGTGCTCAGTGCAAGGCGAGCATCCCTGGGATGTGCTCAGTCCCAGTGTGGGGAGTGTGGGGAGATAATTTCTGGGATATGCTAAGTGTGGGGTGATTGCTCAGTGTGGGGTGACCATCCCAGGGATGTGCTCAGTCCCAGTGTGGGGAGTGTGGGGAGATAATTTTTGGGCTGTTTTAATTTCTCAGTGTGGGGTGATGGTTCCTGGGTTGTCCCCTGGTGTGCTGTGAGTATCCCTGGGATGTGCTCAGTCCCGCCAGGAGTAGGGTGAGCATCCCAGCTGGCGTGGGTCCTTTTCCACCTCTCTTGCCATGGCAGCAGCCGTGGTATCCCCAAATGTCCCCGCTGTCCCCTGGCTGTGCAGCAGGAGAGGGAGCTCACACTGAACGGGCTGAACAGGAGGGTCCCCAGCCTGTACGGGGTCCTGGGAGCCCCCCTGATCCCCAAAGGAGGGGAACCCCCTTCCTCTGAGCCCCCCTTTCTGCCAGCACTCGCCGCAGCTCCGGCGCTGAATTTCCTCCGAGCCCTCCTGCCCATATTGTGCTATTGATTGCTGAGCTGAACTTCCTCCTGAAATCATTAAAGCTTAAAAAATTGATGGCACAATAGAGCCCTTTATTAGCCACATAACTTTTCCTGCTTTCTTGCTTTCTTCTTAGGTTTTTTTTTCTTTTTTTTTAATCAACACAAAAGGGCAGAGCCTGAGCTCAGATTTGTGTCCTGTGTCCCTGTGAGAGCTGGGCAGCGTGCCCTCCTCCACCCCAGCTACCCATCAGCACAGCCGTGCCAGGCTATTTATTAGGAAAAATGGCAAAGATGGAATCGATGTGTGCAGGTCTTTTTTTCTTTTCTCCTTTAATCCCAGCCTCCTCTCTTTGCAGCCTACAGATAGGTCTATTTATTCATGCTCTTGTAAATAAAAGTATTAGAATGGGGATTGTAATATTTTATTCCCTGTCATGTCTATCCTTCGGTCTAATGACGGCTGAGTTCTTGCCTGGTATTAACTTACCATTTTAGTAACAGTTGAGTTTTCCTGAAGGAAATCCCTCTGGGCTGGCCATTACTGTGTCATTGTATAACACAGCAGAAAGATGGATTACCTGGATAGATCTCCTCCAGCGTGACTTCACCAAGTGACAGGCTTCAGCTAATTTATCCCCGCTCCCATTGCAATTGTTGGGATGGGGTTTATAGCTTCTAGGAAATATTTGCAGAGTCTCTGGGCATGCAATTGTAAATACAGGCACTGATTTGCCAGGTGGGACTGTTGGCACCATCCTGCTTCATTGTGAAAGCCTCAGCTCCTGGAGTCAAGTTAACCCCTGTGAGTTCTCCTTCAGCAGGGAAATACAAAGTTTTTACTTTTTCTGGTTGTTCAGAGAGGTTTTAAGATATGCTTGGATGCGTCTGAGTAAGAGGCAAGAGAAAGAGGCAGAAATAAAGTATATTTATATGTGTGAGTGTGTTCAGGTGTAAAATAAATCTCATGATTTCAAAGCCAATATAACATTTTGTTGAAGGATCCCTCGCAATCCTGTGCAGAAGCAGGGATTGAAAGTCATGTAGAGGGGACACAGCCTGCCTGTGTGGCCTTGGGCCAGTCATTTATCTTCTCTGCTGCAGTGTCAGTATCTCAGGAGCATGACTGCCTGTGCTGGCCCGTTTTCTCCTAGCCCTGTCTCAATGCTGCACACTGTCCCTCTCCTTCTCACCACAGCTTTCACGTGGCACCCTGTTACTTTTAATGCACTGCATCAGGCTGGAGACCCCTAAGTGCAAAGTATCCTCCACAAAATGCTTCCCTGCTAGGGCAGGAGCAATGAATGCATCCCTCTGTTCTGCCACTTTCTCAGAAGGAAATCAGATTTGTTCTGGGTAATGCCATCCACCCTGTGTGTCCCCAGTTTGTCATCCCTGCAGAGTATGGCATGCTGCTGCTGAAAATGATGAGGCTGTAGAACAAGAACAGCTCAGAGGGGTTTGTATTCGCAGATGACACTGAGCTGAGTGCGGGTGACGTGCCTGAGAGATGGGATGCCATCCAGAGGGACCTGGACAAGCTCCAGAGTGGGCCCAAAGGAAGCTCATGAGCACAGCCATCTTCAACTAGACCTGGTTGCTCAAACCAAGCCTTTGGACACCTCCAGGGACAGCCACAGCTGCTCTGGGCAATCTCCCCACCCTCTCAGTCAGGAATTCCTTCCAAATATCCCACCTATCCCTACCCCTCTGGCAGTGGGAAGCCGCTCCCTGTCCCTCCATGGCCTGTCCCCAGTCCCTGTGCAGCTCTCCTGGAGCCCCTGCAGGCCCTGCCAGGGGCTCTGAGCTCTCCCTGGAGCCTTCTCTTGTGCAGGTGAGCAGCCCCAGCTGTCCCAGGCTGGCTCCAGAGCAGAGGGGCTCCAGCCCTGGCAGCAGCTCCGTGGCCTCCTCTGGGCTGGCTGCAGCAGCTCCACGTCTTCCAGTGCTGAGGGTTCCCAAGCTTGACTCCAGGTGGAGTATCACCAGAGAGGAGCAGATGCAATGTACTGGGAAGGTCTGTGAGTGCCTAGACTGGGGCTTTACAGTTATCAAAATCGGGTGCCTGAAGACAAGTGTGGTATCAAAGTCTGCATGTAACCCTTCTCCTTCCTGGCTTGCCCAGGGCATCCCTGTAGTCCCAGCCTGTGTCCCATTGCAGTGACACATTCTCCTCAGCAGTGAGGACTTTCTGTTCTCTTCTCTTGCCACGCTCCAGAAGCTTATACAATTTTTTTGGCGCTTTTCCCTGAAGTCATTATTCTGGGTAACATGGCTTGTTTGTTTATGCTTTTTGGTTTTAATCATACTTCTTTTTTTTAATATAATTTATTTATTGTGTCTGAAAAGCTTCAGGGCTTCCTTTCTACTCCCCCACTCCCAGATGGTCGCCTATTAAAAAAACAAGGAAATACTAGAATAAAAAAGGAAATAGTTTGGTTCTGTAATGAATGAAGTTTGGCTTTTCCAGAAGGGGTATGGGAGAGAAAAAGAAGGGCAGAGAAGCAAGTGTCAGATGTGTTTGGAGGGAAAAAGGTGTCCTGGCATGTATTTTCAGTTCTGAGTTTGTGCCACTCATTTTACAGTACTCCTATGTATAGGGATCTGGGTCTTGCTTTGCCTATTATCTCACTATGACCAGCTCAAAGAAACAACAGTAACGAGCTCTTCTCATTAATCAGTTTCATTTATTTAACAAGACATTAGTTCTCCATTACTGTCACTGGGAGGTGTTCTTATTTACCTAACTTGGCTGGTTGAAAAGGTTTTGTGTGGGTGTTTTTGGAGGAGCAAGGAGCAGGTGGGTGGTGTGTGGTCATCCTTTTCAGGCTGCTGGCACCCCCTCCAGCAGTTCTCCAGGACCAAAAGGAGTTGCTCCAAGAGCAGGGCTCAGAAGCAAGAATTAAAAGGGCAGGGTGTCACTGCCTGTCCAGATGGCAAGGACAACCAGGAGACAGTTCTGCTGCTGTTGCAGACTGTGGTACAATTCCCAGGGTGCAGGACTGGGATATTGGCAAACCTTCATGCCTTGAACATCCTTTGTCATACTTTGTTAGGCTCGAGGTGGCAGCAGCTTGGTGGATGTTCACATTCAGCTGCTGCATGGGATGAATGTCTGGCATGGGCACAGGAGGTGGCACAGTGGCTGGCATCAGCTAGCCCACATCCCCAGGGGTGCTGACCACCTCAGCCAGCTTCTGGACATCTGGTTGGCTTCATCAGGGAGAGTGCAGGGCCACACCCTGCCAGGGCAGGGCTGGGGTATTGCAAATCCAGGCACTGCCCTGCTCCCCAGCAGCAGGGCTTGCATGCTGCCTCGGGGTGAGCAGAGGAGAGCTGTGGGCTGATAGCATCTCATCCTTCTGGTCCATACAAACCAGCACTGGGGCATGTGTTTATTGCTCCTGTAGGAAAACAGGTCTCCAGGGCAGCTAGGGAGGCTGTCACAGCTAGGACAAGCCACAGGGACAAGATGAAATGGCCTCGAGTAGCACCAGGGCAGTTTAGATTTGATATTAGTAAAAATTTCTTCATGGAAAATGTTGGCAAATGTTGACATGATCTGCCCAGGGCAGTGGTAGAGTCCCCATCCCTGGAGGGATTTAGGAGCCATATGGATATGGCATCTGGAGACTTGGGTTAGTGTTGGGCTTGCCAGTGCTAGGGGAATGGTAGGACTAAGTTTTAGAGAGCTTTTGCAGCCTTAACAGTTCTGTGGTTCTTTGATCTGGGATTGGCTTTGCAAAGGGCTGAGCTGCTGGCCTGTAGTTCCTCGTGAGCTAAGGGTTTTGGTGGCACACACACCTCCATTTGAAAGGTCTGTCTGAGATCCCATGTTATGCCACAGATGGGCTTCTGTGCCTCTTCTGGTTAAACACTTAGATGGGTGCTGTGTGCATCAGAGTTCAGTTTGCTTTGCGGGGGTTTTCCTTGGGTTTTGAGGACATTCTCTGGCTTTACAACCATTCCCCACCAACACCAGCCTAGATACATCTACTTCTCCTGGGTGATCTGTGGAGCAGCTGTTGTCTCTAGCTGCTGTTGTCAGGCTGCATATTGATGGCACGGCCTCAGTCATGGTTGGCACCTGAATGAATTACAGCAATACAAATAAATAAGAGAAGAAATACTATTTGCGAGAGCAATGGGTTGAAGATCTAACATTTATGCAGTGCCATTCATCAGAAACGACACACAAATGCTCTGTAAACTCTCACATGCACATAAAATGCTGCTCCCAGGCTTCAGGGTAGTGTCAGCTGTTTAATAACAAAGCTGCACCATGGTTTAGGACCCTAAGTGCAATATTGCTTCTTCTGCTTGTAGCTGCAGGGAAAATTTGGGTCTACAAATAGCGTGAGCCCTATTGGAAACTATCAGACACCTCTATGAACGTAATGTGGACATTTTATTTATGTTTTTCAGTGGGTAAAATCTGTAGCTCTATGGTTATCTGAAAGTTGTTGCCTTTGCCATCCAAGAGACCTGGGCTCCTTTGGGTTATGGGGTGCAGGATGCTCTAGAAGGCTACAGAATGGTTTGGGCTGGAAGGAACCTTAAAGCTCATCCACTTCCACCCCCTGCCATGGCAGGGACACCTTCCACTGTCCCAGGCTGCTCCCAGCCCCATCCAGCCTGGCCTTGGGCACTGCCAGGGATCCAGGGGCAGCCACAGCTGCTCTGGGCACCCTGTGCCAGGGCCTCCCCACCCTCCCAGCCAGCAATTCCTTCCCAAGATCCCATCTGGCCCTGCCCTCTGCCACTGGGAAGCCATTGCCTGTGTCCTGTCCCTCCATGGCCTGTCCCCAGTCCCTGTGCAGCTCTCCTGGAGCCCCTGCAGGCCCTGCCAGGGGCTCTGAGCTCTCCCTGGAGCCTTCTCTTGTGCAGCTGAGCAGCCCCAGCTGTCCCAGGCTGGCTCCAGAGCAGAGGGGCTCCAGCCCTGGCAGCAGCTCCGTGGCCTCCTCTGGGCTGGCTCCAGCAGCTCCAGGTCCTTCCTGTGCTGGGGACAACTCTGCAGGTGAGGTATTACTTGAGCAGAGGAGAAAGGGCAGAATTTTCTCCCTTGATCTGACAGTCAAGCTCCAAGTAGTCTTATGAGTTACTGGTTTGCTGAGAAAAGTGGAGCCTCTCAGCCTCCTGTTGCTGCTTTTTGCAGACCTTCTGTCCAGTGGGTACAACATCTCTCAGTCTGCAAGGTGGCCTTTGCCCTGTGGGACCTCTTGGACTGTGTTCCTTGTGGCAGTGACTTTCTCAGTGCTGTGGGAGCCCTCTCATTGCATCGTGTTTAAGAAAACACATCAGAGGAAGTGGTCAGGAGGGAGAAGAAAAACTTCTTGCCCCCTTTTCAATTTTCCATTTTAATAAAGAAGTCCTATCTTTACATATTTATTTGCTCCAGCCTTCTCCTTTCTCCAGGCTTTGTCTAGCTTGAGACTTGAAGATTTGCATGCTTGATCAAGTCTGATGGCAGTAACCAAATCAGCATTAGCAAATGTAGGGACCTCAAGCTAACTGGCAGGAGATGAACTCCATGACTGCCACGGAGATGAGCCCTTCTGTAGAGCCTGTTGTGCCTTGGCACAGGGGCACGAGTCAGAAGCCGCTGGCAAGTTTGAAATATGGATCCCTTTGGGGCCTTTGTTTTGAGGTTGCCTTGCTCTGTGGTGAGCACGCGATCAAAGTGAAACTGAGAAAAGGGTGGGCAGGAGCATGGTGACCTCCACCAGCTCAGCAGGGAGCTCGAGGTTGAAGTCCAGAGGATGTGAGAGAACATATCTGGGGTATTCACTGTTTGAGCATCTTGATTATGAATTAAACAGAGGAGAGGAGGAGCGTGACTTGGTAGTCACTGAGGTTGCTCAGTGGGGATTTGTGGCCAGTGCTGTTCCTGGTCAGCCTGGCTTTTGTGAACTGTCTTTTTCCTTGGGTGTTTCCACTTTAGAGTTTCTTTTTGGGGCTGGAATTCTGTACTGGGGACCTTGATCTTCTCTCCAACCCAAAGGCGCTGGGCATTGTGATTATTTGGGCTGTCCTGTACAGGGCCAGGAGTTGGGCTTTGATGGTCCTTGTGGGTCTTTCCAGGCTATTTATTGTGTTCTTCCATGATTGGTGCAGAGCTCATGCTGGCTGGTGCCTGGATTAATTAAATTAATGTCTGATATGCAGTTGTTTGGTTTCCCCACAAGAAGATAAACACTTCTTGGTCAGCCTGATCAGAAGCGCAGACTTGCCATGTTAATTGTAAGCAGGACACAAGCAGTGGGGTTTCTTTTAAGTGTTTCAAACTATTAGGCTCTAAAATGAGTCCTTTCATAACATGTAATTAATACTGTCATGTGTTAATTTCCCATGTTCAGGTTTTAAGGTTAAAGTGACCCAGGATAGACAGGCTTCACTAAACAAACATTGACGTGTAAATTAATGGTATCAGGTTAGAAATTACCCATTTTTAGGGTTCCTCTTCAAAGTATGAAGAAGAGTGTTAATTTTTTGTGATGCTGATGCAGCTTGAGTATCCCATTTAAGCAGATTTGTCTGTACATGTACGTACAGACTCCTGCAGCACAGTCTGTGTTATGTTTTGATGCCTTTTTATATGTCTTCTATGGAATGGTTTGGCTTGGGAGGGTTCTTAAAGCTCATCCAGGACACTTCCACAAGACCAGGTTGCTCCAAGCCTTGTCCAGCCTGGCCTTGGAAACTTTCAGGGATGGGGTAGCCACCCAGGTTTCTCTGGGAAACCTCTGCCAGGGCCTCTCCACCCTCACAGGGAAGGATTTCTTTGTAACATCTAATCTAAATTTAAAACTCTGAGTTTAAAAAGCTTCTCCCTTCTCCTATCACTACATGTAAAAGGTCTCTTTCCATCTTTTTTATAAGCTCCCTTTAAATACTGAAAGGAACATATCTGTGGGTCTTCAGGAGGAACAGAGAATCAGATCATTTTACCTTCTCTAAAACAGTCTAAAAATGGGGTGCTGTGTTTAGCACAGCTGAAAGTAGTGATTTTTTTTGGGTCACCTCGATTTGGAGCCTGGTAAGCCTGAAAACTATAAAATAAAAAGTTCTCCAAATTTTCCACTAGTGCAATTCCCCCATGTTATTTTCACGTGTTGCAACAATTTGTACTTTAAAGGCACCATTTTAGTAAAGCTTAATATTGCCTCTCCTGCGTTTTAGACTTGTGTGGTTGTGCAAGAGATAATTGCCCGTTTGGGAGACAAAAAAGCTAATTTTGCCTCAGGCCCTGTACTTTTTCTTAACAAAGTTGGTCCTTGTTGGGAAGCAGCTTGCAAGTGGTGAATGTGTGGATGAGTCTGTAGGGTCACAAATGGGTGGATGATGTGCAGGTGCGGTTTAAAAAAAAAACAACCAAAAAACAAACCCCAACCCACAAACCATTTTTCTGCCACGCTGAATACTGCCCAACACCTTTTCCTCTTGCCCTCTGCCTCATCTGGTGCTCCACCACGAGCTCCTGGGGATGGGAACATCCCCATCTTTGGGGGCTTTGGCAGCCACCCTGGTGGGTTTGGCCTGGGCCATGCGCCCTCGGTGTGTTTGCAGTTGGGTGTTTGCAGTTGGGTGTTTGCATCTCTTTTGCTCTTACGCTATTTTTATTGGTATTAGGGGGTGTTTTTATGTGGTTTCCAGCATGCAAACATTCAGACATCGCGCCCTGAGGCTGGCGGCTCCTTTCAGTGTTTCCCCACGGCTCCCCACATCGCACTGGCCCTGGGGCTGGTGGTGCCTGGGGTGGCTGGGCTGACGAAGGAGTGTCTGGTGACTCATGTCCTGGGGACTCCCAGATGATTGAGATGACCCAGAGGGGTAAATCTTCCTCCCGTTTGGTTTGCGGTGCATCGCGCTCGCGGTTCTCTTCTCCTGCTCCCCCATCTCAAGAGTACCTCCATCATTCTGACCTGGTGCTGTGGGTCTTCCTCAGAGTCCATGGCCAGGATCATCCTTTCCCCACCTTCCCATGGGCTCTCCTACTCCCTCCCAGGGGCAGAGCTCACTGTCCAGCCCTGTCCAGGTCAGGTCCTTCATCAGCTGAGCAAGAGGAGGCTGTACTGCAGGCATGGCAGGTTGGCTGGCCAGCCACACCTATAGGTTATCAATAGTAATTAATTAAGAATGTACCAAGGTCGTGTATCTGCATGGAGCAGCTTTTCTCAATGGATGAGGGACGGGTGCTGATGAGGAGGTTGTGATAGGTGGCTGCTGCATGGTCAGGCTCGGGAAGGGGCTGTGCTGGTGCTGCCACTGGATGCTGTTTGCCTGGTCAGATTTTACTCTTCCTCAGAGCTGGAGGTGCTTGAGGTGAGTCTTCATGGAGGGCCAGAGGGAAATGGAATCCTCCTCAGCCCAGACTGCAGAGCCCCAAGAATGAGGTTTGCAGCCCTTGTTCACGATTGGATCCACACAGAAGTGGCAGATCTTTACTCTGTACTTAGGGTGTTACTCACCTCGGGCTGGTTGGTGCAATATCAGCTGAGACACCTGCACCATTTCTGGCCCTCTTCTGCCTCTAGGTTTTCTTTGCAAAAGGCCTGTAGCTCACTGAGGTACACTCAGACCTGACAAGGCACCGAAATCCCCAAGCTACGTACTTGCCCCCTGCCCATCCTCCTCTTTGCCTGTGGCAGTGGTGGGTTTGCGCATTAACCCTGCAAAAATGAATGTAATGGGAAAAAGCCAGACTATTTTAATCAACCAACTCACTGTCCAGCTTTGCAGGGCCCACTATCCTCCACCTGATACTAAATTAATGATGGGGATGAAGAGCTGGTTTGTTTTTTATTGTTTCGACTTTATAATTTGGAAATTGTTAGTTGAAAGAGGGATAAAAGGGGAAGCACTGGGTTTTCCTTAAAGAGGAAAAAAGCTCTGGCAGAAGAAATAAAATATGACCTGCCGCAATTGATAATTTTGGGGTTTTTTTTGTTGTTTGCAGCTTCTAGCACTGATGGCCCCCAAACAGCTGTGGGATGGTCAGAAGGTTTTATAGCTCAGGTAGTCAAAGAAGTCCTGGTGTCTGTAAGAGCGAGAGCTGAGTTGAAGGGCTGCTGTGATGATTTCTACCAGCTGAAGGTGGAGGGGGCCTGGCCTGGGACACTCCAGGGATCCAGAGACAACCCCAGCTGCTCTGGGAAACCTGTGCCAGGGCCTCACCATGCTCACAGGGAGGAATTTCTTCCCAGTATTGACCTTTTGAAGTGCTCCCTGTGATGCAGGGGTCCCTCTGGGTTATTTGTTTTTAATGAGATGCACCATCAGTATAGGTGTGTACAATAAGGTTACTTTCAGGGCGGGCTTCTTAGTTTATATGTAGATGGGTTTGTGCCTCTCTTATTTTCATTATGCTTGAAGTGAGAGGTGGCCCAGATACAAAAAGAGTTTTGGCTGAGTATTAAAGTGCCAGTTCTGCTTCTTTTAGAGAGGAAGACACAATAGGTGAGATACCAAAACAATGAGGAAAAGAGAAGAGATTGGAAAAAACCAAATGTGATACGGTGTGGTGAAGCTTCAGAAATTGTTTGGGAATTTGGGAGATGGTTCATGAGCTGCAGGTGAAGGATCTGACCCTAGGACAAGCTTCAGCTGTGTGGAAGGAGGAGACAAGCTCTTGGGGACAGGATTATCCCAGTGATGGACGCTGGGGAAATCCCACAGCTGTTGTGAAGGAGGAACCGCTGCTGCAGGAGCAGGAGAGGTGAGAGTGAAAGGGTTGGAAAACACCCAAATTTCGAGCTTAACTTGGAAAAATGAGGCCAAAAAGTTGATAAGTCTTCATTTTTCCAGAGAGTGCAGCCAGGACGCTGCTGGAGTCACAGCCCTTTGGGAGACAGGGTTTAGGGAGGCCAGCAGTGTGGGAACCTGGGCTGCTGTGTGCTGGGTGTCACCTTGCACGCAGGCAGGGCAGGGAGACACTGCCTGTCCCCCCCAACCCATGGCATTTCCCTGGCAGCTCGCGGTGGGAGCAGCAGAGCGGGGTCTTCCTGCACCTGGGCTCTGCTGCCCAGCCAGACCCAGCAACGGGTGGCCTCGTGGCTGTGATTCCTAATTAAAAAGCAGGGAGAAACCTGAGGAGCATGAAAGTATAAGCCTAATGCTGAAGCAAACCAGATGCTGCTCAGAGCACGATGCCCCACGGTCCACTGGAGCGAGGATGTGGAGGCAGTCACCTGTAGCCTGCCTGGGGGTGGCAGGGAGGCGAGGGGAGGGAGAACACAAGGCAGAATAATCCCTTTTTGGCTTTTCTTTTTCCTCTGGAGCGTTTTGGTCTCGCCCCTGGACAAAGGCAGGATAGTGTGGTGTGTCATTTCCTCCCCGGCAGCCATTCAGCCTGGCACCGTGTGGGCTCTGCCACCCCCTCCCCTGCCCTGGGCACAGATTGCTCCTTGTTCCAGTTGTCTGTACCACCCAGGGCTTCCTTTCCAAGTTTTCTCACACCCTTTTATAGCTGTGCAGAAGAAAGCTTTAAAGCCACACAAAGGAGGAACCAAGCAGGCAGGAGGGCTATCTTTAAAAACCAGGCGCATTTCTCTGCAGAGCCACGGTGGTGGAGGAAAGCTGGGTGAGCTCTGGCGATGCCTGGTGTGAAGAACAGGTTCAGCCCTTGTTTGATAGCCAAGGGGCAGCTGGTCATGTGTGCTCTGGTATCCCTGACTCTTTAAAAAATGTAAAGTCTGCTGTGTTTTCAGATCACAGTCCAGGCACAGCTACAGGCTGGGAGGACCAGGTCCTGAGCAGCATGAATCTGAGCTGGGGAGCACTGGATGCCCTTGCTGAAGGTTGGGCTCAGTGGCCCCGATGCTCTTGCTGAAAGCATCAGCTACAGCTGTGTCTCGTACATTTTGGGGATGAGGGAGAAGGCCAGCTTTCCTGTTCCTCATGCACAGAGAGAGCATTAGACTGTCCTGCTTTCTGTTGCTCTTGTTTCTTTTGATCAGTAGCTCATTTCACTGAGAACCAGTCCCAGAGGCAGGACCTTTCGCCCTCACCAGTTTGCTTAGGTGGCAATCAAACAAATGACCTGCAGGCAAGCAGCAATTCATTATAGCCCTCATTTAGCATGCAATAAAATGTGCCGTATACCTTGTCTTCTGATCAATAAGTTGTATATTATACACGAGTCAATTTGTTTACCTCACAAGGAGGCTTCTTGCTGCCTCCTTTCTGCTGGGCTCTCTTGGCCTGGGATGATGGATCGACGCTGGGATGGTGGGGAGGGATATTGTTAAACAGTAATTGGTTACTGAATTATTTAGCTGCACAATCCCTGTAGCAGCAACATTCAGCGCTTAACTTGCAACTGTCTCAGCTGAGGAACAAATACAGGGACCTGCAAGCTCAATGGAGCCCAAGGCAGAATAATTCTATAAGACTGTGCTTCAAAGAAGAGGTTTACAGTTATTTTGACAGTGATAGCCTTATGCAGTGGGAAGTGTATGCTAATTGCTTACAGGCTGCAGCCTTTTAATTTGTAAGCTGGATTCTGCTGCTTTCATAAGGAAAAAGTGTTGTTGATCAATTGCAGGCTCCCCAAATTAAAGGTGAGCATTTCCCAGCGCCTTCTTATTCCAGTGGTGCTTGCTGGAGGTGCAGCTGAATTGTATCCCTTAGGCTCCTGTCCTGGGTCCCTGCAAGAAATGGGCTAATTCACAAAGCAACTGGACTCGGAGGGCAGAAAGCCCCACCCAAATTAAATGTTAAGCTCTTCAAAACCTTGTTGCAGTGGCAGGCATCTGGTCGAAGACCACCAGCCCATCACCACTGGTTGCAGGCCAGTGGTAATGCTCCCTTGCACTAACCTGCAGCAGAACCTCAGCACCCACAATTCCCTCCTGAATTTTCAGCTTGGCAACTGCTGAAAGTCATCTACCTTTGAGATGCACTGAGAAAATCTTTCAGCAGATTTTGCTCCAGCACAAAACCTGCTCTTGATTTGTGTTTCCCTGCATGTTGTGGGCAGCAGAGCCAGGAAGGAGGCATTGCACACTGGTACCTCTTCGTACCAACTCCCCTGTGAGTGCAGCTCTTCACTTGAAGCTGTTCCAGTTCCTCCCCTGCCAGGCAGTTCCTTTTGTCCCTTTGGTGTCTGTGTGTGTAGGAGTATGTAAGAATGATGTGGTGACTCCTCAGGGTTTGCTTTGAATTGGCCTGAGATGTGGCGGCTTAAACTCATTTCTTCCTTGTAGATGCTGCCTGTGTTCTCAATGTGGATGGCAAGACCCTGATTTGATTCTCTTTTAACTAAAAGCCCAAAGCTTTTATTTTGCTCTTGTGGATGGTTAATGAACTGGGAGGGGAGGGAGGTGCAGGCTGTTTGCAGGGGGTTGTTCTCAAGCTGATTGCCTCAGAAGTGCCTGGTGTTTGCCAGGAGACGGGCTGCTCCCTCACCACTTGTTTAAGTTCATTTGAGTTAATTTGGCACCGAGGAATAGGAGGTTCCCCTAATTTAGGAGTGAGGGCTGTGATCCATGTCATACTCCAGGGCTGCAGAAGGTCTCCATGAACATCACTGGGGGCCAGCAGCTAAAACTTTTCCATCCATTATGTAGTCATGGCCACTGGTTGAGACTCTGTTGACTTCTCTAAGCACAATTTGGTTATTGCTATTAATTTTACCAACTTGCCCCAGTGCCTGACAGATCCAGCCCTGGGGCAGGGCTCTGCTTTACTGCATAGGGCATAAATATTCAGCTCAAAAGTCCCAAATGTCCTTGTCCAGTCTCACAGCAGGAGGTTTGATGCTCGCCAGTCCAGCCTAGCTTTGTTTTTCCTCCCTTTCTTACAATTCTTGTAATGCCAAGTAACCAAGAGCAGGATCCAACCCTGTGATTCAGACCTTCCCAAAGACACATCTCGGGGAAGATTAATCTTCCTAATGGAAGCTGGGCTGGTGACAGCTGCGACTTTCAAATCCTGGTTCCAAATAAACCAGGGAGATATGGGAGGCTTATAACTTTCTGAGCAAGTGGTGTATAAAGCTAGATAGTTGTAATTAACTTCTAAGCATGAAACAGTCCAAGCAAAAACAGTTCAAGCAAAAAAGGAAAAAAAAAGTCCTCCCTAGACTTGTGTTAAAAATGAGTTGAGTTGATTTTTGTGTCACATTAGCTGTGCCTTTTAATATAAAGATTTTTTTTGAAATTCTGCATTGTAGTGTGTAACTGATAATGAAGTTCTCCCTTTCCTTGGAGTAGTGTGGTTCTGTCACTGGAGGGAGCTGCCTGAAGCTGGTATGTTAGGAAACAGGGTTATTGTTTTGTAAATCAATGTGAGGTCACTTAATTAAACACAGCCATGGCTTTTTGGATCTCTGAAGACAGCAGGGGTGGCCAAAGCAGAGGGCGTGGCAGGGCTGGTGCAGGGGATGGGGACAGAACCTTTGGCACGTAGACCTGTTCATGATCTACCTTGTAGCTGATGGAATCGAGCATGGATGGATGGAGAACACAGGAAGACCACAGGGAGCTTTAAACTTTGCCCACCTCCCTATGGGTTTTTTTTTTAGGGTGCTGCCTGCACCCTGGGCATGCACCCCAAGCCTGAAGGATCTGGCTGGTGCTTTCCAGGCACCATCCAGCAGCCCTGGCTGTGCAGCCCTGCTGTCTCCTTCCTGCACGGAAATGCCGGGTGAGTTTCTTCCGAAACAAACTCCACGTTGGCAAGGCAGCCCCGTCTCTGTTTCATGCATCCTTGCCTTCAGCATGGGGCTGGAGCTTGCATCCCAGGAAAATAACACACGTCCAGGAGGCCAAGACAAACAGTGTCTGCCTGCTTTTTTTACGACCTCTTGTTGCTCCTCCCAGCCATCACCACAATTCCCTTAATAAGGGATTTTTTGATCTCTGGAGGGAGCTTTCTCACTTCTCAGAGTTAAAACCAAGGTGGCTGGCAAAGGGAAGGCCTGGAGAAACAGGGACCTCCTGCTCTCTGCAGCCCTTTGCATGGCAGTGTTTTAATTTAGAACCTCATTCTGGTTCAGAACTGGGGATGACCAGGTTTTGAACTGCTGGAGAGTAGGGTTAGATGAAATACTGAGAAGAAATTATTCTTTGGGTGGTGAGGTCCTGGCACAGGTTTTCCAGAGAAGGCCTCTTCCTCAACTTGCTTCTTCCCTATCCCTGGAAGAGTTCCAGGCCAGGTTGGATGGGGCTTGTGGCAATCTGGGCTAGTGGGAGGTGTCCCTGCTGATGGTTGAGATTGTGTGTAAGGTGCTTTCCCAACCATGCTGTGGTCCTGTGGAAAGGACTGTTAGGTTTTAGTGGAAATGCAGACAGTGCATTTTGATGAGATGTGAGATGCTCCAGGTGCCAGCCGTCTCCCCCATGACTAACCCAGCAGCAAGTCTCATCCTGGTGGCTTCAAGCACAGACAGTGGCCCCAAAACCCCCAGGGCCCTGTGAAAAACCTACCAGGAACATTGGGTAGATGCACTGGGTAGATGCAAATGGTTCAGCACCAATCTTGGGACTGCAGCATCAATATTCTACTTGAAGCCCCAACTTCTGGTATCATATGATGAAGTGGGCTGTGCACCTTGGTCAGTAGACTGAAGGGGAGAGCAGGGTGCACTTCTGCCTTCATGGTTTGGAGTAGAAGCTCAGAATCTTGTCTGCCATTCAGACTTGGAGGCAAAGAAGTGATTTGTTTAAGCCATGGGAATTTTTTTCATTTGGAAATTGCCAGGGGGGTTTTGAACCTCCAGGGCTTGCAGTTCCAAGTGTGACAATTAAAAGTTTGGGGGTATTTAGTGAACTCTGCATAGCTGTTTTTCCTCTTCCATAGCTCCATCCTACCTTCTAATTAATTCCCTTTAATTGCTTTTAATTTCCTTTCCTCCTTATTTCTCCTTCCGTATAACTAGTGCCATCATCCTTTTAGTTTCCCTTTCATGTTGGAGACTCTCTATTTGATTTTGTTTCATCCACATTGTGTCTTGCAGCTATTTCATTCCTGGAAAGCTCCAGCTCTAGAGATAAAATCTAAGTGGATTCAGAGAACCTGAAAGGATCGCATGCTTCATGGCTTTCCCTTCAGTAATATGGGAGATAAACAGGACGTAATAAAGGATCTGTCCCTCCTTGGAAAAGGGCCATTTCCCGTCACCTGTATTTTTCTGGTACCGTCATGCCAGGGATGCTCTTAGTCACTGGTGACAAAGATAAAGAGCCTGCTGGTCCCTGGTGCTGGCGGGTGTCTGAGACAGGAACAGCCCCTGGGATGACACACTGTCTCTTGATTTACCACTGCTGCTCTACCCAGCAGCATTCCCACTGCTGGGACATGGCCTGGCAGCCCTGGTCCCTGCCTGGATGGAGGGGACACAGGGAGGGTGGCAGCCTGCTGGTTTTCGGCAGATAAGGTCAAATGATTAAAATCCTAGCATTTGTCTCTGGGAGCTTTAGGTTTTAATGTGCACCAAGGGCACTGTGTGTTTTGAATGACGTTCTTCCCAGCCCGTTCACAACTGAAAAATAAAAGCAAGCAAAACCTCTTCTGTACACTTTTAGAAGAGTCCTAAGGGGTTGGATGTGTGGGTGACTCTTAGCAGAGGTCCATGGAATTTGGTCGATATTCACCATCTGAAGAGCTCCATGGAACTTGATCAATGTTCACCATCTGATGAGCTGGCTGAGGGGTGGGAATCATAAATCAAAGTTTTCTACACCTTCTTGAATGGGAACAAATTGCTTTTTCTAATCTAGCGGGTTTTTTCCTGCTGCTTCTCCATTCATAATGGTATTTTAACATGGCCTGCCCTGATATTTTTCACCCAACAGAGCTAAGTGGGGGCTTCCTCTCTTTCTTTTCCTTGGAAAAAATGACCAGCAGCATCTAGTTCTGTCTGGAGTTAGCTCAGTTGCCTGCTTTATGTTGTAATGCTGGTAAAACCCTGGAGGAGTTAACACTGGGATCATGAGGAATGTGTCTGGAAGTCTGATGGAACTTTGGTGGTGAGGTAAGTTCCAGTACTCTGGCTAGGGAGTAGAAGATAGCATGGAACACCAAGGGCTGTCCCAGTTGCTGTGAGCTGGGGACGTCCACCTCTGCTAGGCTTGGGTTGTGGGGCAGTTCTTTAGAACCTGGTGAAGGAACTTTGGGCTAATCAGGCTGCTGGAAGGAAGGAATCAGCTGAATTTGTGTGGAAATTGACAGTAGAGGAAGCTGTGGGAGGAACGTGATTCCCAGGACTTTGAGATGCCAAGAAGAGCAGTGCTAGAGACAAACACAACTGCCACCAAAAAGACTGACTCATGCTGCTGTGAAAGTTTGTAATGGATTATTAGTGTTTTTTACTGGCAGTGTGAATGGTTGTAGAAGCAGCTGAGCCTTGGAGGGTCCCCAGGCAGCCCTTCCTGAGTCAGTAGCCTGTTCTGGTGGGTGTCTGTCATGGTGAGTTGGTACAGCAGAATGTGTGGGAGATCTTAGGGCTGGTCAGTGAGCTGTAGGGTCTGGCTTTTCAGATTGTGGCTAGATATCCCCCCCCTTTTAGGGGGATACAGGGCTAGTGAGGTCTTAGTGGAGTATCCCTTTTTGATAGGGGAGAAGTCCCACAGCTCTCTGCTCTGTCCAGGTGGGACCAAGCTATGGGCAGGAGCTGGTGGCCTCCAGGTTAGCCCTGGGGGTGTCCTCACTGTCTGGGAGACTGAAGTCGCTCTGGGCCAGGCAGTCACCAGGATGTGCTATTTTGCAATAAACTTATCTGAGCACTTTGTGCCTTTGCATTTGGGTGTGAATCATCCTGGCGAGAACTGAGAGTGAGCAATCTCTGGAGATGGCAGTGGGGCAGGTTGCTGGCAGCCTGGGTTGCTGGCAGGCTGGGTGGCACTTATGGGGGAGCCTCCTTGTCCCCATCCTGTTTGGGAATGTCCTTATGGCTGAATCTGGGGCTGAGGAACAGCAGATGCAGGCAGAATTGACCCCTGGTCCTAAGAGCAGTATCTTCTCGGATTCTTGCGGGAATTAAGGAATAATTGAATACTTGGGGTTGGAAGATCATCTCCAACCCCCTTCAGTGAGGAGAGATATCTTGAAAAAGACCAGGGTGCTCAGAGCCCCACCCTGCCTGACCTTGAACACTTCCAGGGACAGAGCAGCCGCAGCTTCTCTGGGCAACCTGTGCCAAGGCCTCACCATCCTCAGTGTAAAAATTCCATCCTTCTACCTAGTTGAAACCTACCTTCTCTAAATTTAAAATCATCATTGCGATAGACCCTGCTAAAAAAGTTTGTCCCCGTGTCTCTTGGAAACCTCTTTTAGCTACTGGCTGGTCCTCTAAGAGAGCAAAAGAGGCTCTCTTCTCCAAGTGAACACCCCCAGCTCTCCCAGCCTGGCTCCAGAGCTGAGAGACTCCAGCCCTTGGAGCATCTCTGTGGCTTCCTCCAGTAGGTCCAAGCAGCAGGAGCTGGAAATCCTTCTCCAGGGTGTAATGAGCCGATGCATGTCTCCTCTTTGGCATAAAAAGCCACTGCAAAGAAGTTTTGGGGAGCCAGCCTTGGGCTACTGCCCCACCCTGGGAGCTTGGCAGACCCTGCATCCCCCTGAGCGAGACAGGATGCTTTATTTCCTCAGCAGCCGGGCGCTTGGCCGAGCATCCCTCAGCACTGTGCTCCCGACTCTTTCCGCTCCCATCTTAATAACTGTAAAGATCAGGGTTGCCAAGGTCTTCCCGTTGCTATAGTGAGATTAGATAGGGCAGAGCGCTGCATTCCCTCTGCTGAGGGGAGAAATCACTCCCATCCTTTCCCTGGGCTTCACCAGCCACGTTTTTTTTTCATCCACCAGCAGCTACTAATTGCACCTGAAAGACATGCCACGTTCACTGCAATTAATACTTCATAGCTTAAAAAAAAAATTCAAAAAAAAAAATTAAAAATGTAATTATGGAGGCATTTTCTCCTGGAACCAACTTAAAGAGATTCTCTGGCTGGAACGAGTTTACGGCACTAAACTGTGAAGTTAAAATATTTATCTTCATAAACACGTCACTCGAGCCGTGCTATTCCTCTCAGGGTCATTAGCAAGAGGCACGTTAGTCCAATCAGGAGGTGCCTGGGAGACAGAGATTTGCCTTTTGCTTATGGGCGGGGTTAGGAGATGATTTATTAAATGAATTTGAGAGCTGTGAGTCTGGCCAGACCTCTGAGTCAAACTGCTGTAGGAAAAAAAAAAAAATCCCACCAGCTGGAGCTTTTGCAGGCAGAAGATGGGGTGCAGTCGTTTCGGTAGTGTTGGTTGTTTGCTGATGTGGAGGTGTCCTCCCCAAAAACTCCCAAGGACGTACAGCAACTGATCCAGGGAGCCGTCATATTGCAGGAGGTAGTTTGCATTTTAATTTTCTTAGATTTAATTTTCGTTTTCTCAGCTTTTATTTTCACTTTCTCAGTTTTTATTTTAATTTCCTTGGTACACCTGTGGGGCTTGGGTGGGTTTATGTGAGAATTCAGGTGAGATTTCCCTGAGTGTAGGAGTGCACAGCTTGGGGCACGGCATGTTGTCATGCCCCTCCACCTCCTCTTTTGGATTCAAAATGTTGGTTTTGAGGCCATAAAGTTAAACCCCCAGTACCAGGCATGCCCTGGACAGTGATGCCTGTGATCTGCTCAGTGATTGGGGAGGGGATGGAGGGATTTAGGTAGTAGTGTGTTTTTTGGACTTGAGGTTGTATTTTGTGCGTGTTGAGTGCTGGCATGCCAGGACATGAAGTGAGGGTTGAAGGACATGGGGTTTTGGTGGTATGGTGCACTTCCCAGAACTCATTTATTTTCTGGGAAGCCAGAGGTGTTTGTGTTTGTGAACCTTTCTGCTCCTGAGAGTGGGGAGGAACATGCAAGGGAAGAGCTCATGGTGGCCCCTTATCTTGGGAAAAGGTCCTTGGCTGGTGACAGTGGCAGAGCCTGGTAAAGATTACTCAAGCTGTAGATCTGTCGCTGGGTTTTTCCTCTCTGAAATCCCCTTCCACTCCTTGGGTTCCCATCAATTTATTTATACAAACCACAGAGGCAATGTCGCAGGGTCTGAGCAAGATTGTTCCAGGGTCTTGCACCCCAGTTGATGCATGGGGCTCTCCCTGCTGCAGCTTAGGTAGCGGGGGAGAGAGGCTGAAGAAGTGTGTGCTACCTGCTGGGTAGCACAAGTTCAGAACAGAGAAAGGCAAAGAGCAAGATGCTCTTTGTGATGTGGGAAGGCTCTTGTGTCCCATCCTCTGAGCAGAGAGACATAGCCTGAGCAAGGGCAGAAATACTTCAGTCTTCCTTCCCAACAGCAAACCTTGACTTTGAGCGAAATTTTTGGAAACAGATCTCACTTAGAGCTGTCTTTACAAAGAAGACTGTTGTTAGAGACCCTGTTTTCTGTAGGAAAGTAGGTCTTGTAGACATTTTCCAGTAGGTCCCAGTTTGTATCATCTACCCACCTCTCTCCCACTCGCTGTCTGCCGACCTTCCCCGATGCGCTCAGTCTCATAGCCTGAGGTGTTTGTCAGGTGGGCTTTCCCTTTCTTTGCAGGCAGATTTGCAGTAGCAAACATCACTTGATGTTGACTGTCTGATCTGCTCTGCTTCAGCAACTTCAAACTTTGATTCTTTCCTTGCTCCCACTGCTGATCTTGGCTCAAGGTTGGACTGGGAAGCATCACCCAGTTCTTTGTTTGCATGGTTTTTCAGTAGGTTTGTCTGGTTTCGCTCAGTCCTCTGCCAGCAGTGATAGCATGGGGTGTGCTCAGCACTGATCACTTGAAAGAGGTGTATTTAAAGGTTGCATCCTGGTAAATAAAAGGCTGATAATTCTGTGATCAGGGAGAGCCTTCCTGCCAGACAAACCCAGATCTTTTGGCTGGGACCAGCAGGACCTAGCCACCATTTCTGGGGAGTTTTATTGGCTGCCCTTTTCCAGCAGAAGGTTCCTGCTGCTTGCAGCTGCCACAGACATCCTAGGTTTACAGGAACCTTTTGAAGGAGCTTCTGCCTCACCATGGTGTGGCCAAGTGTGGCATTGTAGCTGGTGTCTGAGACAGGTGGACCTGGATGATTTCTGGGCTCAGAAATCATCCTTTTTGATAGAAAACAGAGGAGGGAGTCCCTGGTATGTGCTCCTGGTTTGCCTTCTGTGCCAGTGGAATTGTGACTCTGCATGGGGAAGGGACCTGGTAGAACCCTGGCCCTGAAATGAAACCCACCTGTGGGTGGCCAGGAAGTCTCTTTCTGGAAAGCCACATGAGCTAAAGGGCATGGTTGCCCATGCTGGAGTGAGTTTATTACAGTTTTAGGGAGAAGAGTATTTTGGGATTGTGTAAAACTTGCTGTAAGGTTCTCTCAGGGGTTTCCAGGGATGCCTAAAACTTACTGGGATTTTTAGGGAAGGACCAAGACTACATGAAATGAGGAACTGGAGGGCTAGGGCAGATTACATGAGGGAAAATAAAGGGAAAAGCAGAATATAAGCAACTTCACATGGGGATAAGGATAGAGAGGTCACAGCTGGGAGGGAGGATGGATCTTGATGTGTAGGGGTGGGTACTGGAGGCTGGATGGCAGGAAGGTGTCTGGGCTGATGGTGGGTTGCTAAGGGGAATGGGAAGAAAACTAGCAGCAACAGGCTGAAAGGGAGCAATTCCATAGAGTGTTGTGAAACTACCACAGACTTTTGAGTGTGGGGCATGTCTTACCTGAAAAACTGAGTAGTGCTTAAGGCTGATAAACAATTCTAACTGTTCTGTGCTCTGTGAGAGAAGGGTGATGTGTTTGGGCAATATGTTCAGCCCTCATGCAGCCTGAGAAGCAGCAGATGCCCACAAGCAGGTAGGTACCAGCCACAGTGAAACCATCTGTGTGTGTGCTGCGTGGGGAATGTGGGGAAAAAGCTGGGAGCTTTGGGGTATTACAGGGCACCTGGAGCTGCTCTTTGGGTTTTGGGATGTCCAGTTCTCCAGCACTGTGGCTGGTGCTGCCAGCTGCAGTGCTCATCTCTCGCTCCCCAGGCCCTGCCAGAGGACATGCATTATGCATGGCCACTAAAACTCTCACCCTGTTGCTTCTGATTACAGGGAAATTACGGGTTACTGGGCCAGACTGTGCAGCCGGTGACGTCTGTGGGGCTTTGATGCCCCGAGCAGAATTTGGTCAATGATGCATTGCTAAGTGCAGGTGCTCGGCAGCAGCCTGACCTCAGCCCTGGAGCTCTTCGTTATCCCAAGCCTGGATTTCACAGGGAATTTTCAAGCCCTGAGACTTGCCTCAAATCGTTTGTATTATTTTTTTTTTTTACATTTTTTTTTTCTTGCAAAGCTTTGGCAAGGCTGTTCTGGGTGCTGTTTCCCGTGACTCAGACAGTAAATAGCAGTTGCTGTGCTCACCTGGTTTGCCTGCTAAAAATGAATGGGGAGCAGTTCAGGGGCTTGTTTCCTTCTTGTTTCCTTCTATTTCAGGCGAGTTCATCTCTGATTATGGGCTGTCAAACCTCAGAAATTCCTCACTGCCTGTCCAGTCTCTAATTTTTTATTTTATTTTAAATGAAACAGAAAAGGAACATAGCCCTCTTTCAGTGCAAAGTCATAAATACTCCTAGGAACAGGTGGATTTTGCAGGGCCCATGGAGTACAGCAGATGAAGCAGCATGCCTGAGTAGAGATACAAGCATGGGGAGCAGCCCAATTTTTTGGCAGTGGACAGTAAGTACCAAGAAGCTTTATTGTGAACGTGTCAAAATATTCACATGCAAGCTCCACAGATTTCCCTTGGGCCACTTGTTGTGACATGTTATACTGGGAATGTCATGAATGGGCTGTCTTTCTCTGCTGCTTTTAAGACCTACCAAACTGTAATTACAGTCATTATTTCAAGGCTGTTTCCCATTTTGGGGTGCCCAAGTGGGAAGGCAGAAGGATGGGGCTGAGCAATGAAGGCGTTGGAGTTGGTGTGGATTTACATCCCGGCAGGGCTGTGCTTGGTGTTGAAGGCTGGTGTGAGTCTGGGAGGAGGTGGTTGCACAGTCTGGGCTCTCACAATCACAAAGGCACACACAAGCACCGCTGCACACACTTTTATATTCATGCTGGACCACTGCCCCATGCGGTGTGGGACCGTGACGTGTCCGTCTGCCACGTGCTGGAGCTTGCTGGGATCACCTTTGCCTGCAGGGAACTGGGATAAGGCGGAGCATCTCTGCCATGGGAAAAGGCTGGGAGAGGTGGGAGTGTTCAGCCTCTCTCCAGGGAGACCTTAATGCCCCTTCCAGTGCCTGAAGGGTCTGTGTGAAAGAGTGGGATAGAGTCCTTAGCAGGGCCTGTTGCAATGGGACAAGAGATAACAGTTTTAAACTAAAAGGGAGTCTGTTTAAAGCGGGCAAAATGATGAAGGTTTTTATAATGAGGCTGGTGAAGCTCTGGCACAGGTTGCCCAGAAAGATAACACATGCCCCATCCCTGGAAGCATTCGAGGCCAGATTGAGTGGGGCTCTGAGCTACGAAGTCTAGTTGAAGAAGTTCCTGTTCATGGCAGGGGATTGAATTAGATGACCTTCAAATGCCCCTTCCAGTTCTAACCTTTCTATGATTTGTCCTGGATCCTGGCATCAGTCAGTTCTCACTTGCAGCTGGGAATGCTGCTGATCTCCACATTGCTGGAACAATGATTACAGGTGATTACAGACAGGTCAGCTTGTGGGAAGAAGTAAAATGAGGACAAAAGGAAAAAAGCTGACGTTGAGAGTTGTAATTCATCCCAGGAGGTGAGGGTTCCCTGGAGGGACACTGGGATGTTCCCTTTCTTTGGCCACTACCTGCATGTGTGACTACAACAGGTCACTCCAGGTTTTGTGTTTCCACTGCCTTTCTTGTGGAGCTTCTCTCTCCTTTTCCGGGGCTGGGATTGTTTTTGATGTTGCAAGTGAAGCAGTAGTAACTGGCCTAGCATGATAAATGCCCTCCTGGCAAGGTCTGTGTACCTCTCTGTAGTATGGTGAGGGAATTGTAAGGATGCAACATTCAGGCAATGCCCAAAGCCAGTAGCTGTGGTTCTTCTGACGTCTCTGTCCTTAAGGAGGTGGAGGATGTTAAGGTCTGCAGTGAAATGATCCTGATGTTACTAACTATCCAAACTTTTAGGTAGTTGCTTCATAAAACTTGCACAAAATGCCAGATTCAAAATAGCAAATGTCTTGGATTTTTCCCTTTTCAGATACAAGGAGCCCCAAAGTTTGTGACTTTGATCCTTGAAAACTTTATAGAAGGCAGCAATAGATTGGCATGGGTAGGGCAGTCACCTAGAAGGTGACTAGAAGGTAAGAGATAAATGAAGGAGTTTTTGGGCAGTGAAAAGGAGATGGGGAGCCTTAGACTGCTGGGCATCCAGTGAACCTAAATATAGCCAAGGAGTGTGCATCTTCATGAAAAGAGTGGTCAGACATTGGAAGGGGCTTCGCAGGGAGGCTTGGAGCCCCCATCCCTGGAGGTGTTCAAGGAACACCTGGACGTGGCACTGAGTGCTCTGGGCTGGGGACAAGGTGAGGATCAGGCACAGGTTGGACTCAATGGTCTGTGAGCTCTTTTCCAACCTGAATTCTTCCAGGATTCTGTGATCCCACTGGGATGTGGTATCATCACTGTGTACAGCTGGTGGGAGGTGGGAATGGCTGCAGAGAGGACTGGGGGTAAGGGACTGGCAGCCAAGGCAGGAGCACAGAGCTCAGTCTGTTCTGCCAGGAGGCTGGAGTGGAACGCTGTGCTGCTGGGGCTCATTTCTGCTGATGAGCAAAGGGCAAGGCTTCAGGTCCAGCTGCTCCATTGGTGGGTGGATGCTTGAGGACAGAACAAGCTTGGCTTAATGAAAAGTAATTCCAATCTGGGAAGAAGAGTGCTTTTATTCTCCCTTTTAAATCTTCTTTGGGTTCTTCACAATTAATTTCTGCTCAGGCTCCATGCATAACCTTGACCAAGCCACTCTAGGCTGAGTTACATGAAATTGATTTTGGTGGGTACCTAAATAAAGGGCTGGAGTCTCTTGTTTATCTGGTCCTCAGCTGCGAAGCCTATAAGTTAATTCCATGTGGGAGGCTCAAGCACATAGGCTCGAGCATTCTTACATTTTAATTGAATTCCTGAGCTCTTTTTTCCAACTGGGGAAGGCAGAGACAATACTCTTCTCCCAGGCTCTGGGTGATTTATAAAGCACCTGGAAATATGGGGCTGCAACAGCTTGTAGCTTTTAGAAAAGGTGGAGGGGAATTGGCCAAGGTACTCCTTGAGATTGTAATCTGTAAAGCCAGCTGATGCCCATGATCACAGACAGCTGAGGGTGGATCTTTCAGGTCTCTACTGCTCCAGCTCTTTGCTTGTCTGTGGGTGGAGGTGGCTGGAATTTCAGGCCACAGATCCCCAGGAGGCCATCTGAGCAAGTTTATTTTGCTGTAGTTTCTTGCTTCTAGTCAAGAGGCCTCCTCCCTTCCCCTTCAAACCCTTCCTCTGCTCTGCGTTTCCTCCTCTGAAATCCTGTTTCCTTCTTCCCACCAAGGTTCCCTCCCTACCAAGAAAATCCAAGCTGCTTGTTTTAATGTTTGAGATAGATACAACGTGTGATTGAGGGTCTGGGCACCTCTATTTCAAAATGACTGCAGTGTTTCTTCGGTTTTTTCCAAAGAGTTACTGCCTGCAGCTATTAGCCAGGCATCTTGGAGAAGGTGATTCTGTGCTGGGGTTCGGAGAGTGATGAAATGCGTGCTGGTGATTCCCTTCTGAGGGTTTTCCAAGCCCTCCTTCCCACCTCCACATACCCAGGGAACAGTCTGGAGGAGTACCAGCTCTCGGTTCTCCTCGTTTTGCTCTCATTTAGAAGGGCACAGCTCTGATCTGTGCTGCTGAGAGCATTGCCCCTGCGTGGTAATGGAGGAGTAAGTGAGAGTTTTTTAATCACTTATTCCAAGTGTAATTCCCAGGCTGTTCTGAGTCACGTCAAGAGCTGCAAAGCGAGGCAGCCCGGTCCCTCGCGCTGGCGGTCGATGACATTGGTGAGGAAGAGCACTCCCAGCCCTGCCTGCCGTGCCCTGCCTCTGCACACACAGCTGGGAAAAACGAGTGCCCTGTCTGGTAGGAAAAAGAAATGCAAGGGGTAAAACCTGAGCCAGAGGGCGATTTGCCGGGGTGACAGTAAGTGTGGCTCTTGAAAATTGTCTCGGGGTCGTGTTGCAGGTCTGGGGCGTGGTGCAGAGCACACACACAAGCACGGCAGGACACTGTCAGGGGAGGCTGTGGTTCAGGAGGTACCATCTCCCTGCCACACAGAGTGCTGTTAGGCAGTGCAAAGATGTGGCTGTTGGAGAAAGAAGAAGAGGGATGCAGTGGTGCCTGCTGATGCTGCCTGGAGAAGTGGTGGATGCTCCATCCCTGAAAATATTCAAGACCAGTTTGGGCAGGACTCTGAGCCTGATGTGGCTGAAGATGTCCCTGCCTGTGGCAGGGATGTTAAACTAGATGACCTGTAAAGATCCCTTCCAATCTGAAGTTCTGTGATTCTGTGATTCCCATGAGCTCTTTGTTTCCCATAAAGCTGATTTGGGTGGAAGCCAGGGAAGCATCAAGCTAGGTCTGTGTGTGCCCAGATATGCTCAGTGGGGAGAAGCAGTCTCCTAGGAGAAATAAGAGATTTTGGGAAGGAAACATCTCATCTCCCTCAACCCAGCAGGCTGGGAGAGATTGAGTTTAACTTCTCATTATTGCAGTTGCACTCAGGAGACGAGGCAGTTTTACTTTGTTTTGATATTAAAGACATTCTTTAAAGAACTGGCAGCCCATAGACTGTCACTTTTATAGTTAAAACATTGTAGCTGCTTGCCTGGGGTGTATTTGAGAACAGCAAGGAAGAGACTGTATTAGATTAATAAGTGAAGGTTTAATTAATTGTCATTATTGCATAATAGTGTCCTCTAATTAATAGGTAATGGGCAGCCTCTGAATTAATGCACAAGTAGGGTCTCCAGTGATGCCATCAGAGAAGGGTTTTATTGCTGGGAAGTGAAGTTTTGCTTCGTCTTTTTAGTAAATTTAGTAACTGTGAGAGCCAAAGGGTGTCTGTGACAGTGTGTGCTGTGCCTGGAGTGGCAGGGTCTTTTAGGGACGGCACGCATCTTCTCTAAATGCATCAGACCTGGAATGCAACCAGGGTTTTGTTCAAGTCTGTTGCTGGCTTACTGCAGGCAGAGGCCAGACAAGGAGCTGTTCTTGGGTTTTGTTCTGCCTTCAGTAGCTTGGAATGTGGTTGCTCATATTGTGGCCATGGTTTTCCTCTTATTTTTTTCTTAAAAATTCCCCATGCTGTCATTTTGGTGTCCCTTCTTCAGCTGGTGGGTTCTTTTCTCCTGCTCTACAGGCGCAGGAATTGTTCACAGATACACAGATACGTGCTGGAGGAGATCTCTTTTTCCATCTCTATTTCTCCCTTCTATTGTATGCTTTTTAATGCTATCAGCATCCTGAAGAGTTCACCATGGGAGAGGAAACAGGCAGAGGGATGCAGATGTGGGACAACACTGTGGAAGCAATGGGGCATAGATCCAGGATAGCATTTCTTCATTTTCCTATCAAACCACCCTAGACCTGTCCCACCTTAATTTTAAAGTATTTTCTGTCCCTGGTAAGCTTAGTAATTAAAGCACTCTTCCATACATCCTAATGTGCACTTAGACATTGGCATGGGTTTCCCACAGAAGCTGTGGCTACTCCTGGATCCCTGGCAGTGTCCAAGGCCAGGTTTGGATGGGGGTTGGAGCAACCTGGGACAGTGGAAGGTGTCCCTGCCCATGGCAGGGGGTGGCACTGGATGAGCTTTAAGGTCCCCTCCAACCCAAACCATTCTGTGATGTTATTTCCTTCAGTGATAATCCTGCGGCTTTCAGAGAGAGGGGTGTGGACGTGCCTTTGGCTCTCATGGAATTTGCACCTGCTCGTACCAGCAGAGAGCTGAGACCTTAGAGCTGATTTAATTTTCTTTCAGTTAATCCACCCCCTATCTTCAAATGAAAACTTCAGCTATTTACCCAGGGAGTTTTTCCTCTCGTTTTCCACTGAACTCTTGTGAGATGCCATGATCTTCAAGTAATGGTTATAGGCTCTGTCAGAGGAGAAGCATCATTCTGACAGACAGCAGGTATTTTGGAAATAAACGACAGAGGGAAAAAAAAAAAAGGACCAGGTTGTGGAAGTAAAAAATGTGTATTTTTGTTGCTTTGTGGTTGCAAACAATGTCTCCTCACCAAAGGCATCTCTTCAAGAGAGGAAGCACAATTTGGCTAAAATTGCTTGAATGAGGTCATAAAATTATACTCCATGAATGGTCCTGTTATTCACAAAGGACAGTTGTTTGGATGGAAACTGCTGAAGAGCTTTCATTGGTACAGTGGGGAAAAGAGAGAGATTTCATGAGCCTCCCACAGTTTAGCTGCTGAGGGGTTTAATACTGATGTAACAGCCAAATACTCTGTTAGAGACCATTTGTACTCTGCTGTACCCTAGGGGCTGTTGCTCCTTGGATGTCATCTTGAGCAGATCTCATCAGATACTGCTTGTGAGAAAGTGCATTTGTGTTATTCCTTAAATATCCAGGTGTATCCAGCACCCCCTCTTCCAACGCCTGGGGCTCCTCCTTGCCATTTCTCCTTTAGGTGAGCCCCTGCTCATGCATGGGGTGTTTATGGATGTGGGTTTGGTGGGAGAAATCCCCTCGTGCAGTAGGATGCAGGGGATACTCCACTCACCTGGAATGACAGAGAACTCCTACAGGATCAAAATAGTTACCGAAATTATCTGCTGTGCCAATCAACAGGGCCAGGGCTTCCTCTTGCAGAAGAAGTCAAGGAACCTTTAGTGCATCTTTTCTGGAAGAGTGCACGTGCATCAAACCTTGGATATGCCGCCTAAGTGCATTTGTCCAGTACTAACACACCTGGAGTGCTCAAGAGGATTTCCTTCATACGCTTGGTTTTTGCAGCTGGAGGATTTGAGTTGATGAAAAGCCCAGATCTGACTTTATACCAACAGGGTTTTAGTTCAGGAGTCCAGAGAAAAGGAGCAGCCTCTTTAGGAATATTAAACTGACAGAGGGCAGGTTCACATTAGATATTAGGAAGAAATTCTTGGCTGTGAGGATGGGGAGGCCCTGGCACAGGGTGCCCAGAGCAGCTGTGGCTGCCCCTGGATCCCTGGCAGTGTCCAAGGGCAGATTGGACAGGGCTTGGAGCAGCCTGGGACAGTGAATGGTGTCCCTGCCCATGACAGGGTGTGGGACGGGGTGAGCTTTAAGGTTCCTTTCAACACAAATCATTTTAGGATTCCCAGAAGCCCTGTATTTCTCATAAGATTGCTTTTTAATTTTTTTTGTAGTTCAGCAGATGAAGAGCCAACTTCATTTAATAAGGGATATTGGCTGAGCTTCAGGGCATGGATTAAATACAGCAGTGTGTGGGGAATGGAGAAAAGGCTGAATGCGAAGAGGCTGGTTCTTCTGTCCCTAACCTCAAAAAAAGCAAGAAGTAAAGGGATCCAGAGAAAGGACAACAGGAGAGAAAAGCAAAATATAGATCTTTCTCTTTATTTTATTTTTTCCTTTTTTTTTTTTTTTCTATTGCATTAGTTCTTTTTTTCTGCAGGTGTCTTACAAAAGCAGTGTTTTGTCATCTTCTGAATTTCATACCTCCTGTGTCCGTGCCAGGATACCTGCTTTTATATGGTGGACAATGGGAGTGCAGCTGGCACTGAGCCGAAGCCTGAGCTGTTCTGTACCTCATGTGGATTTAAGTTCAAATAAATAGTTTGACTCACTCAAGGAGTGAATCAGAAGAAGGAAGTAGAGCCTCTAGCCTACAAGCACCGTGCTGTGCAAGCAAGGTGTATAAACATGTTAAGTTTTTCTTAAGTGTGAAGCAGTTCAGTGTGAAGCTTGTGCTGGAGCAGAGTTGGCATTTCAGACCCGCCATAGCCCTGCTCAGGAGAGTGTGAGGATATTGTGGTTTAAACCTGATATAATAGACATCCAGGAGAGAAGAAGTTTGTTGTCTGTCCTGTTCTCAGATCTGTCTTTGGTGGTAAGTGCTTTCAGTATGAGTGGACTGCAGTATTAAAGAGTAAAAACAAGGAAGGCATCCCCCTGGAGACTCCACAGCAGAGTGGGGATAAGGTGATGATCCTGTGTTCAGATTTCTTGCTGTTGGAAAACGTTGGTGCCTTGCTGGTGATGGCTGGGGACAGATTCTCCTGGCCAAGACTGACTTGGGTCCCTGTCACACAGCGAAGTCACAGCAACATGGTGATGGATTTCAGCCTGCTGGTTTCTCTTAGCCATTGTCTGTCCAAGCTGGATTGGAAACACTGAGTGTGACCTAGAGGAGTGGTTTTAGTTTTAAACTAAAAGAGGAGAGATTTAGAATAAGTATTGGGAAGGAATTCCTGGCTGGGAGGGTGGGGAGGCCCTGGCACAGGGTGCCAGAGAAGCTGTGGCTGCCCCAACCCTGAAAGTGTCCAAGCTGGATGAGGCCTGGAGCAACCTGGATATCATTCCCATGGTGGTTGGGATTGGAACAAAATTATTTTTATGGTCCCTTCCAACCCAAACTGTTCTGTGTGACATCTTCTGGAAACACAGTTGTAGGACAGCTCCACCAGGTTGTACAGCCCAGGTTCCTGGTGAGCTCTGCAGCTTCCTTGGGGTCTCTGCTGAGTCCTACCAGCAGCCTCTTGGAAAACCAGAAGGGGTATGACCACTCTGTCCCCAGAAGTCTTCAGCAAGGCCTCAGGCTGATGGATGTGCTTATCTGCATGAGTATTACTCATCTGAGGAGGGGCTGTGGGATGATACCCTTGGTTGTCATTGCTGCCTGGTTTTGTCATGCCTCCAAAGCCTTGCAAATCACTCAAGGCGTGCCATGGTCATCTGTGTATGAGAGGCAAGATCTACTCAGAAATTGTTTTTATTATGTGTTGGTGATAGCAGATAAATAATGTTCACTCTAGCTTGTGCACAGGGAGATGGTTTCTTCCTGCACCTTCAAATGAGGTGATTAATAACAACCATTAATCCCCATGAATGACAGCAATATATTAGGAGAAAAACACATGTTAAAATAATTTGAGAGGCTGTTGTTGGGTCATAGGCTAACTCGTTCTCTTCATATATAATATTTTCATAAGGTATAAATATTTCTAGGCTTGAGATGTTGGCTGGAGATCAAGTTTTCGGTATCAGCGTCACTGTCTGGACCAAAACTGAACTGAACTTTCAGTGTAAGTTAATTAAAGTAGATTTAGATTGGATATTAGGAAGAAATTTCATAATGTGAGTGTGGTGAGGCCCTGGCACAGTTTTCCCAGAGCAGCTGTGGCTGCCTCTTGATCCCTGGAAATGCCCAAGGCCAGGCTGGACAGGGTTTGGAACAGCCTGGGACAGTGAAAAGTGTCCCTGACCATGGCAGGGAGTGGGATGGGATGAGCTTTAAGGCTTATTCCAATCTAAACCATTCTGGGATTCTGTGAATTTAAAAGTTGGATTTCAGAAAGCCTGGACTATTCATAAGCTTAAATTGAATTTGGCAACTGGATATGTTGAAAATCCCCAGGGGGAGCTAATTTATATTTAATGTCCAGGCATTTCAAGTGAAATGTCAGAATGAAATGTGTCATTTTGGAAATGCCAAAACATTTTCTTTTTGACAGCTTCTCAATGAAGCTTTTCAACTTTTTGTTTGAGAATTACAGTTAACAGTTAGAAGGAGGAAAGATTAAACAAGACTTTGGTAGTAATGGATAAGACATTTAGTTTTGATTCAAACAAAACGTGGAGGGGTGTCAAGCTTTTCCTTTTTTTTTCTCTGTTGCTGAACCTCTTTCACTTCCCCCTAGATCTGTTTCTCATTGACTCAAGACATTTTCCTCCTACTTTTAATACAAGTAGGACATGTCATTAGATTAAAAAAAAAAACAACTCACCTCCTCCAGCTCCTGGAACTCCCTGGTTTGGAATTTGTGAAAACAACTGATGGAAAACTCGTGCAGGAATATGTAAACCAGCTCATTATGTGTGGTGATCCTAAATTCAGAATTTCATGGCAGGGCTGTAGGACTGCCCATGCTGCCCAGGGCAGCATCCCAGCCCTCCCTGGTCATCCTGGGCTCTTCAGTAAAGCAGGTGAGGCCCTGGTGAATCCACTAGCAGGAGTTACTGAGGCATCATTCCAGGGCTGGAGGAGGTGATGAGACACCTTGGCGAGTTGACACTACTGCTGAGTGAGTGTTGTCCTGACTGAGTCCACCCAGTACAGTGAGGTGGTGGATTCCCCATCCCTGGCAGTGTCCAAGGCCAGGCTTGGAGCAGCCTGGGATAGTGGAAGGTGTCCCTGCCATGGCGGGGGTGGAACAGGGTGGTCCCTTCCAACCCAAGCTGCTGTATGACTTTACAATCCTGAGCTGCTGCACTGCCCATTCTCTCTCAGTGCCATCTTCCCACCCTCCTAAAAGCAAAGCCTGTGATTTTTTTCAGGTCAATGCCTCTTTTTATTTTGGAGGGTCAACTTGACAGACATCTCAGTGATGCGAGATGTTTTCCTTTGTGGGGCTTGTTGCCACGTGTCTGGTGGTGGAGTGACAGCATTCTCAAGCTGGGGTCTGCAGTGAGCCATTGATCTTGATGTACCCTCTTTGCAGGCAGTAATATGTGTTCTTTCCTTAGCATTTTGGGCAGGAGATGCATCATGCTGCATGCTGGAGCCTGGGGAGGAGCATCATCAAAATGAGGAATGCCAGAGGTTTAATTGGTCCTTGAGGATCAGCCCCCAGCTCGTTTCTGTCTTCAGCTCCTTTCCACTGTAGTTGTTCCCCTGGGTCTGAAGAATTGGTATGAAAAAAGAGTTTTCCATCGCAGCGAGTCTCAACTAATTTTATTCTGTGTTCTGGAGGAAACTGTGCAATATTCAGTAGGCAGAAACAGATGAAATTGGGGGAAAAAAAGAAGAAATCACAGGGTTGTCCAGAAATTACCCTGAAAAATCTGCTGATTTTTCAGACCAGAGCATGAAATCCTTTGCACCTTGCTCCCCTGTTTGAACCACCCCTCAGCAGTCTGGGGGCTGTAATTCTCTGCTGTGTTATCATCTGCTCCCACGAGGCAGAGAGCAGCCTTCTCCTGCCAAAACACTGGCAGGCTTTTTGCAAGGGCAACACTACCAAACAGAGGAGCTCAGGATGCTGGAGGTCAGGGCTGGACATGTTGACTTCCTTTACCCTAATAAACAGGCTAAGCTTCCAGATGCAGCCCAAAAGCAAGTGTGTGGTGGTGGGGGAGGCAGAGAGAGTTGGGATGTGTGGAGGGGTGAGTGATCCCTCTGGAATTGCTGGAGAATTCCCGTGCCCACTGGCGACTGGGAGCTGTCAACGCCACGGCGGGCGAGATGGAGGTCACAAACCTCTGGAGGAACATTTTGCACAGTGTGGATCCAGCAGCTGTCATCCACATCCGAGGTTTGGGAAGAGCTGTGTGCAGGGGGATGGCAGCAGCCTCGTAGCTTTTGTTTCTTTAATTGCTAACAGCAAGGCACTGCTGTTCTCTGGAGGAGAGGGGAGATGCTCAGGTTTATATTAGCTCTTCTCCCATTACTTTTACCTGGCTTGCCTCAGTCTCTGATGCTGAGCTCTGGAGGATTTTCATGCTGTTAAAATAGAATTAGCCAGCACCAGTGAGGGATTTTTTTTTTTAAAACTTTTTTAACTGCGAGACAGCAATAGGGAAATGTCACCAAACATTTGCTTGGTTCTGCCTTCAGGTTGGTGTAGCAGGGCTTTCAGATGGTTGCCCATATGTGGGGAAAACACATTTTATGTTACTCATACTGCAAGCAGCTGTGTCTGGAAAAGGCAGCCTTCAGCTCTCTTTTCTACAGGGTGCAAGGCAAAATTTATTTTCTGTTTTCTCTAAGCCTTGTCCAGCCTGGCCTTGGAACTTCCAGGGATCCAGGGGCAGCCACAGCTGCTCTGGGCACCCTGTGCCAGGGCCTCCCCACCCTCCCAGCCAGCAATTCCTTCCCAAGATCCCATCTGGCCCTGCCCTCTGCCACTGGGAAGCCATTGCCTGTGTCCTGTCCCTCCATGGCCTGTCCCCAGTCCCTGTGCAGCTCTCCTGGAGCCCCTGCAGGCCCTGCCAGGGGCTCTGAGCTCTCCCTGGAGCCTTCTCTTGTGCAGCTGAGCAGCCCCAGCTGTCCCAGGCTGGCTCCAGAGCAGAGGGGCTCCAGCCCTGGCAGCAGCTCCGTGGCCTCCTCTGGGCTGGCTGCAGCAGCTCCAGGTCCTTTCCTGTGCTGAGGACCCCAGAGGTGCATGTGGGACTCTAGATGGAGTTGTACTGGAGCAGAGGGATAGAGTCCTCTCCTTTGACCTGCTGGCAATATCTCTTCAGATATCCTCTGGTGTAGTGGGTTGATCCTGGCTTGATTTCAGGCGCCCATCAAAACAGCTTTCTCACTCCCCTCCACAGCTGGACTGGGGAGAGAAAATATAATGAAGAATTTGTGCATGAAGAACTGAGAGAGGTCCCTCAGCAAATACCATTGTGGGCAAAATCCAGCTTGGTAATATTATTTGAATTGATTAACAACAAAATCAGAGCAGGATAATGAGAAGTAAAAACAGACCTTAAAACGCTTTCCCTCCATCATTCTCTCCTCTCCCAGTGGCACGAGGACACGGGGAATGAGAGTTATGGTCAGTTCAGAACAAGACGTTCCTGCCACTCCTCAGGGAAAGAAGTCAGAGTCCTTCCCCTGCTCCAGTGTGGCATCCCTCCCAGAGCAGACAGTTTCCCATTAGCTTCTCCAGTGAGTCCATCCCATGGGCAACAATTCCCCATGAACTTCTGCAGCGTGGGTCACTCTTCCAAGGGGTGCAGTCCTTCAAGGACAGGCTGCTCCAGCTGGGGCTCCCCTCTCCACAGGCTTCCCACAGGCTCACAGCCTCTCTGGGGCATCCCCCTGCTCCGGCGTGGGTTCTTGCANACAGGCTCACAGCCTCTCTGGGGCATCCCCCTGCTCCGGCGTGGGTTCTTGCAGGGGCTGCAGGTGCATCTCTGCATCCCTGGTGCCCTGCATGGGCTGCAGGGCACAGCTGCCTCTCCATGGGCTGCCCCACAGGCTGCAGGGGAATCTCAGCTCTGGCACCTGGAACAGCTCCTGCCCCTCCTTTTCCACTGCCCTTGGTGTCTGCAGAGTTCTCACGTGTTCTCACCCTGCTCTTCTGTGAATTACAACTGCCAATGACTGGTAACCATTTTATTTTCTTCTTAAATCTGCTATCCCATAGAGGCATCCCCATCATTCCTGATGGGCTTGGCCTTGGGTCTGACCTGGAGCTGGCTGGCGCTGGCTCTGCTGGACATGGGGGAAGCTTCTGGGAGCTTCTCACAGGAACCACCCTTGCAACTATCAAAACCTGACCATGCAAACCAAATAATCCTGGGTACGAGCATTTTCTACCCACACACCCACAGGCAGGTGTGAAGCCCCCATGGACACTGGGATCTCCCATCCATCAGCTTGTGAACCGATTCAGTGTCTTCTGGGTGGTCAGGGCTTGCTCTTGCAACCTGTGCCGTAGTTATCCTTCCCCAAACCCAGCAGGATCTGTGCCAAAGTAGCACATGCTTGTCTGGCTGAATAAAAAGAACAACCCACCCTTGAGCCTATTTAGGGTGCTTGTGATTTATTTTTTTCTTTGTACAGTGCAAAATGGTGAATGCCTGTGTGGCAATACAAAGCAAGAAGAGAAATGCTGCAAAGTGCTGATTTCTTCTTCATGTGGACACAGCAAGGGTTCACTCAGAGGTCTGGGGGGAACAGTGTTTTTGTGATTCTGTAAATGGCTGCACTCAAAGGCGGTAATTTGAATTTCTCTAGTCCCTAGTATATATTATATATGTTTTTTTAATGTTTATATTTATTAGCCTGGATATATCCAGTGGTGAGGCTTTGGCTTACCCATCCCCCCATCCCTTGTTAGCAGGATGCTTCTGTTACTTTTTGAGATGAAAGGTGCCCCAGAAATGTAAACCACCGATGAACTGTGCTCCTTTTAATGTAAAATAGTAATAATAAATACTGTCTTGCTGTTCCCCTCATTCCTTGTCATCACAAAGCACTCCATAAATTGCACTCCAGCCTCTTGCATTCCAGCTGTTGTGCGCACCGAGACACAGCCGTGCGTGGGAATAAAAGAAATACTACCTTTGGGGTCATTGCTGATGTTACCCACAGGTTAATGTGAGTGGTTTGTATTTCCCTTCACTCCCCCTTAATCCAGTCTCTGATCCATGTTGATCTGGAGGCTGAGTTCACCCTGCAGCAGTTTATACATTCATCTCAGTTGAGTCCTAATAGCAGCTGGCACAGTGGCTGTCTTGCATCCCTCTGGCCTGGGCAGAGTCAGCGACCTGGTCTCTGCTCACCAGGCAGCAGATGGAGGCTCAGTGGAATCTTGGGTGTTCACCTGTCCTAGAAGTGGGAGAGGGTTGTGTTTTTGACAGCCTTGCTTTGCTGCCTTTTCCCATGGATTTTAAACTGACGCCTGGCGCGATGCGATGCTCAGGTTTCCCTTTGGCAGGCACTGTTCCTCTCCTCCTGGGCCTGGGTCTTTGCTCATGGAGGAGAGTCTCAGCCATCCCTGTATCATGTTTTCCTTCTGTCAGCCGCACCTCCTTCCCATCCCGCATCCACTCAGAGGGTGAGTGTTTTGGAAGGAGGGATGAGTGTGCCTGAGCTCTGCAATGTCTCCATGGGGAGCTCCTGGCTCCTCAGAACATCCTCTAGCTCCTTAATTGTCCTTCCTTCCTCATCCTCATGCTTTTGGCCCGGGAGAGAACATCAGCCAGTAAGTCAGATGCTGTCCTGGCCCATGTACAGCAGTTGAAATTCCCCAAGTGAAATTAATTTTTTAATTTCATTAGACATGCAAAACTCTTTCCTAGCACAGAACCAAATTTATATTTTGAAATCATAAAATGGTTTGGTTTGTGAAGGCCATCTAGTCTGCTTGTAATGGGCAGGGACATCTGCTATTAGACCAGGATGCTCAGAGCCCCATCCCATCAGCACTTGAATGTTTCCAGGGATGGGACAGCCGCCTTCTGAGGGGTCTTCTTTGTCCTCCAAAACTGGAAGGCTAAAGACTTAGCTGATTCTCAGCTGAAAAGTGGCCTCCACACTCATTTGCTGGGGCTCAGGCATATCCCAATTATCCAAATTCAGACCAGGTTCCCGTGATCTGGTCACAGCCTGGGGGACGATAACCTCCATCACAAAGGTCCAATCCAGCAGCCTGGGTTATTTTAAAGCAGGTAAGTGGAAGAGCCCACTGAGATAAATGCTCAGGTAATCACACAGGTCCAAACTGTGAAACCACCTTATGTCATCAAAGCAATTTGAAAATCAATTTGATGTCTGGCAGGGAGGCAGACACATTGGATCCCTTCGGCGTTCATTAGCATTCAGGTGGCAGCACTCTGCCAAAGCTGCTTTTTCTGGGAAAGCTATTGAAAAAAAAATCAAAGGAGGGGGAAAAAATTAAAATTAGGCATTAACCATAATTTCCTCTCATTAAAGGTAACAACAGCCTCAGCACCAGTCTGGAATGGGGCTGGTTGATGGGTTTTCAAGGTGGGGAAACAGAGTGCACACCACATAAGTGAAGTGATGATCAAATAAGAAAGCAAATGAGGATCCCCCCTCATTTTTAACAAAGGCAGGAGCGGGGCAGAGTGGTTTAACTGAGCAGTTAGAAAATTGGAGGTCAAAGCCTGACATGGCTATTGATGAATTGAGGGTGTTGGAAGAAGAGTAGCAGACATCATGAGTGGGCTGTAGGGACTGAAACATGAAGCAAGATTAAAAGAAGTTAAGTACCTGGAGGTGGTGTGGCTGTGCAGCAGTGAGGTGAACCATAATTACAGTCACCACATGCTGCAGACTGGAGAGAGACCAAGGGAGAGAGGATCAGAGTGGGGTAAGGCAGAGGAAGTGGGGGAAGATTCGTGGTTTTGAATCTGTTTGTTCCAGATGTGTTTGGGTAGGTTGTGTGGTGCAGCACCTGCTGGTCACTTCTTTTTTGCCATCTCCTCCTGAGTTTATTCTAGCTCATACCCTGATGTTTCCCATACAGCCTTAGGTCATTAATGAAGGGCTGGATTGTGCTCTGCTGGCTGAGGATGAGACTTGGGCAGCCTGCTATAAAGCATCCTCATGGACACGGATTTCAATGCTTGAACGAGCACACCCTTTGAGGCTCTGGCCTGGTGATTCATACCATGTAAGACATACTGGGCAGGGTGCTGGGATGGAGCTGGCTTAGGGCTGGTAGTAGCTCTCAGAATGGGGTTCCTGCCTGGTATTGTCAGGTGTCAGGCTCCCACTGCAGCTTTTCTTGCAGTGGTGTCACTTAGTTGCTCTCCCTTGATGAGGTCGCTTGTGCTCATGAAGGCTTTATGAACTTCATATATTCCTGTCATCATGCCTCCCTTGGAAACTAGAGTGAGGATGATGCCATGGGCAGGTAATGTATTGAAAATTGGAGGTGCAGAGACTTGCATGTATTTTTTTTATTAAGCTTTCTGGTTTACAAAGGCAAGCTCTAAATGAATCCCTAACGACTGTGACTGCAAAATTATCTCCATGAATCTGAGCATAGTAGCACCTCCCTGAGTCTGCAGGTAGCCTGAGACAGTAAAATAATGAATGAGCACTTCTGCCTCTTAGCAGATGCTTCAGGGAGCTCAGCTTGGTGACTTTGCCTTGACTGGTCTTGACTAACTTTTCCCCTGATGATTATTTTGGTGTCTTAAGTGGCAAAAGGAATGGACCAAGGGGTGGCATGAGGGTTGTAGCTAGGTGACCTTTAAGGTTCCTTCCAACCCAGACTATTCTCTGATTATTCTAAATCACCCAAAGCCTGCTAGTGCCATATATTTTTCCATGTTTGTACTGACTGCATGATCAATTAATTGATTGAAGCCATGTTTGCATGTAACATTTTTCATCTGGCTTCTCAAGGAAACAAGTCAGAGACCTGGCTCTTTCCCATCAGTAATTCTTGAACCATGAAGTGGGTAAGGATCGGGTCTATTGGAGGACTAGGAATAATTTGAAGTGCTCGGATTTCTTCAGAATAAGTATCTTGCCAGAGACCCTAATGACCCGAGTGAGGAAACATCTGCAGTGATATGAGACACACCAGTGATGGCAGAGCCATGCCATGTGGTTGCCACCCAACTGCAGATGGGTGGATGCTTTTAAACAAATTAATCCTAAGGGTGCCAGCAGTCTCTATGCAGCCAGACACTCCTGGGATAAATCCTGGACCTAATTCCGAGCTGTCTGGCATCTCATGCAGTCATCCAGCTTCGGCAGAGCAGGGACAGGGCGCAGCCTCACTGCGAGGCACTGAGGGACCGGACCTTTTGCATGTGTCTGAGCTGGGCAGACGCGAGTCTTGAGTCAAATTAAGAACTTGTGAGTTCGCTAGACATGACTAAGGGTTGCTTGGGTTAATGGAAAAGTTGAGCAGAGCTTAATTGTTCCTGCACAAAGAGCACATGGAGGAGCTAAGGAGGCGATCAGAATGGATGTGTGTAATGTGTCGCTTGTGTGCTTGTAGGGTGGGAGGGAGTAGATAAGCCAGCATCACTTTAGAAAAACTATAAAACTAAGACTCAGAAGCTTTTACTCTGATGGCTGTTGGTGCCACAGTAGCTGCAGCAGGGAGCTGGCTTGGGATGCTGTAGTTCAATTTTTTTATTTTTTAACACGTTTGCTTTATATGGGGGAGATTTTGTGCCAAATGAGAGACCATGTGCTGGTGACAATTTTGCTGTGTGCCATGTGGCTGATATAGAGCCTGTGTGGATGGGTGGGATATTGTCTAAGTGCCTGCAGACCCTGTCAGCTGGGTGCTGCTGGACACATGGACTGAACCACAGGCCTGCCATGGAAGTTGGGCAGTGACACAGAGAGGGTCAAGAACTTCCTCCCAATGTCTTCTCCAGCTATCCTAGAATCCTACAGTAGTTTTGTGTTGGGAGGGATCTTAAGGATCACCTACTTCCATGCCCCTGCCATGGGTAGGGACACCTTCCACTAAACCAGGTTGGAGTGACAGAGCCCAAGGGTAGAGGGTGGGGGGTGAGCAGCCTTCAAATCTCTCAGCAAAGCCTCCTGCCTCCTCTGAAACCTCTCCATCCCATGAGAAGATGTGTTTGTGCCTCCCACCTTTCTGTTACTTAAACCCTTGGTTTCCATGACCAGCCTCACCTCTTTGCTTGCCCATCACTTGCTGATTTGTTTTGCAGCTATTTGGGAAGGTGAGAAAAGAGGCAGAGAAGAGAGAAGGGGCTGGGAAAGGCATGCAATTGTTGGAGTGAGTGGTCAGATCCCTGCTGTTGCCCCAAGGGGAAACAGGGACACCAAGTTGAGCGTGAGGAGCCCCAGCCAGCATCCACAGCCCTCCATCACAGCGGTGAGGAGTCAAGGAGAATTTACTAAGTGTTATATCTGCACAGAAAAACATACTCTATGCAGAAACATCATGAGGTGAAATAAAAATTTTATACGTCTTTTCTTTTTCTTTCTCCCTCTTTTACGCCTCGGTAGCACACACTGAAGTTGTCTGGGTGGATCTGATCTCAGCGCTTGGGTCATTTTATGACTGTTCTTGCTGTTTTCATGGGAGTCAAGTGATTTATGAGCATCTTTGCAGATCTGGGCCTTTAGCTAATATCGAAGTGCACACCCACGCCTGCCACTATGGCAACATCTAATAACCCCAGTGTAGAAAAATATTTCTTTTTCATTGTAGCAGTTAAGCTGGAATTTCTGAGAGGACTGATGGCATGAAGTGCTGAACTCCCACCCAGGTAAATAAGAGTTGAGCATGTTATTCTTTCCAGTTCCCTTTTTGACGAATTCCATGGAGCGTGTCTCTGCTGATGGTTGATTGTGTGGGGAGAGGAGGCAGCTGGAGCCTGGGTGGCTTCCTGACAGCTATTCTTGCTGGTACTTTGGAGCATTTAGGCATCTCCCCAGAGCTCATGTGCTGGGAAAAGCTGTCTTGCCAGTGCTGTGCAGAGCAAGGTGGTGCTGGATGAGGAGGATGCTGAGATCTGTCCCCAGCTTTACTTCATAACTGACTTGCCTCAGGGTGACTGCTGGACTTGAACTCTATTTTGGCAGCTCTGGCTCCTAACCCTGGCTGCTTTCAAGGGCTATGACTTCCCTAGAAGAGGTTTGCACTGTGGTGATGATGGTGAGATCCCTTCTGGTCCTAGGCTGGGCTCCTGGTCCTCAGCAGTCAGGTGCCAAATGCTCAATATGCTCTAACAGTGCTGGTTTGGTACTTTGGTTTTAAGATCTAGCAGAAGCATTTGGCCCCAGAACATTGCCTTTCCCTGGGTCATGCTGGGGGTTATTACGTGTGGATACCCAGGGGAGATCCCTAAAGGTGTTTTGAAGCCAGGGGAGAGAAGAGAGGAATTAAATAAAAATAAGAGAATGTTTGTCCCCCCTAGCCAGCAAAGCGGGATTAATGAAATTCTGCAGAGGGCAGAGGGAGGGCAAGGACACTGTCAGCAAAAATGGATCTGGATGGCTGTAACATAAATATGGAGGGGGTGGAGGAAGCTGGAGACACTGCCCTGCAGAATTAGCTCGACATTAACTATATTTGAAGCCCCTGCCAGCCTCGAAGGCCCTCATTCAGTACCCACTTTATTTCAACAGTTAGGAAGACGAAAGAGCATCTGTCATGCAAATTGTATGGTAGGACAGATGCCCAGTGTGAGGTCCTGCACTGGCAACCAGTGGTTCACAACAAACAAACAAAAAATGTCTCTTTCAGTCAAGAGATCTGCTGTTGGGTTGTCTCCAAATGCCTATACATTGACAGAGTAAGGTTTTTTCCTCAGAGTGTCCGTCCAGAGCTGGGCTGTGCAGCAGGAAAAGCTGCTCTACTATGTGCATCATGAGTTAATTACCATCTTCTAATCACATCTGGTGTGACTGTCTAGCAGGCCATGTCTTGTCTGCTACTGTGACGTGGTGAAACCTGGTGAAAAAGCTGAACCTGCTCATTGGTTCTGGGTTTTTCAGAGAAGCTGTGGCTGCCTCATGGCTGGAAGTGTCCAGGGCCAGGTTGGACAGGGCTTGGAGTGACCTGGGATAGTGGAAGGTGTCTCCACCCGTGGCAGGGGGTTGGGCTGGATCATCCTTAAGGTCCCTCCCAGCCCAAACCATTCTGTGATCTTCTGTTAAGGAGCACCTGCAAACCGTTCTGGAGTGCTTCGGAGGAGAGTCATGGAACAATTTGGTTTGGAGGGAATCTTCAAGGTCATATAGCGTCAATCCCCCTGTCATGGGCAGGGACTTTCAACAACATCATTGCTCAAATACCCATCCAAGCTGTCTTTGAGTGTTTCGAGGGTGAGACGTGAACCATTTCTCCGGGCAGCTTGTTCCTGAGGATGGGTTGGGCAGCAGAATTCCAAAGGCTGACCTGATGTCCATAAGTCCAGGATAATGCTCCTTCTTTGCCTCTGGGTAAGTGTCAGCTCCTGTTACAGAGTGCAGGAGAAGAAGCGATCCCAAATGGCCTCTCAGTTTGAAATTTCAGGTGGACAGGAAAAATAGCTTTTCACTCCTACCTACTCATGTTAGGGATTGATGTGGTTGAGGGAAAAGCCACAACACTTTATTCAGGGTGCCTCCCTGTCCCCCAGTGAGAGGGCTGGGTAGGATGGCAGTTCCTGCTCGTGGAGTGCCTGAGGAGAAATATTTTCCAGGTTTCCTTAAAATACATGACAAAACAGATTTTGGGGTCGATACTGCTGAAGCATCAGTGACAAGGATCTCTAGAAGTGGAGGCAGGATTTCATGGGAGAGTGTGGGCTTGGTGGATTGCTTTCATAGGCAGGGTAGATCCAGGGATGGCTCCCATTTGGAGCATGTGGATCCTCATGGAGGGGGTTGTGGGTTGTCCTCAGAGGTTAGGACTGCTGGGGGACCAGCGTTTCTTATGGAACAAAGAGAAAATGAGCAGTGACTCTCCAGACAAGTTCTATAGGCACTTGCTTGGAAAGCATATGATTGATTTCTCCTCATGAGGGCTTTCAGATGCTCCTCTGTGTTTACCTTTGCTGGAAAGTTTAAAGGAAAATGCTGAGAAAGATGAAATTTCCTACTTGGTCCTCTGAGTTCATTCCCTGAGGCTCAAGCAAGGCTCCCTGGAAGGTCAGTGGCAGCTCCTGTGGTAGCGCCATGGACTCATTTCCCTTTCCCCCACCAGTCTCCGCAGGCAGCCCCGTCTCCAGGCCCTGCTGTGCGAGTGGCCAAGTGCAGATGCTCATTTTTCTGCGAGCTGGCCGAGCCTTCTGCCGTCCCCCAGCTTTGGCAGAGGAAGCTGCAGCTCCACGCACGGCATCTGCCGGAGCGCCCGGGGGGCTGGCAGGGCATGAAAGGGAGCTGTGAGGCCAAGCGGGAGGCGCTGGGGTGGCTCGGGCTGGATGTGGCCTCGGGAGGGGCTGGGAGCAGATCCTGGCTTTTTCCCTTCTTCCCCTGCGGCTGTTTGTGTTGGATGTCCTGGCAAATTTTGCCCTGTGCAGATGGGCTTTGACCTTGGCTGCCACCCACCCAGGCTTTCTCTGCTGGGGCAGGTAGAGATGGGATGGATTCATAGCCCTTGAGAGGAGCACTCAGCCCGTGGAGCATTTTCTAAATATGACGTCTGATTTATGCCTGGTAACTACCTTTTTCAGCTGTAAGGGGAAAAAAAAATTTGGTAATTTATTTTCCCAGGGATGTGGGAAACTGCACTTACTTGAGCTTGAGGTAACTTCAGCTGAGCTTGTTGAAATCTCTGATCCATCCCAAGGCTCCTGAGTTCAGAAAATAAAAATAAAACAGTGATAACAATCCCAATGTGTCACATGAAGGACATAATGGGGCAAATAGCAGGAGCTTGGGGAGTTTTTTATCTTGTACATGGATGTGCTTGATGGAAAATAAATGCACTACAACTTTAAGACTTTGCCTGCAGCTAAATATAAGGGTGTGCTGGCTCCACCCTGCTGCTCTGTTAGGGATACAGGCATTTATTTTTCTGGGGTGGGCTTTTGCTTTATTTTTTTCCCCTTCCCTTTTAGTTTTTAGTTTCTTTTTTTCGGGTGAATCTCCACCATGAAATAACCGACAGTTTAAGAGAGTGGTCCTGGAGCGCGCAGGAGAGGTACCTCCTAACATTCTCCCCATGGAAAGTTAAAGGATTGGGACTTGACCAAATTTCAGCTTTCATGTAAGTGTTGTCCGATGGGGAGATGAGGATGGCAGGGATGAAGTCTTAAGACAGCAAGTCTGTTTTAACCTGACTTTCCTGTGCCCCCAGCCTGCTTGGTGTTAAGACAACAGCCAGGTTAGCCTGAGGAAGCTGAGCTTTGTGGCTTGGGAATGGTCAGCCCTGAGGGGATGATTATTCTTTTCCTAATATTTTATTTTAATTTTAGGTGAAAACTCTGTTGGTGTTGTTAAATCTCAGAGAGGTGGTGGCAGGCTGTGTTTTCAGTCAGCATTTGCTCAGTCTAAACTTACTTTCCTCTGACTTTCTGTTTTTGAAAGAGAAGCCAGTTTCATCTCCATTTTCTATAATCATCTGCTTATTTTATTAGCTTTTTCCAAAAGGCTGTATTTCCCCTGATGCCTGGCCACCTGTTTTCTGTGAGCTGCTGAAGGTCTGAGCTCTTGCTCCGCGTGTGCAGAGCAGATTTCTTTCAGCAAGCCAAAAGAAACGACACAGCTATAGACTAAAAAGGGCAAAAAAACCCACATGCTGTTCTATTTCGGTAGTAGCAAATTATGCGTCCTACAAATTACCATTGGTTATGAACATTGTCCGTCTGTCTGGATGACAATGTCCTGCTTTCAGACCACTGCTAATACGTTTAGAATTAGGATAATACTCATTGAACTGCCAAAGCAGCTCTTCTTTTCTTTGCCCTGATTTATTCCTACCAGCAAATGTCACATGCAAGTGGAAGTTTTATGGCTGGAGAATTCACAGCCTGTTGGGCATCTTATTAGGAAGGGCTCAGATTTAAAAAAAAAAAGTGACTTGAGGTTGTTCTTTTCATGTTGGGAAAGTATCAGTTCTCTAGTTTTTATTGCTTTCAGCTTTCTGCTGACTTTCTCTTTTAATTTTTTTTCTTTTCTTAACCTCACCCTTTTTGGTTTACTTTTCTCCCTGGCTCTTTCCTTTTTTCTCCCTTTCTTTTTCTCTTTCCCTCTGTTTTCTCTCCCCCTTTTCTTTTCCCTCATTTCTTTCCCTCTTTTCTTAACCCCCTTTCCTTTCCCCCCCTTTTCTTTCACCCACTTTCTTTTCCTCCTTTCCTTTCTCTCTTTTCTTGC